>CM044432.1:95534292-95559623 GCA_024363595.1 Xenopus borealis | reverse complement strand
TTTGGAGGGGTTGAACTTGATGGACTTTGTCTTTTTTCAACCCAATTTAACTATGTACTTGTATGTACTATGTACTTGCGTATGCCGATTCAGAGGCCCTATGGATATAATGTTTGTGGTGAACATTGCTTAAACTGTTTATATATTTGGGCTACATCCAATGTAATGTAATTTATTCCAAATTAATGCTTAAGCTGGTCCAATACTCATGGGATTCAGAGGTTTACTTATGGGTCGGGTAGGTCTGGGTCAAACGATAATCCACCCAGTGGGTTGTGGCTTTGTGGCAATCATTATTCTGTCCAGGGTGATGTCACTCCCAGTTCCCTTCCATTGTCATTGCTACCCTGCTCCTCTCTGCCTGACTCTTAAGGCCCCCATAGATGCAAAGATTTTTCTTTGGTGAACGACCAATTTCAGAGCAATCAAACAATCCATCAAATTATCGTCAGGTTAGTGGGAATCAAACGATCGAGTATCTCATGATTTTTCGTCTGACATTGGTAAGAAAATTGATCGACCAGGTTAGAAACTTTTCATTCGTAACATTGAAATGTATCTATTCTCCAATGGTTTGCAGGGCCAATCAGGCAGCTCCTCACAGTTTTCCTGGCTTCAACTAGACAATATTGCTTCAAATGGTCTTTTTAGTTTTTGGACAAATCGTACATTTAAACAATCGTTTCAAGATAAGCTTGGTTTTACAATAACGAAAACATCTTTTAAAAATCCTTACATCTATGGCCAAATTTAAGGTGGCCATAGATGTAGAGATCCACTCACTTGGCGATGTCACCAAACGAGCGGATCTCTCCCCGATATGCTCACATTGAAGTGGACAATGTCTGGCTGATCCAATCATGGGCCCTAGGCAGGGCTGCCATCAGGGGGTCAGAGGAAACACAGAACCCCCATGTGGGCTCCTGAACCCCCATGTGTGCCTCTGAACCCCCATGCTTGCCCCTGAACCACCAATGTGGGCCCCTGATCCCCCCCATGCAGGGCCCTGTTTCTGTGCTTGTGTCCATGTGACCTTTGTACTGGTGGGTGGAGTTGTGGGGAGGGGGCCCTGAACATTTTGTTGTGTGGGGCCCCTTGATTTCTGATGGCAGCCCTGGCCCTAGGGTTGCCACCTTTTGCAAAAAAAGGTACCGGCCGGCGGGGGGCGGGGTCAAAAAGGGGCGGAGAGTGATGCAAAAATGGGCGGGTTGTGATATCACAGGGGCGGAGCCAGAGCTTGCGATCGGCTGAAGACGGCGAGAAAGTTAAGTTTTAATTGAAATAAGGGCAGGGCAAGGGCCTTTTTTTAAGGGGTATTACAAATTTACCGGCAGCTACATTGCTGGTAAATTTGTAATACCGGCCCCGGCCTTGGCGGGTGTTTTACCGGCTAGGCCGGTAAAATACCGGCTGGGTGGCAACCCTACCTGGCCCTAGGGCCCAACAATCAGATAATACTGCATCCGATACGGATTGCGGGACTGCACCAGCACACAGATGCGGCAGCGATCCAATGGGATTTTTTTGCCCTATTGAAATCTGGCCGACTGGGGTGGCCCAGCACTGTTTACTGACACCACAAGCAGCCCAGACATGGAAGGAAAAAAAGAAAGAACTTGTACTGAGTTATACAATGTACATATCTGGCTTTTGGTGTATGCCAGCAGCAATAGGAGTGTAATATGCTGGCAGTGCAGGAGGCAGCATAGCTTAGCTGTACGTGTTCGGAATTCTGGCAGCACGTTTACCGTAGACAAGAATGGAAGCCCAAGTGCTGCAGCCTTTAGCTTAGTCACAAGTATAATCATCACGGTTTGCCTTAGAATGACACGCTTACGGCTACTGCTGCCGAGCTCCTACAGAGACTTGACACCACATAGGCGGAGCAAAGCAGCCGAGACAGACAAGAGAAAAAAACCAAAAGAATGAGGCAGGCTAGCGCGGAGCTGCACATACAAGGCTCGTGTGACAGCAACAGGAGCTGCGGTGTAATATGCTGCTAGTGCCACAGCGGGGAGACTGGAGGCTGCTGCTCCTTATTATCATGATCTGAGGAGCTGTATGCCTCGCTAGTACTCGCGCTTCTCAGGAGAGCGCCTTTCCCATTAGCAGCTTCATTGGATCAGCCCAAGGCTTCGCTCTGGCAGCAGGCTCCTATCGCTTTCTAGGATGGCGGAGGCTCAGTTGCACCGGGAGCGTTTGCAAGCCATAGCGGTAAGTGGCTGTCTCTCTCTATGCGGGCACGTGGAAGTGCTTCTTTGCAGGGGGGTGTCCTCCCTACGGGGCCGGGCATCTCCACATAGGAAGCGCTACTCCACATGGCACGCCTTCTGCGCAACCTGCTGCACTAGACTACCTGCACACACAGCTGCACTATCATTTCCATATTCCTTTCATACCCCATACATAGATGATGGAACGCAACTAGGGTTGCCACCTTTTCTGGGAAAAAATACCGGCCTTCCTATATATTTATATTTTTTCCTTATTAATAACATTGGGATCAACCATCATTTTTACCAGCCACGCGCAGGGGCGCTCTGCCAAAGAGGCTAGTTGAGAAACTCTCCTCAGGCGGCAGGGTACCGGGGGTCTCAAAAATGCCGCTCCTGGTACTCATAGTTTTCATACCAGAAATTAGCGCAGAGAGCAGGTCCAGACTGAGAATTAAAATAGGCCTTGGCATCTCATGTACACAGAGGCCCACACAGCCCCCATCAGCCCTCTAAATACTGATTTTCTATGGCACCTATAGCAGCCCCTCTGGCATTTGCTAGAACCCACAGATTGCCAGTCCGGGCCTGGCAGAGAGAGCAATTTTGCTCTCTGTGATAGCGTCCTGGCCCTCTCTGCCACCCTCATGGACCCTCCAGACCCCCTCTAGGGTTGCCACCTTGCCTGTATTTTACCGGCCTGGCCAGTATTTTTGATGGTTGATCCCAATGTTGATTCCAAAATCCATAAATGAAGCATGGAGCTCTGTCGATGGGGCTAATAAAATTTACTTTATTGTAGAATCCTTAAAATCACAGGAGCATACACGCTTGACGCGTTTCGTGGTCAGTACCACTTCCTCACTTATTAGCAGTGTATGTTTCTAAGTAGGTTCAGAAGCTCCTTATGTGACTTGTAACGTTTGTTACACCTTATATCAAGCCACATTGAAAGGGTTAAGAGAATAATAATGATGAAATCCCCATTGTGCTGGCCATTGTGACTGTATCCCCAAGCTGCGCTAAGACGTTGGGAAGGAATTGTTCAGTCCTTTAACTCTTCCACTGCTGGTGAACCCACAGCATGTGATTTGTTAGATATGTCTGCATAGTTATTGTGTAACCTTCTACCTCCTTTGATAACTGGTCTGGGATTTTTGATACCAGAAGCTGATGTGCAGTAGAGGAAATATGCATATTGCTAACAATGCATTGCTACACCTGCATCCATAACAGCAGCAATATTCTTGGTATTGTACTTATTGGTCTAGAATAAAACAACAACAGCATATACATAAGAAAACAAAGACCTGTATAGTTTCATGAGAAAAAAAATATGAAAAGTTATTAAGCGATACCCTTGTTAATGGCATTTATTCAGATGGCGGGCTGGGTTGAAACTGCACACGATGCTTTCAGTTAAGTGTCAAACTAAGCATTAATAATGCACAGCCAAATTTCTGCAAACAAAAAGGAAAGAAGAAAAAACAATTGTAGAAAGATGATACGTCATAAAACGCTGACAGAAAGAGCCATTGTTTACAACATTATTACTTGTTTCTAGTAAAGCTGGTCCGTGGCAAGCGTCAGAACATATAGGGACTGTGCACCAGCATTCATAGCCTTCTAATACATATTTGTTTATAGGTCTTTACTGAAGTGTGTTGCTTCCATAACAATGCAACAATGCTATGACAGAAACACATTCAGATTGGTTATTTTTAGTAGAGTATTTTATGCCTTTTGCTCTTATAAGCTACTACATGTGTTCTGTGATCTCTAGATAGATACCCGTTTTCTGTCTTTCCTAGAAAAACACAGAAAGTCCAGTCAACTGTTTTGGAGGAGGTGTATCCCCCAAATGTTTTTGTATAAATTATAGAGACAAATAACAAGGGTATTGTTTCTCCAGGTCTAGTAACTCAAACAGCTAAAAACAATTCCTTTCAAGTAGCCGAGTGGTAAATGCTACCCTTTGGAACAGATTTTGCAACTGTTACATTCCTAAACATGTGTTTCAGGATTCTTATGCATGGTGCATTTTCTAATCCCTCTAATACAGTTCCTTTCATGTGTGTTGGAAGGGTCATGTGAGATAAGCACATGATTTGTTCTGCTTCAGGTTTTGCTTATTCATTCTTTTATGATTGAGTATATTTCCTATCACTGGCAGAGTTGATTTAATTAGTCGTGATCCTTGTTATTTAATAGGCTGGAATTTCTTTGCAAACCACTATTTTACAGATTTTGATTTTGTAATGAGGGATCATAGGGCATCTCACACCATTACATTGAATATGTTATTTACCCAACCAAAGCTAGATCAAGTTTAACAAAGTCTGGTAAGAAACAGTTTAACAAAGTCTGGTAAGACAGTTTATCTGAACGTGAGTTTTTCATACAGTTGCTTGCTTTTTAAATCGTTATTGCAGCATTAGGATGTCTAATGGAAGCACCTTTTGACTATTAAGCTGGGATATTCCGATAAAGACACAGGTGTAGGAGCATACAAGGAGTTGACACACACAAAGCAACGTTTATAGGGCCATGATGTCACTCAGGCCATAATTACATGAAAGAAGTTAGGCTGATTACTTGCAACTAGCTGTCCTACAAATACCAGAGGAGGTGAAATGGTCATAATTTTATCTGTAATTTTATATGAACTAACAGGGCCCAACCAAATGCACTATACCTTGATTTTTTGACCCCTAAGAGATTAATCAGAGCTATCCCTTAGACTACGCAATGCATGCATTGTTGGTGTTTCACAGAATGTAAACAAACACAGCAAGCTAGTAATGCTTTCTGGCAAGGCATGTGGTGGCATTGATAAATAAATATATGATAATTATCTTTCCTCAAATAAAATGAAGATATTTACTTATTATGCATGTTATGAATGGCAATCCAAGCTATTACCCTACAGGTAATACTAAAAAATGTAAATCTTTTGCACTTCTGCTTAACCTATCACAGATAAACCAGCATAAATATAGACCCTGAAGAAGGATATAACACAGTGTAATGGTGATTGGGCAGATAGGGCATTAGTTCCATCCTTGAACATACATGTCACCTCTCAAATAAAAATGCAGCAGCATCTTAAAGGGGAACTCCACAAAAACATAACTTATGCTTTTTGAAAAGTAAACATAATTTCAAGCAACTTTGCATTATATATCAATTAAAAAATAATTTAAAAAAATACTTTGTGTTTTTTAATAATTTCTGACAGTTCCCTAAGCCCAACCCCCTGCTCTCCTGCTGATCTTTCTGACTGCTTTGCTGAGCTGGCTGACTACTGTTATTTTGTATCAGCAGTCACCTATCCGCATCCTCCAAACCTCTCATTTCCCTGCACACGTGATTTCAATAAGGAAAGGGACATCACAGTGCAATGCATCGTGGGTTATGTAGTTCTTCCTGTATGCTGTCTGTAAGCTGTGGAGAAGTTTTTAATTTCAGAGTTTTAGTCCCTCCCTCAATACCAGGATTTCAAATTAAACAGAAAGAGAAGAATTCCAACTGAATTCCAACACTGAAAATGGCATTTATTCATACTTTTTGAAAGTATCTGTGATGGGTATTTTAGGGGTTTCTGTTTTATGTGGGCCTCTTTTTCAAATTTTGGTTTGGAAGCCAGAGTTCCCCTTTAATGAAATGTGAGAATGATTATCTGGGCTACGTGTACACTGCCTTAGTAAGAAATGAAGACGGTACAGTAACTCCTCTCATGGTCTGTTCAATCCTTGAGAACACAAACCAGTTACTCTACACCCCTTTGCTAGTAACCAAGTTGTCATTAATGGACCATGCCAACTTTATACAGTAACTGCTTATTTTTACTTGGGGATTCCACAAAGATTTGCATATTGAGTAGTAGCTGGTATCAGCTGACTATTTATTTAACCTGGTCAGACTGAAGAGAGGTGTTGACAGAACAGCTTTTGAAAGCACAAGTAGACATTGAAAGGCAAATAGTAATAGCAACCTCTGGTAAGAGGCTTATAATGTTTATAGGATTCTTTTGCTGTTTGTTGTGGTTTATTTTTGGCAGCCAAATAGATGCAGATTGTTTTTTATACACAGAAAGTTGTAATATACACAGGCTTTGCTTTTTGTCACGTCCAACCATTTTCTCTGCAACAACATTATGTTCTGAGCTGTAACGTTGGGGAAAGTGCATAGCCCTACTATGGTTGTGTATGGCGGGTCACTGTTTTTTTCTAATATTTTTCTCTAGTGGTTATTGTTCTAGTAAGTTAACATGTACCTCTTCACATGCCAACAACTGATTCTCATTTACCTCTTCATATGCCAGAAACCAATTGTGTTTCTAGATGCTAAGTATTAAATCTATCTTAGCTAGGACACATACGTGACATCACATACGTGAGTGTGACGTCACATACGTGAGTGTGAAAGTTCAGTTGTTTTTATTGACACGTGTTCAAAAAAGGAATTTGTTATAAATGTGTTCCAACCAGTTCTTGCTGAGAGACAAGGTTTTGACCTCTATCACATAGAATCTGTTCAGAAATTCTTGCAGCCAGTGGAAAGTGTAAATTGCCAGATTGAATTTCATGATCCTTATGATTGGCTTCAAGAACCCCATAATAACGGTGGAAATTAATCATGTAGTTTATTGTATTGGATCTGGTGGTCCTATTCTTGAAGAAGGTAATATACAGTGCAGCCATAATGGTTGGATGGTGCATTTAGCTATGATGAGCAAAGAAAGGGAAATAGGGCATACAAGGGCAAAAGGGTAGAAAAATTAAAGCAAAGCAAAAAGGAGAAAAGTTAAAACAAAAGATTGCCAGAAAAACAGAAAGGTGAAAGGAGGGAGCAACAGTAGAAAAATTAAATGGATAGAAATGAAGATCATGGAATGACAACAGGGACCTTGAATGGTGAAGATAGCATCATATTCCTAGTTTTGTATATTGCATATGGACTAATGTAAAGTAAAGTGAGCACTTTAACAATGACTGTACATTCAGCAATGTTTTTTTTTATTCAACCTAACCACTTTTATGTCATTATTTTACACTCTACTACGCATTTATATAAAATGATTACACAGCTATATTGCAATGCAGGATTTTACATACATTTATGACAGTTATCCATAAAAGCATTTAAAACATAATGGTATTGGTAAAGACAGGGAACTTGATTTCATGTAATAAAGTCCCCTTTGAATGATTATGAAGTAAAAAAAATTATTTTATTGTATCATAAAAAGAGCTATGGATTGATAATATGTAATAGTGAAATATTTTGAATTCAGCTTGTAGAGACAGTTTAGAAGAGAATGTAAGGCTGGGCAGTGCTGTGCATGTGTTTACACAGATGACTTTAATTTTAGCCCTTCGGTTGTGTTCAAAAGCTATTTATTGTGGTCCAGAAAGATCTGTTAGGTGGGTGGGGAACAAAGCTTGTCCAAGAAATCCTAAAAATAACTGCATCTGCCAATCTGTAGAGAATGCCAAGCAGAGAGAAAGGTGGAGCTTCAAGCTGCATCGAAGACCCATAGAAGCTCTCAAGTTACTTGTTTGTAACATTTGTAAAGTTGAGACTACTTAGACTGTTATTGCTGTAGTCATGTATATTGTATCAGCCTGTTCATTTCCATTCACTTACATTAGACTCACTTTTCTCAACATGGGTTGGACAATGTTTTACATGCAAATAATTGTTATACTTGTTTTTATTAAGTGCCACTTCACATAGCAGGACCACCAAAGGGGGATTTTTATACATTAATTCTTTAAACTACTTTATAAAAAATTTTAAAAAAAATAAATGTATCAACTTCATTTAGCAACAGCATTAATTGAATACAGTATTTTCTATTTCCTGCTGAATTTCACAGGACCCAATGCACAACTTATTCGACACTTTTTTTTTCAATACTGTTTTGAATGTTTTGTCAGGCTAGCCTCAACTATTATAACATTACTTTACAAAAGGTGGTGGCTAAATATGCTAAATTTAAAACAGAAATTTAAAGCAGACCCCTCAAATTAAACATGAAACCCAAATTCTTTTTTTCATTAAAAACCATACTTATTTTAAACTCATTTAAAAGTATCAGCTGTCAATCATATAGTGCAGGCAGGGCAGGCAATTACTTTCACTTTTCATCTGCACTTGGGGTTCCCCTTTAGGGCTCTTACAGACAAGCGTCTGAAGCTGCGCGCACCTGCGTTCCAGCTTTATGCGTTCAGCTGCAGTGGAGCGCAGCAGTAGACGCCTTTAATTTTTTTCAATGGGGCTGTACTCACACAGGCGTATGTAGGTACAGAACGCAGGTTGAGACGTAACATGCCCGTAACAGCCCCAACAGCCCCATTGAAAAAAGGCATCTACTGCTGCGCTTCCCTGCAGCTGAGCACATAAAACCAGAACGGAGGGGAGCGCAGCTTCAGACACTCGTCTGTAAGAGCCCTAAAGGGGAACCCCAAGTGCAGATGAAAAGTAAGAGCCCTTAGTGTCACTGCACTCCCCACAAATCACCTGCCTCCTCACCATCTTGTATGTAGCCAGTGCATGGGTATGGGCATTGTGTCCACAAAATGGCACCTGCCTTCTTGAAGTAATTGCATACTTCCCAACTGTCCCATTTTCAGCGGGACAGTCCCGCTTTTGACAGCTCAACCTGCAGTTGCGTGTTTGTACTGGAAAGTCCTGATTTTCTCTGCACTGAACGGCTAAAAAAAGATACACTGTTTCTAACTTAATTGGCTTTTGGCAGAGAGCCTAGTACAGCAACCAGGTGCAGATAAGATACTTATGTAGCAATTTTGAGATATGCAAATAAGTAATTGTAACAATTTAGATAACAGGCCTCTTGGGAGAAGTTAGACTCACAGTTTAAAGCTTTATCCACACGAGCAGATTCTGGGTGATTAGTTACCCTAGCCACAAATCGCCTCTTCTTCAGGGCGACAATCTCCCCGAACTGCCTTCTCCCTGCCCTCCACTGACTCTAATGAAAATTGCCTACAGCCATTCACAGGAGGCGCTTCATTTTCTGAAGTCGCCAGAAGTTGCCTCACGAGGAAACTTAGGGCGACTTCAGAAAAAGAAGCGCCGCGTGTGAATTGCCTCAGGTCATTTTCATGTTAGCCAGCGGAGGGCAGGGAGAAGGCAGTTCGGGGGGATTGTGGCCCCGAAGAAGGGGTGATTTGTCGCTGGGGTGACTAATCTCCCCGAATCTGCTTATGTGGATGAAGCCTAAAGGAGAATTCAACCCTATATTTAAAAAACCTACTTCCATCCCCACCCTCCCTCCTTCTCCCAGCCTAAGTGTTACCCTGGACAAATGCCCCTAAATCCATACTTACCCCTCCATGCAGATTCAGGCATTGGACTTCACAGGTGCCATCTTCAGCCGCTTTGGCAATCTACGGAATCATGAGTTCAAACTTTCAAAATGGCAAAATTTTGTAAAATGAACATTGTAATTAGGGTGTGTGATCACAAAACGGGTGTGATCAATCAAATTTGCTGCGCTTCACTGGCTAACTTTTTTTGTCCCTCTTTTATTTCCAAAATGTCGGGGGGTATGTAATTGTGAATTTCAAGACGTAAAAGTATGTAATTTTTGTAGTGTAAGGGAAGTTTATTTTGCTTGAATAACATCATCATTAGGAATAAGGCCCACAAGTTACTTTGTAACACATGTATACTGTATGTAGTTCACACTTTTGGGAATTGCAACCCTGTAAATTACCAACAACAATAAACATTGTCCTTTAAAGTTAATAATATTACCAGATCAAAAAAAAATTTAATTTCTTATATTTAGCATACCTTCAAAGAAATATTACATACCTTCAGTTATAATATGTCATAAAGAAAAGGAATGCATCGAAAAATATATAAGGGGCTATGCATGGTATGAACACCTTACAGTTGGTCTGATCTTTCATGTAAAGTGTAATGATGGGCGAATCTGTCCCTTGCTTCGCCGAATAATTTGTGAAACATCAAAAATGTTTGTGAAACAGTAAACAGTCACAAAATGCACTGAAGTCAACGGGACGTGCGACTATTTTGTCCAAATGAATTAAAGTCAATGTGTGTCCGAATAATTGACACGCAACAATCTTTATGCACACGCCAAATTGTTTTTTTAATTGCGGGGGATTTTTCGACATTTAATGGAAATTCCCTGCGAATCCTTGCCTGCTGAATTTATTCACCCATCACTAGTAGAGAGCATGAATATCCTCCTCATCACTTTCTTATCTGCTGATGCACCATACTAAATTGCACTGGCAAATTACATTTCCAAAACTGCTTGATTAGTAAGGATCTGCAAGCCACCTTATACACACACACAGAAATGATGATAACTTTGTTTCCCATGACCCTTGTTTGTATGGCCAACTTTAGTATGCTAAAAATGCTCTCCTGAACAGTTTTAATTTTTGACAAACAAAAAAATATGCCTGCTAATATGCCAGAGGTAACCCATGCCCTGTTGCACTACCAACACTAGTGGAGATGTATTACACAGAAATTAGAAACAGCGACATACTACTAAGTATTACAATGTTGCAGTTTGTTCCTTGATGATTTAGTCACATTAAACTTCAAAATAAAAGGCTGGTCACCCATCATTTCAAACATTTTCTGTTGCATTTCAGGGATGTCATAAGGATTGCCACCTCGACTGTAGATGTCATACAGTACTTCAGATTTTAGTAGGTATAATCCCACACAGCCTTTGTTTGCTAGCAGTAATAGCAATCCCCAACAAAGTAGAAGGCTATGACATCTTAGCTATACTAGGCACTAGATATAATATTTATTGTATTTTATCATCCTGAAGCTATAAACATTTTAAGATGTAAAACTCAGACTAATGTTTAGTTTTAATGCTAATAACATCAATATTTTGCTTATACACCTTGATTATGTCAATGGTAAACTACAAATAAATGGTAGACTATACAATCAATTCCCTATGTGCTGTTGTCAAAATATCACAAGTGTGGCTGCATAATGTCACCAGTGTCAATATAGAACGTCACTAATGAAAACACTCTCCTATTGTATGCATAGCAAAGCACTGATGTTTGTTCCACAAAGGAGCAATTCATGTTTCCAACTTCTTAATTCCATGGTAAATAAACTTGCCTCACTTTATAGAATTTCTGGGTTACATTTTCACGCCTCCACATCCATGAAGAATTTTCCTCTAATTAAAACCTCCCCTCCTGCACAGTTGAGGAGACTGAAGAAATAATGAACTGCAGAATATAGAACGAGATTAGAAACCGCTGAGCTGTAGAGTAGTAACAGTAGGTGCTTGCTTATCAGTAAAACTGGATTCTCTTTTATTGTTTTCCTTTGTCTTTGTCAAAAGCTCGACAAAGGGGCGGGAGCTCCGAAACGTCGTTGTTGCTGTTGTTTGTTTGCTAAGTCTAAGACGGGTCTAGTACTCCACTCCAATTTGTACGTATATATATATATTTTTTTTTTTTTTTTTTTTTAAAGAAACCAAAAAATAAGAAAATTTAAAAAATATGCTTTTGTTGCATATATTCTGTATGCAAGCAAAAAAATTCTTCTGTTTTGAGACATGGATTTCAGTGCAGAAGTCTGCTGGAATAGCACTATTAACTGACGCATTTAGAAAAAACATTCCCATTCCCCAAACATTCCCATGACAGTATCCCTTTAAGAAATAACTTACTGAAACTCCGCTTGCAGTTCTCTTCAGAAAAGGCGATCGGGCGATTCATTGTGAGGCACTCTATTTCTCCTCTCTGCCTTCCTTATAGGAGATAGCCAGGGAGGAGAAATCGAGCACTGCATGATGGATTGTCGCTCTGACGCCTTTTTTGTAGAGCAGAGCAAGTGGAGTTTCAGTTAGTTAGTGTTACATCCCCTGTAGATTCCACATATTTACAGTATATAGTTTACATAGATATATTCCCTGTTCTGAAACGGCTGAATGGTCAGAACACTGTACAAATAATTGGGCTTATTCACCTTGAAGTTAACTTCTAGTTTGATGAGAGTGATATTCAGAAACAATCTGCAATTGGTTTTCATTTGTTATTTGTGGATTTTGAGTTATTTCACTTTTTTATTCAGCAGCTCTCCAGTTTGCAATTTTATCAGTCTGGTTGCCAGGGTTCAAATTACCCTAGTAACCATGGATTGATTTGAGTAAGAGACTGGAATATGAATAGGAGAGGCCCGAATAGAAAGAAGAGTAATAAAAAGTAGCCATACCAATACATTTGCAGTTTTTTTTTCCTCATCTTATACTGAGAACTAGGTGCAACAATGGGGCAGCTTTATAGTTGGGTTTAGTGTCCCTTTAATGAAAAATCATGCTTGTTTGGCTGGGTAATTCAGCACATATTTCCATTTTTATCTTCTACTGCTTCAGTGTTGTATGTTTCTATGGGAACCCAAAATATTGTCTTGGCCACTGTCACTGAAGCCTAAGGAGAAACTAATTGGCGTTGTGCAGGTTTCCACAGACTGGTATTAAACTTTGCAAATATTTTTCATGGAGCAAAGACAAAGTAGTATAATACATTTTTTTCCTTTTTAAATCAAACTAAGAGGATAACTAGAATATTTCCAATTACAATTCATAAACGCCAGGATCATTTGTCCAGTGACAAACTCTTACAGCCACAACCTCCTTTTACTGCAATACAACTGAGATATACAATACAATATTTATTTTCATAACTCACTAGAAAATATGGGTTTCTTGTTGTGTTGCACTAATTTGATTATTATCCATTTTTTTTACGCCGGTAATGGGCGCCAATATCCAAAAATGGACGCCCGGGTCCATAACGCCCCGGATTCGCCCATCACTAACCGCTTCTTCTTAGCGCCCCAAATTTGCTAAACACTACTCCTCCTACAGTTTTAGGGTACAACACCCAATCTCTCCACACATGTGCTTTTCTAAGTAATGTTGCCATCTCTCTTTTTGGGGCGGCACTCTGAACACCCCAATTTTTTCATTAACTTTGCTGACACTTTTACAGCTTTGAGGCTACACTCAGAAAACTTGCATCACATAGTTATGGGGTCATCCTGAATGAAAAGGTAATATTTATTGGATGCCCAAAAGTGGGAGGAGCCAACAACAGCATTGACTTTGAAATTGGGAAAATTTAAATTGCTAAATTGCACCAAATCCACTATTTGGGATTTGGATGAATCCCTGAATCCTTTGCGTAAGATTCAGTTGAATACTGAATCAAATCCGAATCCTTATTTGCATATGAAAAATTGTGAACATTTTTTTCACTTCCTTGTTTTTGGCGATGAAAAGTCATGTGATTTCCCTCCCCACTCCTAATTAACATATTCAAATTAGGATTTGCATTTGGTTCGGCCAGACACAAGGATTTGGCTGAATCCTGCTGAATAGGCCGAAACCTGGCCAAATCCCGAACTGAATCCTGGATTCAGGGCATCCTTACTTTCAGGTCATACTCACCAAACATGAATCACACAGTCATAGGGTCAACTTGAATCAAAAGGTAATATTTGTTGGAGGCCCCAATGTTGGCGGAGCTACCAACAGCCATTCTGATTTCACACATTAACTTTCAATGGGGGAAATTAAACTGCTGCCATTCCTATAGTATTAACGCCAGGGTCCCCAAACTCTTCACAATTGGTCACTGCAGGGGACTGCAGTTTTATGTTTGAAAGTGGGCAAAAGCCAATAAGAGGTATTTCATTGATTTGTAATGGGAAAATGTAAACTGCTGTCGTTCTCACGTTTCGTGCCATTGTCTCCAAACTTTTCACAGTTGGTCACTGGGGACTAAGGTTAAAGTTTACAAAAAGTGGATGGAGCCAACAAGAGCCAATCAAATTTCATTCAATCTGGTAAATTTATCAAAGAGTGAAGTTCCGCCACTAGAGTGAAATTCCTCCACTCTCCATTCATTTCTATGGGATTTTGAAAGGCCTATTTATCAATGGGTGAAGTGAAACAAAGCGCTCCCTGTGCCATCCCGCTGGCAATTTACATTCTAGTTGGCGGGAAGGCAGTTTGGGAAGATTAGTCGCCCCGAAGAAGAGATTTGTTGCCAGGTGACTAATCTCCCTGAATCTGACAGTGTGTCTCTGCCCTTAACTGATGTACTGGCTGTGTCCTTATTTATTATTATTATTATTTTATTTACATAGTCTGACTTGGCTTATGTAAGCCCCCTTGATTGGTTACTGCTTGGTAACCAGGGTAACCAGTCAGTGGAAACCAAGAACGCTGAATAGCAGGAAGTAGTGTTCGGTTCTGTTGTGTTTGACATCCAGTCACTCCAGTCTTTATACTGTACATTACATTTTTGGCTAACTAACTATATTAGAAACATTTTTTATTATTGCATATTTACCCAGTTTTTATTTTTACACTGAACAATTCCTTTGTTTGCTGCATTACTGCCTTGCACTATTTTTTTGACACCCAAGGGATTGTAAAACACTTAATTAACAACCCTAAAGCAGCACCTAATGCCTTTAACAGCATATCCACTATGGTTGCTTTTATTGGGAGGTCACAGCTGTCTTTGCTTATTTACATAGACATGGCTGGCATTTTAACATGTGGAGTTTAAGCACTGCACATGCCTGGTGAAATGTATTTCAGATATGTAGAAGTTATCTAGAACATGCTGCCAGTGGGTCTTATTACAAGCGCAGAATTCACCCTTCCAAGCTTTACCCCAGTAAGCTTCACACCCACACGTTATTTAAAAAAAAGTCTCTCAGAAAAAGTTCTTTTAATAAACGAACTAGGAAAGTGGGGTATTATCATAATATAACAAAGAATGTTAAAAATAAGCTATATTTTAATAAGTATAAATTGATTTCTTATTCTAAAATCAGGAGATAATATTATTAAATGATAAGTGAAACTTTAAAATAAGTGAATGTAAAATGAAAATTGACCAGGGTGCTATTCTAAGCACTTTTGTAATTTACATTCATTATTTATTTATTTTTATACCAAGATATTAAGGGATGTATGTGCCGATAACAGGAATTCATTTTGTTCCAACAGTACCACCTGCTGGTCAGTTTCCCACCAGTCTGACCACCAAGCAGTCAAGGAAATTGTCAGGTGAGAGAAAGAGGCTGCTCTGATGTTGTTCTGCTTAGGAAAAACATTAGAACATTTCTCATATCATTCCTGGTAAACACTTAAAGTGGACCAGTCACCCAGACACAAAAATCTGTATAATAAAAGCCCTTTTCAATTAAGCATGAAATCCAATTTCAAATTTTTATTAAAGTAGTCATAGCGGTTTTAAGCTCATTTAAAAATCTCAGCTTTCAATCAAATATTGTCTGCCACTCCTCTATGCCTTAGGCATAGAGGCGGGGCAGATAATTACTTTCGCTTTCCATTCAGCACCTAGATGTCACTGCTCCCCACACATTCCCCCAGTTCTCTTCACCATTTAATTGTGTAGCCAGGACATGGGGATAGACATCGGGTCCCCCATTCTGGTGCACAAACAAGATTCTGATACAAGGCTTGTCTTAATAACTGTGTCCACAAAATGGCTCCTGCCTGCTTGCTAGAATTATGAATTCCCAGACTGAAGAAAACAAGATTAAAATAATTTAAATAGTGTAATTAAGTTCATTTTGCTTGACTAATGTGATAAAATAGGATTTTGAATATTTTTTGGGGTGACGGGTCCACTTTAACTGATATCAACCAGGCAAAACTGCCTCACCAGGACAGTGCATTGTATATTATTTACCAAATGCATCTATTTTCTACTATTTATATCATTCTAGTACAGTACATTACAATTCATTACTTTTATTAATTTCTGTTCATGTTATTGTTATGAATGATGCAAAATAGACCAGGTAGGAGATTGTTTGGGCAATGGATGAGTGATGTCAGCAAATACCAGTGCAGACTGTGATGAACACCGGAGCGTTATGTTCTTTTTAAGCAGAAGCAATACATTAGTTAATGCTAACAAATTAGCATTACAATTACAAATGAATTAATTAATCATAAAACATCAGATATTTGCCGTAAATTGTCCTACAGTTTTGGAAATAACTTCTTAGTCTTTTTTCTGCATTTGCTTCAGCAGTTTATTTTCTGTATCACCACTTATGTGATGTTTTGTTGGCCCAAAGGTTATAAAGTTTCCACCAAATGCAAGCTGAATCTAGACAAAACAAGCTTATGATGCAATTGGAATAACATTTTATTGTGCTGCAACAAATTCTCTTGCTGTATTTTCAAGTCTATCTCCTGATTAACAAACCCTCCAAAAAGCAGCCTGAATCATTGCTACCAGTGAACTATATTGAGTTTTCTGCTGTAGGAATCCTTGAATGTCTTGGTTCCTTTGGAGGCATATATATTATTGTTAATAAATATATTTCTGGCTCAAATATATGCTGAACTTTATTTCAAAACTTTTTATTCTTAGTTACTCAGAAGACTGCAATGTGTATTTTGCTTTAATTTAATAGATTAAGTTGTGACCTTTGCACCATGTGCTATGTTTTGATAAACCTAAAAACAAGCAAGCCATTATTAACTAACATCCTCCTAACAGGAAAATAAACAATGAGTAAGAGTATGTCAAACAATAATGATAGTTTTACCTAATTTAAATAAGTACCAAAAAGATTTGCTCTTTCTGTATAGTAAGAAACATTTGCAAAATATTCTAGGTTATCAGTAGTTAAATTAGTTAATTTTTTTTCTAAATATTAACATTTCTGTGGTTGACATAATTGTAATTTGCTCTCTTGATACTCCTATAAATCCTTATTGAATGATTTGCTGTTTTAGGTATGAAAGAAAGAATGATGCACCAACATTTCCTTATATTTGCAGCCTATTTATGAGCTAAGGCATGGTCTTCCCATTATCCATGAAGGATAACTGTTAGTGTCTTGAGTCTGTTGAGGATGCTAATTTTCATTTGTTTATATATATAACAGAACCCCAGCAATAAACCTAAGGGTTAGACCACACAGGAAGATTTCAGGGAGATTAGTCGCCTGGCGATTAATCGCTTCTTCTTTGGGGCGACTAATCTTCCTGAATTGCTTGCCCATGTCTCACGCCCGCTAAACTGTGAAGTTGCCTGTGCCTATTTCACAAGTGGCGCTAAGTCGCTGAAAAGGCGACTTACAGTGTTTCTGTATCCCTCATAGATTCTCCTTGCATCAAAAATTTTAATAATATCAAGATAAAGTTATCCAACAAAGTATGTATTGTACACTACCTGCAAGTTTTGTGTGTTTATTAGAACAACATATTTCAAGCCTTATTGGCCAAATAGTGTTGTTTTCCTATTGCTTTACTGGTCCATGTAAAGATAAATAACCGTTCTGATAAACATTTATAGGTATTAGGTTTAATAAACAAATGTATTTCTTTTCATTAAAATGTTAGGAAAGTTGGCAAAAGTTGTAATAAATGGGAAAAATATTGAGCTGGGATTACTTTAGGATTTGTGGAAATTTTTGCAAAAGCACAAAATATTACATTTAAAGCAGCATCCCTGTTGTTTTTAGAGGCAATACAGGCACTTTCCACTGCACTGTTATGGTGGAAAAATCTCAAAACACATCTTATTTCAGATATAAAATTATTCTTCTGTAAAAAAAAAACATTTTGAAGAATTAAATGTAGCACAGTGACATACTTTTCACCTTTAGCCAAGTTCTGGAATTATTGGGAACAAAACAGGTGTAGATTTGATTTGTGATTAGACTGCTATTCTAGCAACTAGTCTACTGGGGGTTCACCATCCATTATGATATTTACCAAATATTAAATAAATAACAGAAATCTAATCATACAAATATTTTTAAGGACAAGGTTTTTTATTACAAAGTTCAAAGGCTAACGTGAATGTATAACCCTGAGTTCTGTAATCAGTGCCAATAAAATAACCTCCCTTTGGGCATGGCATACCTTCCCTCTAATTGAGAGACATTTGTCAGTTTCCTTTAGATTTGGAAATCCACAGGGTTGCTCAGAATTCCTACACTTCATAGCAGTGAATTTGAAAGCATTATTAAATTTCATTCTGTCTGGAGCAGTGCTTCATATGGATATAGAGCAGCTGTAATCCAGCTGTGTTTCATTTAAGCACAGGAACAGGGGCCTCTTTGTCTCCAACTTTACATCACTCTCCTGTAATTGTCGTCTGACTTCACAAAAAAACTGTGTGTTAAAAATATGTTAGCAACAAACATGATATTTACTTCTGCAACAATTGTAGTGGCATTGGGGCTTTCTGCATACACCAGGATATGTTCATATAATTTAAAAAAATTTCAGAAGTCACAGATTAGTTTCTGGTCCATATGTACACCATGACCATATATCCCTGACCAAGTACTTTAGTCAGTGGAGTGGAGTCCTTGAGGTCATAGCCCTTGTGAACCCTGGATACCCCAGTCCAATTCTGGAGCCTGTGATTATTGCCCTAAAGGCCACCTAACCACATTTTGGGGGATAATCTCTGCCAGAGCCTTCTCATTGCACTTCTAGTTGAATGCAGTGGGAACCAATTTTGACTGTTCCTGTTTTTGTACCACTACTACTTTTCATCTTAAAATGGTTGTTCACCTTTAAATTTACTTTTAGTATGATGTAAAGAGTGTATCTGAGATGATTTGCAATTGGTCTGAATTTTTTATTATTTGTGGTTTTTGAGCTATTTAGCTTTTTATTAAACAGCTCTACAGTTTATAATCTGCAGAATGTTTGCTAGGGCTCAAATCACCCTAGTAACCATACATTGAATTGAATGAAATACTCGAATATGAATAGGAGAGGGGCTGAATACAAAGATGAGTAATAAAAAGTAGAAACAATAATAAATGTGAACAGGGCCGGATTTATCCAGCAGGCGCCCCTAGGCCCACTGTCGTTTGTCGCCCCTGTCTCCTCCCTTTTATTTACCCTTATTTTCATCAGGACAGAGCAATGGGAATTGGCACACAGGAAATTTACATTTCTGAACCAATGCGGGTTGGGCAGTATGCCGCCCCCTAAAATCCTGCCGCCCTAGGCCCGGGCATAAGTGGCCTATCCACAAATCCAGGCCTGAATGTGAAGCCTTATAGAGCATTTGTTTTTAGATGGTGTCAGAGACCCCCATTTGAAAGCTGGAAAGAATCAGAAGGCACCAAATAATTATAGTTGCTTAGAATTAGCCATTCTATAACATACTAAAAGTTACTACAAAGGTGAACCACCCCTTTAAAAGTGTTGTTATGTAAAATATTGCCATCAGGCTTAGGGTTGCCACCCGGCCGGTATTTTACCGGCCTAGCTGGTAAAACACCAGCCAAGGCCGGGGCCGGTATTACAAATTTACCGGCAATGTAGCTGCCGGTAAATTTGTAATACCCCTTAAAAATGGCCCTTGCCTTGCATTAAATCCAATAAAAACTTACCTTTCTTGCGTCTTCAGCCGATCGCTCGCGTGGCTCCGCCCCCTTTGACGTCACGTCACGCCCCCTTTGACATCATGTCACGCCCCCTTTTGGCCATGCCCCCCTGCCGGCCGGTAAGAAAATTTTCAAAAGGTGGCAACCCTAATCAGGCTTAATGCTGCAGCTTTATTTGAAATTTTGAATTGTTGAATCTTTTTGGTCTAAAACTTGTGTGGAGCACATAAGAATCATGTTTATACTGATCTTTCAATGCATGCTGTGTAATCTAGATTTCAGGACACTCTGTAGGCCATTGTGCTTGCAGAGCCTATAATAATTACTTTTCTGCTTGTGAAGGGCACACATACATTTAAGTTTCCCTAAGACTGGCATTGTGCAAGTGGATTGTGTGTGTGTGGAGGGGGGTCATACTAACTAGGGAATCTACTATGCTTATGTAAAAAAATATACCTCTGATTACTTATAATTTTCCCTGTAATTCTGTACATTCCAACTAAGTGTAAGTATCAGGAAATTGCAGCCAAGTGCAACCTTCTTAGCGTGTGAAAAACTGCAAAATATTGGTCTATACTGAACCTAAATAACCCCCATGATTTTAAGTTTTCTCGATTAAAACTGAGATACATATAAGGGATCCATTATACGGAAACCCATTATCCAGAAAGCTCTGAATTACAGAAATGCCATCTCCAATAGGTGCAAATTCACTAAAATGCAAAGCGTGTAACGCTAACTCTAATTCGCCAGCGTGACGTCAATTCTCAACTTCGCCGATTCACTAACAGTGTCCCTGGCAAAAATTCACTAGTGAAGGACATCAACTTGCGCAACTTCGCACCCTTACGCCAGGCGAAGTTGCACACTGACGAAGGGACGTAACTACGCTAATTCACGTTACCTCTTACCCTAGACCTACAATAGATAGGAGTTTGAAAATGCTGTTGTCTTTTACCTTTTGTTGGGTGATAGTCTGAAAAAGAGCCCCTCTACATTTCCTAACATATGGCAACTCAGCTATACAGTGGACACATGTTTAGGGCAATAGGACAACTTTATTTTATTTATTAAAGGTTTCCTGGGCTTGTGTAGTGGCTGTAACATACACCTCTATTATACGATAAGTTCGTGCCATATGCAAATTAGGCATCGCTAACATAAATGCATTTTGCCTGGCGAAGTAACGGTAGCACTACTTTGCTACCGTTTGCGGCTCTGAGCGTGAAAATTTGCCTGGCGAATGTCGGCGAAGGCAACGCTAGCGCATTTTCGCTCTTTACTGAATTTGCCCCATGGACTCTATTTTATCCAAATAATCCACATTTTTTAAAAATGATTTCCTTTTTCTCTGTAATAATATAACAGTACTTAAAACCTAATTCAAACTAGGGTTGCCACCTTTAATACCAGTGGGGACCGGGCAGGGGGCGGGTCATAGAGGGGTAGGGCCATGACATCAGGGGGTGTGGCTACGGTGCAGCGATCGCCGATTGCCCGATCATGGGGAATCCTGCCCAGTTTTCCTAATTTGGAAAACCGGGCAGGAAGTTTTTAACTGGGCAGCCCTTCAAATTACTGTGTTGTCCAGGTGGCAACCCTAATTCAAACTAAAATATAATTCCTTATTGAAAGCAAATCAAACTTTCTTTTATAGACCCATTTACCCACCCAGTGACATTACAAAAGGACGGGACGCATGGTGGGTGCATGGTGAGAGCAGGCAGAAGAGCTCAACCTGAACCCGCTTGTCACCCTCAAATGGGGCAGCGAGGTCGGGCTGAGCCCACCCGACCCGTGGGTGGCGCAGGTATTGGTCCAGCCCACACATCACTAGTTTAAATTATTTTCTAGTAGACTTAAGGTATAATGTGGTCATGGTGGACCATTGCATTGCAGATAATTGATTTTACTACCTCGAGCTAACACTATAGCAGTTGTCACACTTAATAAGAAAATCGATAGACCCACTACAGAATAAATTACACTAGTATGTTTAAATATACTTTTTTTATTTACCCATGAGAATGCATAATTGCATATGGTCTATTTGAACACTTGGGTGAAGCAAACTTCCTGTGCATTAAGCAGTTTTCAGCCAGAGGTTCTTATAAATCATCCTGGAGAATGTAAAATTGGAGAATAAAAGGGGACATTGAGTGCAATTTTCAATCAGATTCAAGCTATACTGAGTAATTGCAGCATCTTCAAATTATTAGCCTTTATTTATATAGCTCTGGCAGTTTACACAGTGGTCTGCAGAGAATCAATCACATCAGCCCCTTCCTGAATTAAGATCACTATTAAATTTCCCTATGACAGGCTTCCACACTAATGTTAGTTTCAGTCAGCCAACTAATTACTACTGTGTTTATTGGAGAAAATCCACATACGTAGGGGGGGATGTACATGTTTGCCAAAATCAACCCCAGAGCCTAGGTCTTAAATAAACAGTCACACCAAAAAATGTAAGTTTCTTAAAGTAATGAAAATATAAAGTACTGTTGCCCTGCTCTGATTTTTTTGCTTCAGAAATACTATTATAGTTTAAATAAACAATCTGTTATCTACTGTGTATCCTGTGCTTGAATGGCTGTCCCGATGGGTACACCAGTTGTACCAGTGCATAGCAACAGTACATTATATTGTTATTCCTTTAAAACACTTAGATTTTTTGTGTTACTGTTCCTTCAACCCCCTACGTGAAAAAATCCCTACCCCCCTGCCCTAGCCATTCAACTGCCTAGTTCTCCAGGTCAATGCTACTGAATTGGGATTCAAAAATTTTTATCAAATAAATCTTATCGATTTTTCTATTTGATCGTTCGACCAATCAAATTGCGATAAAAATCCTCCAAATTTGAATTTGGAGAATTTTTATTCCCTAACTATTCCCAAAGTCAAATTCGAGGGTTTTTTAACCCTCGAATTCGACCCTTAGTAAATCTGCCCCTTAGATTTTCTTTCCTCTTATTCCCTGAGCTTCTTTTTAGTGCTGACTCTTATGGACTTTTGACAATTGGATTTTTCACCCGAGGAGAAACGGGAGACTGAGGTCATCCTATATCAAATCAGTATCTGTAGTATGAATGTTTTTCTTCATTTTAACTTTTAGTTATTAGTTGAAGTAACATTCATATTTGTAAATTTTGTAAGTTATTTTTTAGAAAACTTCACCATCAGATTGTTAGCAAAAGTCAAATGGATTGTGGAGGTTTTTTTACAAGTCATACAGAATGTTTCTCAATGAGCAAAATAACTAGACAGGAATCTACTTTAATATCTTATCAGCTATGTAATCAATAAATACTTTCTTAGTTAGCATCTTTTGCCCTCAGTGCTGTCCTTAATAGTATAACTAGGTATCTACAGGGCTGCCAATTCACCTTGTTCTCATTGGTACTTCTTATTGTACCTCAAGAATGGCCACATCAACAGAGGGGTCATTAATCAGTCTAAAACTACAAAAAAAATCTTTCTACTCTGTGTAACACTCCAACCTATCAGTACATTAATATTGATATGAAATGGTTGGTCAACATTTTTATCTGCTTGGGTTGATAAGTCAGATATCCTGTTTGTGTTTCCAGTTAAAGGAAACAGGCCCATTAATACTGCATGGTATTGGCAGGTGCTTTCTTCCAGTAGCCCAAAGAGGCAAATGAAATAACAATTACAAATGATTATATCTATCTATGAGAAAATGATGCTTTTGGATGGAAGCTATTGTCCATTTAATTAATTACTATATTCTGCTCTGGCATAACGTCTTGTTGTTTGTATTGTTGCTTTGTAAGTAAAAGAGAAAATTTATGACATTCTGGTCAAAATAAATTAGATTACATATTTTCTAATGCAAGTTTACAATCACTAATACCATATCTATTCCAGACAGGACTGGATTTACATTTCCTTTTGTAGGCATTTTAGTCTGAGCCAATTTATCTTGTGACTGAGCAATTCTTCCATGATACAGTAGCTTGCTACCGTAACGGCTAAAAATAAACATGAAGCAGTTGAGCAAAATGGCATTGTGTTTTCCCAAGAATAAGAGGTGGGCGTTAGAGCTTATTCAGCACAAATTAGATAAGAAGCAATGCTGATAAGGCTAACTCTTTTTCTGAACTTACTTTGTTCTCACTTTTTAGTTGAACAGTGTGAAAATGAAATGGCAAAGTTAATATCTGCTTCACAGTTTATCAAACTTCAACATATGCTTTATTGATATCCACCCAAGACCTATCCTCCTGAACCAAAAATGAATGTTATGTGATGTACTGTATGTTGTAGGAGGTTTAAACCTTCCATGAGTTTTTCAATTGCTTCACCTAATTACAACACTGTCCAGTGTATAATGCTGGTCACTGTAGTCTACTAGCATCTAATCTAATCAGCATTACACGATAAACCCTTTCGCCAACAATTTAGTCCACCAGCCTCTTCAATGCAAGATGGTACTCCAGTAAGAATCCAGCTTGCTTGTTTGCACCTAACTGTGTTTTTTTTTCACATTTTCTAGCACCATGCATCTAAACTGTACTTTTTCTGCCCACTAACTTTCATTAAAGTCAAGCCAAGCCAAGATTGCAGAATATTCTCTTTACCAGCAAGACAATTGATGGAGCAATGGTAGGCAGAATGCCTCCTACTTGAGATTTAGAGGTGTAAATGTGAGGGGTTAAAGAACGTTTATATATTTATATATATACCTACCTTCTTTAACCCATATATATATATATATGTATATATATATATATATATATATAAGGTTTAACAATGATAGTAGGCTCCATGGTTTTGTGTCTACTTGTGTGAAAACATGGACTTGGTAGCATGGGTAAAAAAATAACTGATTAACTTAACTGTTCTCGAGAATAGCACATTGTAGAACTTTCTGTTTAAAATCTATCGTACACTGGGAAGTAGTAGTAGAGATAAATATTTTGAAAACCTGGGTGTATAAAAATGTCAGAAACCTTCATATGTCTTTACATTCTCCAGTCTTCAAAAAATACCAGACATGATTTGAATCTGTTTAGTCTAATAGTGATTTCCATTTCATCTTGACATGTCTATTTCGCATCTGCTCTAGGATGAATAGCCCTGAGCAACTTTGCAAGGTCACACATGTCAAAGTAGAAAATGGCAACACATGTTTCCTATTGTGTGGCCTGACAAGTGGACAACTCAGAAAGGGACTTTGCTTGGGTTTTGCTTAATTCTTTTTTTCTCTTGATCAATCATGCTCTTTTTGTTAACAATGAGAAAGATATCAGAAAATGTCTAAACTGCAGAGCAGAGATGTCTAATTTGTGGACCTCCAGGTGTTGAGAGCCTGGCTAATGTTATTTGTAAACCTCAGCAATTATAGTGGATTATCAACAGCCTTTGGTCAATTTATTTTTCTTTTTTGTCTCCCTCAGCTATTATTATTATCATTATTGTATATAGTGCCAACATATGCCGCAAAGATGATAGAAGATTATATTTATATTCCTGCCTTAAATCAGGTTATATATATATATATATATTATCCCACAGTACCGGCACTCAGAACGATGCCACGGCCAGCGGTGCCAGGTCAAAGTTAGATACAGTTGAAGAGAAGGACCAGCACTCACTGTATTTCCAAAAAAAGGTGATTGCTTTATTTTC
>CM044432.1:95511313-95531774 GCA_024363595.1 Xenopus borealis | reverse complement strand
TATATATATATAAAAATGCATCATTGTACAGTTACTGCACTCTACTATTGTTGTAAGAACTATACAGTACAGGTAAGGGAAATCTGGAAAACCTATTTTATCCAAATAACCCAAATTTTTTAAATTGACTTTATCTCTGTATTTATAAAACAGTTCCTTGTACTTGATAGAGACTAAGATACAGGTATGGGACCTGTTATCCAGATTCTTTGGGACCATGGTTTTTCTGGATAATGGAACTTTCTGTAAACATTAAATAAACATACCAGGCTGGTTTTGCTTCCAGTGAGGATCAATTATATGTTAGTTTGGATCAAGTACAAGGTACTGTTTTATTAATACAGAGAAAAAGGAAATCATTTGAAATTTTTTTGATTATTTGGATAGAATGGCATCTATTGGAGAGGGCCTTTCTGTAATTTGGGGCTTTCTGGATAACGGGTTTCCGGTAAACAGATCCCATACCTGTGTATTTAATCCTTATTGGAGGTATTACAAAATTATGGAAAGATCCTTAATCTGGATAACCCCAGGTCCCGAGCATTCTGGAGGCCCACACATTTGGGAATCGTTGAGATACAAGTTTTTACATCTAGAAGTCAGAATCAGAGCATGCATGGTAGCTAGCTTTTGGACGGTAAAAAGTACATTTTCTCTGAATTGTTTGTGTTCTCTCATGTACAGCTTAGTAGAGTCCTGCGTGGGTCCATTTTTTGGGAACCGCAACCTGCAAACCCGGACCCGCGACCCGCATTCTTACCAGCTTGGACCCGCAACCCGACCCGCAAATGCCTTATCGTAACCCGGACCCACGACCCGCTGACCATCAAGAATCAGGAAGTGCTGTCATTGTGAACTTGAAGTGATATGATCGATAGTAGATGTGCTCAGAACAAAGGAGTAAAAATCGATATGGAGAAGATCCGCGCCCCGACCCTCAACCCGCAAACCCGCAGAACCACCGATCTGCTTCTATACCCGCACTCGGAACTTGTACATGCAACCTGCAGGGTACCGCAAGATTTTGCCGGTAACCCGTGGGTACCCGACCCGCTGCAGGACTCTACTGCTTAGATTTGTAACATTATCTTTAAAAAGATGCACTTAATATTAACCATATCATTTATTTATAAGATTAGGAGGCACACATAAAGGGGTATGCTAGATTTAACTGTCGTAATATAAAAATTACAAAAGTAACGGTCATAAATTATGCAAAAAAATTCACTAATGGATTAATTCTCTTTGACAGATAGCTTACTCTTTATACCTTAATGTGTGTGTTATTTCTGAAAAGATGAATTACATTTTGTAAAAAGCAATGACAAGTACAATTCCTTTTTGATTATACAAACTGTTGATTTAGGTACACTGTAGTAAAGTAAAGTGTGCAGACATAGAACAGGCCCAATCTAGTTGTATAATATTATTGTCTCTGTTCAACTGTGTACACTGGTCAGTGTTTATTTTAGGACAAGTATAAACACTGGTCAGTGTTTATACTTGTCCTAGTACTAGGATATCTATAGGTGTCATTTGCTAATATGCAGGGTAGAAGTGCAAGAGCACTAAGGAGTGCTAAAGCCAAAGCCTAAAACAAACGGCAGGCTAAATAAGCCTGTGCTTGATTCAGTTCACAGTTGTGGCTAGGAAGATGCTTTAGCCTGGTTCTTGCATCCCTCACAAGAATAATAGCATATCAAGTTTTCTGTGCAATCTAAAGCCACATTTTATTAAATGGTTTTTAAAGATTAAGGGATAGAAATATAGTAAGTTAGGTTGAAAAAATACACACCCTATTTGAAGCCTCTACAATTTGCCTCAGAGGGGGAATAATGCCTTCCTGACTGCAATATAGCAATTGGACAAGTCCCTGGATCAACTTGTACTATGAGCTATCTTCCATAACCCTGTATTCCCTCACTTGCTACAACACCCTCCCCTAAGTCATTAATGAACAAGTTAAATAAAAGTGGAGACAATTCTGAGCTCTGAGGGACCCCGCTAAGAACCTTACTCCAAGCAGAGAATATACCATTAACCCACCCTCCGTAACCGATCCTGTAGCCATTTTCCTATCCATGTACTTAATTAAGCTCAACAGACCTTAGTTTAGACCTTAGTCGTTTGTGGGGCACAGTATTAAAAGCTTTGGCAGAATCCAAATAGATCACATCTCCTGCCCCCCCCCCCCACAGTCCAGCATCTTACTTACCTCATCATAAAAAGCAATCAAATTTGTCTGACATGACCTATCCTTCATAAAGCCATGATGATTGTCATCAATAAAGGATAATTTAAGACGCTGAGGGAAAATTCCCACAGTACTGCCTGATACATTTCCTCACATATTCATAAATTATTAGTTGTATGTAAAAAGACATCTGCTTTTATTTTTTGTGAAGGACGTTCACAAGGGATGTTGCTGCACTGTTAAAAGAATTATATTAATTCAAAAGGTACTTGTTTCAAAAGCAAGAATTCCCCTGTTCAACCCCATTTGTGGTATATACAGAAATAGAATAGCACATGGGGTGGAAATCCTCTCCCTTTCTGCTCAATAATTTGCCCTGTTTTTAGAGAGATGTCAATGGAACAGGTTCTTCTATTCTTACTTAACCCTATTGTAATATAGTGATATTTTTGGGATATGTTTCTTGCTCAAAACCATTGATGTTCTGTCTTACTTTCCCTGCCCCTTTTTAAATGCACTCTGGTTCCACCAATCAGGAGCCTATAATTCCTGTCAATCTTGAGCAGCAAAATTCCCAGCAGCATACTGCAAAAGTTGAAGTGTTTTAAGATTTCTGTAATCAAAAACGTATTAGTAGGGCAACGTTTTGGGTGGTGCAGGCCCTTTATCAAGCCTGAGCAGTAGTGACCTCCTCTGAGAATCGTTATTTTTCATTTGCACCTCATATTAGTTTTTAAAGATTAAGGGATAGACTTTATTTAGAGTATCCTTTTGTTATGCTGGTTGTAACAACCTGCTTGGAGTTGAACCAGGGACTTGGGGGCAAATTCACTAAGGGCTGGGACAGACATGGAGACAGGCGACAGAATCTCCCCGAATCTCCCTGTCTGTCCCAGCCCTAAAGGGCAAAGTGACTAACGCTGGTGCAAATTCACCAGTATGACGTCATTTCTGAAGTACGCACATTTACTAACGGTAGCTGGCGTAATTTACTATTCCGACAATTTCAACAAGGAGATAGACTCTGGCACAACTTTGCACTCTAACGCCAGGTGAATTTTTGGTCTGGCGAAAGAGTGTTACTACGCAAATTCATTTTGCTTACTGTTACTGAAGTTCCTCAAAAAAAAAGTTCAAAATCTTTCCAAAAAAAGTCCCAAAAAACGCTGGCTTTTTTTCCCATTTTCATGGGTGATAGGCTGCAAAAAGACGAAAAAATTTTTTTTGGGTATCCTGCTTCCCCCCTACTTTTCCTAACATATGGCACATAAACTATACTCTGGGCACGTATAGGGCAATATCACAACTCTATTTCCATTTATTAAGGTTCCCTGGGCTTGTGTAATGTAATGTTTTTTCTGTAACAGATACGTCCATTCAAACATTAAGTTCCTGCCGTATGCAAATTCCCCTTCGCTAGCACAACTTCGATTTAACTGGCGAATTTTCACTGGCACAACTTCACTACCGTTCGACTCCCTGAGTGCAACATCGCATTTTAGTGAATTAGAGGAGCGCTGGCTAAACTACGCCTGGCGAAGTGCGGCGAAGGCAGCACTAGTGAATTTCCAGACTTTAGAGAATTTGCCCTTTGGTGTTTCTGTACTAGCTGCATTTCTGCTGTGCTATGTGAGCAGACAGCTAAGGCCCTGGTTCTCTCTTTAAGCTTTTCCTTCTGTATTGTACTGTCTGACTGGTTAGGGTTGCCACCTGTCCGGTTTTGACCCGGACAGCCCGGTATTTTGAAGGGCTGCCCGGGTCAATGCTTCCTGCCCGGTTTTCCAAATAAGGAAAACCGGGCGGGATTAGCTTGATTGACGCAGTGATCGGCCAATCGGCGATCGCGGCATCATAGCTCCGCCCCATGATGTAACTGACCCGCCCACCGACATCACGGGCCCGCCCACCGACGTCATGGGCCCGCCCCCATGTCCGGGTTCAGCCTGTGGAAAAGGTGGCAACCCTATGACTGGTACTGATCTGGCCTGGTAATCCTGACTACTCGCTGGCTCCTGTTTGACTGGTACTGATCCAGTCTGTTAATCTGGTTAGGAAAGCTGAACTGGACATTGAAGTGAATGACATGGCAATCAGCCAATTGCAGATCTCCTTGTCATAAGTCCCTTCCCCGATGTCACCACCCCCAAACATCACTGGCCCACCCCTCTTTCACCGGTCCAACCCCTGTCTGTTTTTGTTCACAAAAAAGGGTAGCAACCCTTTCCTGGCTCCTGATTCTGTACTGCAGTGTCTGACTGGTACTGATACTGATGGTTTGGTAATCCTGACTACACTCCTGGTTCCTGATTCTGTACTGCTCTGATTAGTACTGTCCCTGGCAGTTCCACATCTGCATTCTCTGTTTCCTGTCCTTCCTGTATACGTTATGGTTCCCTGACCTGGCAGCATCTGAGTGGCGGAAGGTTCCTCCTAAAGCGAAAGGCGGTTGTTAGAGGCAGAAGCGCCTCGGAACGTGACACTGGAATACTTTTCAGTGAGAAGCAAAGGATTCACTTGGTAGCACAATCTGAACTATGCAGCTTTGAGTAGTGTCAGCAGCTGGGCTGATTACATTACATTAGAGGGCATTATAGACAGCTAGCTGGAGAGCTATCCTTCCATAAAATGGATCAACGTACCAGAGGAAAATCATTTTTATTTGAAGCTATGAAGGTGGTTCTTCACAGTGAGGAGAGTGAGGTTGTGGAAAGATGATGGTGTAATGGCTGATTCTGTTACCACCTTTAGGAGGAGGCTTGGATGATTTTATATTTTAAACTTTGCAGAATGTATGGTAACAACTATAAAAGCAAAATAATTAAGAATGCATAAAAACACAAGATAATGTTTGTGTTTACGTGAAAGGCATTAGTTAAAAAAAGAACATTCAAAGTCAATTATGTTCCCTCTAAAGTAAAAGAATGGGTTATACAGTTCAAAGAAAAGGAAATAATAGCATTACATGAATATGAAAATTAAATGTACATTTAAAGCACCCACACAGCCTACAAAAAATAAAGGGTAACCAATAAAACTGCTAATAGCCAGCTGCATTTCATTTGGATGCTAAACAGCATAGATCAGTTTCAGGAATGCTGCCTTTCTACTTGAATGAATGGTTGTGCCAACTGGCACAGTCCACTGTTTCTATTCTTTTCTCCCAGCACTTAATAAAAATGTGAACCATTAAAGACCATCATATGAAAGCCTTCTCAGTAAAAGTCCAGCAATAATATCTGTAGCGGATTTCTTTTCTAACAATGAAAACTGTCAAAACTGTTCTAAAATTTGTGTCCACCCACATGCTGTTCAGAAAGATACTTGTGTCAATGGATACTCCTTTATACATATGCTTTGCACTACATTTCTGGTCACCATACTGAAGTAGAGGGCCAGAGAGGCCTATCTTTAGGAGATGTTACTTGCAGGGCTCTCTTTTGCCTATGCACCTCTACCTATACCCCCAAAATGAATACTAGAGCAACAGATAGTTAATTAAGTGGCATATTAAAGATTCTTATCAAAGATTCTTATCATGATGGTCTGTGTGCTGCCTCAGAGATCACCTGACATTGGCTAATGTGACCTAACATGTCTGGTTTGTTTGGTATGTTTGTGTGCACCGAGAATCATACAATCCCAGAGGGTGGCCTTTTGTTTTTTTGTTTTTTTAAATGGCAGTTTTCTATTTGAGCACTTGATGAAGGGGGTTGCCCCCGAAACGTTTGCTGTGATCTCACAATGAATTAAAGAAGGATCCAAATCCTGTTTCAACCGAGTTGTGAAGTGAGTGTGCCTTTGTTAATATATTGCAAAGTGTTCTATTTATGATTACCCAATGGCACATACTGCTAAAAGAGTATATTATTATGAACATATATGAGTTTTTTTATGCAATATAGTTTTATAGAGACTTACATTGTTTGAAGGGTATAGTTTTCCTTTAATCACTTTGCTGTGAACACCCTATTTTACAGGTGCCCAGATCTGGAAAATGATATTGCATTGTGGTTAAAAAAAACAGGGTGGGCTGAGTGTGAATTGTATACTTTGCACATTATTTGTAAATTAACAATATAATGTAAAACCATTTTAAGAAGATTGGAGAATAGTTCATTCTTAAGGCTAAATCCACATTATATGACCTTTTTCAAAGCATTAAAAAAAAACAGGATTGTCATTTATTACATTTGATGTACATAATTTGCTCTTGTTCCATGACAAGCATTGTGTTTGGATGGTCATATATGCAGGGCTGGCTATAACTGAACATTTAGGTAGCAAACTCTCGGTTTCCAGAACAGGGAAAGATTGACCAGGTCAAGTCACCCAATGTAATGTTTGTATTTTAAACAGGTGACCAGTCAATGCTGCCTGCCGATTGGTTGCTATTGATTATCAGATCAGCTGCAAACTTTACTCCTTTTATTACATTATCCTCCTAGTTTGTAAAGTTAAAGAATGATGCATGGTAGCAATTTACAGGTATTGCAATTGCTTCCTGCGAAAACTAGAAATGCTATAGTGATGCTAGAGTGTTCATGTAATTGTCACCTAACGTGCTCAAGTTCTTCTTTCAGGTGAGAATTATATGAATCCCCAGCATTGCTATTTACAATTCCCGCTTGTGATGGGTGCTTTTTCAGGTGTTTCCAGGTCACATTTTTTTTAAAAGAATACCTAAAAACGTTGTTTCTGCTAAGAAGTGTTACCAGCGATCCTGCATCAAGTGCATGTCATCTGATTGTGTATGAGGTGTCATTTATTATTCCCTGGGAAGCAAGTTCTAGAGTGCTAATGCTCACTTATTTAGCACTTGTGCCCAGGGATTGCTGCTCGTTGCATCCGAGCAGAGAGCAGTGTCTATAGGTGCAGTGGTGCAATGAAGTATATACTTTCTAAAGCTCGCCATAGACGTATAGATTTTTGAAAGATCCAATGGTTATCGTGAGACCACTATTGTCTCAAAACGATCGTTTAAATGTCCGATGTGTCCATCAACTAAAAAGACCATTTCAGGCGATATTGCCAGCAAAGCTAAAGGATCTCAGCCTGCTTGGCGCTGCAAACATAGGTAGATTGCATGGGGACCGATAAAGATTTTCTAACCTGGCCAATCAATCTTCAGACCGATGTCGGACGAAAAATTGTAAGATGTACGATCGTTTGTATCCCATTAACCGCACAATAACTTAACAGATTGGTCGGACTTCCCTAAGATCGGTCGTTCGGCAGGGAAAGATCGTTGCATCTATGGGGAGCTTAAGGTTGTGACTTTAGTGATGCTCACTTTTCTCGTCTGATGCTGCTACCTATTTAGAGTGTTGAATCTCCTTATTGTATTGCACTTTTTTCCTTCTAGTTTTTACATAATTGGACAGCGATAGCGATGTCTTTCTCAAGCTATTTAATAAGCAGTGGGAAGCATCCTGTGGCTGAGACAGCACTTGGCAGATCACCAAGGACATAGTTGGCCAGATACAAATGGGAAAACCCAGTGACAGAGGAGGGATGCTGCCATGCTCTCTATTAAGTCCTGAATACATTTTTCTTAAATTTACAGTTTCCATAAAAATTCCAAGTCGACAGGTTTAGGTAGTATATCTTTTGATATACTATAAGGAACTGGGATTCAGTATACATAGTCCACAAAGATAAGACGGTAAAAGGCTGTCAGCAAATATTTTACTACAGTTACTACAGAAAATAAAATGTGCTATGTGTTCTAATTTAACAAGCCAGTGGCGTAACTACCAGGGGTGCAGAGGGTGCAATTGCACCAGGGCCCTCACCCCATGCTATCAACACTCCAGCATGGGATTTATAGAGGTAAGGGCCCGACAGGGGGGCCCAGGTGCCCATTCTGCACCAAGGCCCACTAGGGAGTAGTTACGCCACTGTAACAAGCATAACAAATTATTTCAAAAGAGGTCACCATAACTATGGGATGCCAAGCTCATGGCCTTCTGTAGTTTGATAGCAAGATTCCAGCACACAGCAGTTTTCTGATTGAATGGTATAGTCTTACATGCATGAAATACTAATTTTACATCAGTTGCCCTTAATGCAAATAACCCAAATAATTTATCCCATTAACAGTAAACACACTCTGGACCCCAATACCAAAATCCAGAATGACATGAAATATATATTCTGGATTTTCACTCATTTTTACAGATACCAGGAGAAAAGTGTATCCAGTTTTTTTTTTTTAAATAAATTCAGTTATTTTCAATCATTTTCAGTGCACCAGTAATTTTCAATTACTTTCTGTTTTCTATGTGTGCCTGTTTTTTTTATACTGAAGTTTAAACCTTAGTTTTTCATATTTCAAGGAAGGGGTTCACTGACTAAAGTGTAAAGTGTTCTGAATTTATACATTAGTTCATACATTCTTATCATAGGCCCTACTGAGGCCAATTCATGAGCTCAATTGATGGCAGCTGATACAGCTAATATGCTGTTAAGAAATGTATTAAATAACGTAACAAATTGTAGCAGTTCAGAATTTGCATCTGGATTACTATGCTGCCAGACTGAAACACCAGAGACAGGAACATTTAGCTTTAAACTTTAATTTGGGAAAAGCATTAAAAATTAAAACAACTGAAAATCCTTTTTTTTTTATTTCTGGTGAACAATATAAAAATAACTGAACTAGAGAAAGTGTTTGGTAGGTGAACAAACCATCGAAAGCACTATATTCTTCAAGTATTCAAAGGATGTATGCTCAGGAGTTTGGTTTACTTGGAAAGGTATTAACTGTATGAATGGCAAGGGTTAAGCAGTTCAGCATTAATGGTATATTATATGGGGCATGTGCAAGGCCTCTTTAAGTACTTTTAAAGTTATTTTATTAAAACAATTGCTATTGAATGCAGCATTTGCGTAAAGGAGAACTAAAGCTTAACTAAATAAGTAGGACATAAATGACGCACATTATGTTGGGGTCCAAGCCAACCACAGCTCTTTAGCAAGGAATATCTGTGTCTCTGAAGATGCGTCAGTAACTCCCCACCTTATTATCTACTGATTTACTGCACATGCTCTGTGCTGTGTCACGTATTGTGCTTAGGGATTGAAAAATAAATAATACATATAGAATATAAATATCACAATGTAAGGCTGATTAGTAATTAATGCAGATAATTACTGCATGGCAGCATAGAAAGCCTTGCACCATCATCTTATATTAAAGGGCCAGTAACCTCAAAAAATGTAATTGTTTTAAAGTAATAAAAACAAAATGCAGTGTTGCCCTGCACTGGTAAAACTGCAGTGTTTGCTTCAGAAGCACTACTATTGTTTATATAAATAAGCTGTTGTGTAGCCATGGGGGCAGCCATTCAAAGGGGAAAAGGCTCAAGTTACACAGCAGATAGCAGATAAGCTCTGTAGAACATAATGTTATCTGTTATCCATTACTTATTCTGTGCCATATAGCCTTTTTTCAATTGCTACTCAATGTTGAAAAAAAAGCTTGTTATATGAACTATAGTAGTGTTTCTAAAGCAAACAGATCAGGGCAACACTACATGATATTTTCTTTTCTTTAAAACCCTTTCATTTTTTGGTGTTACTGTTCCTTTAAAGACCAACCTCATTGTCTGCTTGCTAATTTGCAACATCCCCTAAGCTTAGCTTCTCAACAGCTGCTCCGAACCCACTGAGCATGTGAGTGTCACAGACGGTTTCCAAGACCTCCTGAGACAAGTTTGAAGTCCTGGATCATTGATGCTATTCAGAAGTGGAGACTTTAGGCTGGTGCAATACATCCAGGATGTAAAATGTGGCATTTTTAGCCATATTCAGTTTTAGGGTTTAGTTCTCTTTCCAAACATTTTTTTCAGTTCAGTATTTTTCAGATTGTTCCCAGAAATAATGAGAATTTTATTTACCTACTTGACATAAATTCCTTTTCTTCTAGTCCCGACATGTCAGTACACATCTACTGACATAGTATAGTATAGTAATACATAGTATTGCCCCTCCCAGACCTGGAGGTAGGACCTATAACATAGCCATAGCCAATCAAACTTAATCATGACCTATAAGACCACATGACTTCCTCCTTGCCACTGTTATACATTTGCCATAGCTGTACAGTAACAAAATAATGAACTTTTAATGGGAAACCTTGTACTGACATGTCGGGACTAGAAGAAAAGGAATTTATGTCAAGTAGGTAAGTAAAATTCTAATTTTTTCTACGTCCCTCCATGTCAGAACACATGGGATCTACCAAGACATGCCTCAAAAACAAGGGGTGGGAATAACCAATATAAGGCAATAACCAAACTGATGCTAAGGAGGCCCTGAGTAATAAGGCCAGTATCACATCCATCCAACAGGGGAGCTGATAAAATGTATAACCCCTGAAAAGGTAGATAAAAGGCACAAGAACATGAATGACATATCCTAGGTCATGGAAGCGATTGACAAGAGCTACAGTACAAAAATGAACCACTAAATTAAAGAGACCAGCACTTGAGGATCAAGTATTGTAGATCAAGAATAGCCATATTCTGCTTAAAATTATCCCATCGGGATACCTGCAATATGGCTATTGGACATAAAGCCCCACCTGGGGAATAACAAAAATCCTAAAACTGTTAACAAAAAAGGCTCCCTAGGCTATAACCAGAATGATGGCACCAACCATCTCTGAACTAAAACACACTAGAAACCACCAGGAAACCAATATATCCAGATCAGAAACTAACCACAACTTGGATGCATCTATCACCAGTGCTGGAGAAATCCACAAACCTCAGCGCTAGCGGTTGGCCCTAAAAAGACTTGGCCCACATTAGCCTAGTCTTGCAGCTTGCAGCTCACACCAGTGCTGACCAGAGTCAACTCCACACCAGAGATCAGCCAAAGATCCACCAACTCAATGCTGATGGCTTAACTGGATGAACACCAACTCTGGGTTATCCTAATCCAACATTCCATTGTAAACATTGTAGAGCCATGCTGAAACAGCCCAGTAGCTCCACCAACCACAAAATCTAAACTGGGCATACGTACAACAGCACATGGATCAGCTGCTGGACTAGACAATAAGGCCATCTACCAGTAAGATATGCTGTTGCCCCAGCCAACTGCTACACAAGCAAGCAAATGTGACCCAAGTCAATTATAGTGCTAGAAAACACTCACAAAAGCCAAGGCTACTACATCTCAAGCTGCACAATGCTACAGTATTTGCAAAAACTGAACCAAACCTGTGACCATACATTGAAGCTACTGAATCCAGTAGGCTACTGAACCAGCAAACAGCTGGGTCACTATCCAAAATCAGGCCTGCAAGAAGCTTATAGCCTACAAACACTGGTACCAACCAGCAATGATGCACAATCCACTGGCAAATGAGCCAAGGGTGCTTTGCTCTCAAGAAGCGCTATACAAATAAAAATATACATGCAAAGAGGCCCACAGGAGCACCAGCACCTTACCTTATAGCAGTGACTAGTCAACAGGATGGAAACTTCAGCTAAAGCCCTGATAGCTTTCAGCTGAGGGACACAATTAGCTCATTAACATGCAGACTTCCCAGTGTACTGAATGTTTCAAACACATAGTGGATATTGAGAAATCATACTCACCGATTCAGGTACCACACTGCTTCAGCAGAGATTCACCAGCCTGTACTGAAAGTACCTTGTGTAACAAGAGCCAATATAACCATTGTGGTTTGCACAGAGCTCACAACATAAAGCTGGCCATAGACGCAACGACTTGGTCGTACAAATCGAGGATTCGTACGACTATCGTACGATTTTCGGATCGTGTGTGGAGTGCTCCGACATTTGTCGTGCCATACCGATCGGTCGTTTGGTCGATCGGCCAGGTTAGAAAATTTTTGTCGGCTGGCGATAATATCTTTGCGTCTATTGCAGATCGTACGATTTTCAGTGGGAGACCGTCACTAGGTTTTTAATCGTACAACTTTCGTACGATCCTTGTCAGGGGCAGAACGTCAGCTATCTGTGCTTTTTACTACTTATAGTTGATCTGAAGGTTAGTGACAGGTCGGGAGCAGGTCGGGAGATGCAAAGATCCGATCGTGGAATCATCTTATGATCGGATCTTTGCGTCTATGGCCAGCTTTAGACTTCAGATAATACAAGAAGTCAGTAGAACACAGGCACCTTACCAGATAGCTCAGGCTTGTCAGCAGGAATAATCCAGTCAGGTGGAACACTGCTTGTAAGGAGCAGACTCATTAGAAAGGAAGGAGGTGCCATACTGCTTCAGCAGTGAAAACCTCTAGCCAGTCCTGGTGCATTGTAACAAGATCAAATATAACCTCAGTGTCTGCACAGAGAATGGAGGTTCACCCATACAAAACTTATAAAATATTAAACAGCAATAGCAATGGGGCCGAATGAACACCTGCACCTTACCTGGATGGAAACTCCAGCGTAAGCCCTGATAGCATTCAGGTGAGGAACATAATGAGCTAATTAGCATGCAGACTTCCAGTGCACTGAGCATTTCAAACACACAGTGGATAGTGGATACTGAAGACTCATGCTCACCAGCTTCAGGCTGTTGTAACTAGCCCATATGCATACCCATGGCGTTTTTGCAGAAGTTCTGTAAAGCCTCACGTAAAAAAGGGGCAAAAAGCTCATAGGTAACAATGTGGAAATCCCACACTTGTGTCTCTTCCCAAAAAGCACTAGATTGATTCTTGTGTCCTGCTGGGCATATAGCAGTGGGGCTATTTTAGCACAGGACTAGGACCATGGGTCTGCCCACACCTGCATTTCTTCCAAATAAGCAATAATTGGGGCATCAGGTAAATTCTTTTCCATTATCTGGGAATCATCCGTCTGTGTCTACACAGAGGAATAAAATAAACAAAAAATACAAAAGAAAAAACAAAAACTCTTTGACAAAATTCACCAAAAAAAAGTGAGGCGGGAGATCCTACCTCCCTGTCCAGTAGGACAAAAAATAACAGTAGTGAGGAAGAAGTCATGTGGTCTTATAGGTCATGATTAATTTTGATTGGCTATGTTATAGGTCCTACCTCCAGGTCTGGGAGGGGCAATACTGCCATGTGTACTGACATGGAGGGATGTAGAAGAAAAAGATTTTTAACCCTTTAAGTGCCAGCAGAATTTCATATTTTGGTTACGCGAAATGCCAGACGTTTTTGAAACATTTGTGCCCTCTCGCTTTAGGGGCATTTTCTGAGGGGAAACCTATAGTTTACATAGGAAAACTATACGTTGTTTTTTTCGGGAGGAACTGAGCTTTGTAAATCTGCCTGAGTTTTCATGTATTTCCACCTCTGCAAAAAGATTTATAGCTGTAAATACAAAAAAAAATGAAAAATTCCTATTTTTGACAATATATGCATTTAAAACAGAAAAAAAATTCATTGTACGCATGAAAATCCAACTGATTTGGAAAGCCTCATGTCTCTCGAATGTGCCAATACCAGATATGTATAGTTTTAGCGAGATTTAGGACTTCTGTACAGCAAAAACTCCTGGCAGCATATTACCAAATTTGGAAAGCACCAAGGCAGAAAACGGCATACTTTAGATTCCAAGGCCAAAAAATCCTGAAACAGTACATTTACCCCAAAAAAACATATATTTTTGATAAGTACACATTCTGCTGATTCCAAAATGGGTAAACATATCTCTCTACTCCTAACTACCAAACATCAAAGCTTGTATGAACGTAGCAGTTTTTATAAAAAGTTTACAAAATTTTGAAAAATCCCTTCAGGATTTATTTTGCTGCTGTGCATATCCCACACTGTATTAGGTAACAAGAAAAAACACCCGGGATATGATTGCCATGAGTCCAATGAACAGTTTGATGCCCATTGTACATAGGTTTACCAAAGTATCTGGCATTTAGGGACCCCAATATGAAGTTAGCGCATCCAAATTGTCCAGGACTTTACTTTAGCTAATGAAAAAATCAGCACATTTGACTGCTTTTTCTGTGAGTTTACCCACAAAACCATATATTTTTGGAAAGTACACATTCTACCAAGTCTAAAATGGGTACCCCTGCCTTTCTACTCCAAACTACAGAGTCGCAAGGCTTTCCCACAATTGTCGGTTTTGGTGAAATATCTGAAAATTCCCTCAAAGCTTCCACTTTCCAGCATTATATCGCCCGTGTATCACTACATACCAAGAAAAAGCATCCTAAATATGGTTGCCAAGGGTCTATCGAACAGTTTAGTGCCCATTGTGAATAGGCTTACCAAAGTATCTGGCATTTAGAGGCCCCAAAATGAAGTTAGCGCATACAAATACTCCTGTGGGTAACTTCAGCTAATGAAAAATCAACACATTGACTGCTTTTTTTGTGGGGTAAAAACACAGAAAAATAGGTTTACCCACAAAACCATATATTTTTGGAAAGTACACATTCTACCGAATCTAAAATTGGTACCCGTGACTTTCTGCTCCAAACTACAGAGTCACAAGGCTTTCCCACAATTGTCGGTTTTGGTGAAATATCTGAAAATTGCCTCAAAGCTTCAACTTTCCAGCATTATATCACCCATGTATCACTACTTACCAAGGAAAAGCACCCTAAATATGGTTGTCAGGGGTCCTCCAAACAGTTTGGTGCCCATTGTGAATAGGCTTACCAAAGTTTCTGGCATTTAGAGGCCCCAAAATGAAGTTAGTGCATAAAAATACTGCTGTGGGTATCTTCAGCTACTGAAAAATCAACACATTGACTTCTTTTTTTTGTGGGGTAAAAACACAGAAAAATAGGTTTACCCACAAAACCATATATTTTTGGAAAGTACACATTCTACCAAATCTAAAATGGGTGCCCATGCCTTTCTGCTCCAAACTACGGAGTCGCAAGGCTTTCCCACAATTGTCGGTTTTGGTGAAATATCTGAAAATTGCCTCAAACTTCAACTTTCCAGTATTATATCGCCCGTGTATCACTACTTACCAAGAAAAAGCACCCTAAATATGGTTGCCAGGGGTCCATCAGTTTGGTGCCCATTGTGAATAGGCTTACCAAAGTATCTGGCATTTAGAGGCCCCAATATGAAGTTAGCGCATACAAATACTCCTGTGGGTAACTTCAGCTAATGAAAAATCAACACATTGACAGCTTTTTTTGTGGGATAAAAACACAGAAAAATAGGTTTACCCACAAAACCATATATTTTTAGAAAGTACACATTCTACAGAATCTAAAATGGGTACCCATGCCTTTCTGCTCCAAACTACGGAGTCGCAAGGCTTTCCCACAATTGTCGGTTTTGGTAAAATATCTGAAAATTGCCTCAAAGCTTCAACTTCCCAGCATCGTAATGTCCATGTATCCTTACCAGCAAAAAACATGCTAAATAGGAGCACAGGGGTCTACTAAACAGTTTGATGGGCAATATGCATAGATAGACCTAATTATGTGTTGAACAGAGACGCCCAAATGACAATAGTGTATATGAATTTTCAGGGCAGAAGCACCCCGGAATGTGCATTATGTGATATAAGACCCCCTAACAGTACAGAGACCCTAGAAAACCATATATTTTCAGAAAGTACAAATTCTGACAAATCCAATATGGGTACATATGTGTTTCTACTGCAAACTGACAAACTGTAAATTGATGCTGAACGTAAGAGTTTTTATCAAATTTCAGAAAATTGTCACAAAGTGATTATTTCTGGTGATCTATCTGAAAACAACAAGCTGTTTGAAGGTGAACAAAGCCTTTAACTCCTGGTTTTTACTTTTTAAACAATGTTTCAAAAGTCTTAATTCCCCAGCAAAGACAGGTCTATTAATCAGCTGCCTAGTTTTACATTGTATCAGCAGTCACCAGGGCAGAGAACAGAAAGCGACAGACAAACACTGCTTTCAATAGCAACACATATACAAATAATATAAATCATAGAAAATGTTTAAGGAATGTATCAGGCAAATAATTATTTTTGGGTTGGTATTCTCTTTAAAATCAGGGGGTATAAAACTTTTTTTTCACTGTAATAGACCTTGCTAATTACTGTTGGAGACAATTTTTTACATATATTGTAAAAGCTGTAAACAAGTGCATGATTTCTTTTATGGAGGCAACAGTAATACAATCTACAAGTTGTTTTATGGATTTCTTTAAGATCAGTTACATTAAGACATTACAAGAAATGTCTGCAGTGTAATAACAGGGCATCACAGCCTAATTTAGATTCTAATTGTTTTGTAATTGTGCCCTGTGATCCTGCTTTTTGCATTCTTTGGCCCAACAAAGTATTTAAGGAAATAATTTCAAGCTAGTGATTAAAGTGAACTGGCCATAATCAGATATTAGAAAATAAGTACAAATGTACCCATTAAAACCATTAAATTGTTCCCATTAAAACAGCATACTGAAAGTACTTTCCTCTATGTGGACTCATCTACACTAGTGCTGTATTTCAGTTTTCCTGTTTTGTTGTGTAATGTGCAAGGCACAGCATACAGAAAAGGTGCCCTGGGTTATTCTGTAAGTACAGGGCTCCCTTTGTGTTGCGGTTATAGGTGCTTCGGTGACTAAAGTAGATAATAAATAGCAATGACAATTGGACCCCTCTGGTGCATTTTGATTGCCACTATTTTTCGTCCGATTACAGCTGTAGTCAAGCACCCTGCATGTTGTAGCTCTATTTTTTCTGTACTTATGTTATTTCTTTCTTTAAAGGAGAAGGAAAGGTTAAAACTAACTAAGCTTTATCAGAAAGGTCTATATAAATACACCAGTAAAACTTCAAAGTAATGCTGCTCTGAGTCCTCTGTCAAAAGAAACACAGCATTTCTTTCCTTCTATTATATACACATGGGCTTCTGTATCAGACTTCCTGTTTTCAGCTTAAACCTCCAGGACTTGGGCTTGAGCATGCTCAGTTTGCTCCTCCCCGCCGTGCTGTAAACTGAGCCCAGAGCTACGAGTGAGCAGGGGGAGACTCAGGCAGGAAGTGATGTCACACCAAGCTAATATGGCAGCTGCTATCCTAAAGAAACAGAAAGCTTCTAGAGCTGGAGGAAGTATGGTAAAGCATTCTACAGAATAAATAAAGTGTTATAGCTTGCACTATTGTGACTAATCTATTGGCGATAAACTGCTTTGGTAGCTTTCCTTTTCCTTTAAGATTAAACTCTAAACTTTAGAAAGTTACATAAACCTCTTTAGGTGAGCTATTAATGACAAGTACCATTTTGGCAAAACTCAAAAAACATCTGTAATACAAATGTGTATTTAATTTTTGCATGCAGTAATTACTCATATTATACCTCTAATCTTTATATTGATCATTTCAACAGTGTAGCAGAATAATTGCACTTTGCACTTAGTGCAGTTGCTCAGATATGGGACATACTGTACACATGAAGCAAATGTGCAGTAACCACACCACGCCCTGTAATCACTAAAAGGAATAGTGTTTTATAGGTTCTGGCTGCCAAATTGCAGCAATAACATCTGCTCTTCATGTAGATCCAGAATCAGAGGTAGAGTCAAGTGCTTTGTACATTGATGAGTCACAGTGTCTTCCTGATTTCCAATGTCTTACATAGCTGAAGGTGAAAAGGAACACACCCATCAAATTTAATCTTTTTCAAATTGATTTCTAGTTAATCCAGAGGAAGTTTAAAAAGAACCTGTTTCAAATGTGCTCAAAAAGGAGGGGAAAATAATTTCCAGATTCCAAATAATTCAGTCCTTCTGGATGCTGAAATGAACATGGATCAACATTGTAATACGAGTATTATTACTATTAGCCTTTCACATTTGAGATAAAAGCATGCATCCTTTTCTTGAAACGATGTAATATATTTGTCAGTACCGTCACTTCAGGGAGAGAAGTCCAAAGCTTTACATTACATCAGTAAAAATATCAGTGAACATTTTTTTCTAACAGTAATAAATCACCAGTACAAAGTAAATTTATAGACTCATATAGTGGGAGATAGCCTTTCCATAATTCTGGGTTTCGAGATAAGGGATCTCATACCTGTAGTAATAAATTTTATCTGGAGAATTAGCTGCTTGCTTTGTAATCACTAGTAGTGATAAAATTACTTTCTTAGATATTACAGTTGGTAATATATTTTTTGTGTCTTTCAAACAGCACATTGGGAAATGTAAAAAAAGCATATGAGAGTTCACAATAAAACGTATTATATATCTTTACTTTAATACGAACTTTTAGCATGCTGGTGGCAAGCAACATGTGTCTGATCTTCTTGAGCTATAACTCTTTGAGATCCTGGGCATTGTGGTCCAACAACATCTGGAAGGACACAGGTTGTCCATTGCCAGTGTACATGATATTAGAATTGAGCGTGACCTCTGTAGAAAGTGCTGTTTTTAGATAATTATCAACTGGTGTGCTTTTTTTATCTGTTGCTCAGCAACTTTCCTATGCTCAGCTCAAGCATGACATTTTGTAGGATGAAAAGGAGAGGACACAAAAAAAAATCATTAAGGTGAAATGATAATAGCACAAATTGAGCCTATCAATCTGCTTTCCAATTCCGGGAGGCCACTTGCAAAACAAATATAATAAAAGGGAATTGATAAATGGCATTCTTGATAACCTTATCTAAAAAACCTTCTATAAAAGCAATATCTATGAGAGACCAATGCATTTTATTGTAGCTTTCATAAACCAAGAAAAATGAATAAGTACTAATAAAGATTGCATCCATCATCTGCAGTTAAATGTCAATTTCAGTGTGAGCATTTATTATATATATTTTTTTATATTATTATTCTAGCTATTCATTAGAATATACCTTTAAATTGTGACAGTATGAGCTACATTAAAGCTTAACCAAAGAGCTGCTAGATTTCTTCCTTGTCAGTGAGCAGCAACAAGCCCCTATGAGAACGTCAGCACACCTCTCTGCTTCCTCTTACACAAACAGCCTAGCACAAGCCCCTCTGAGTGAAGCCGTTCAGTGAAGGCAATGGGCGTATAAGCATATTCAGCATATTATATATTTTTTCTCTCCAGGAAAAAAGAAAACGACAAGCTGCTATTGAAGACAAAAGGAGGCAGCTTGAAGACAAAATACTCCAGCTGCAACATCTCAAGGTAAAATACAGACACAAAACATTTACAAAAGACTTGCAGAATCTGTATAATGTCTGTAAAAAAATATGTGTATTTTAAACCAATGGCCAGTGACAGATTCTTCTTTGGATCAAATGTTACTACATTTGATATTCATTTCAAATTAAAATACATGGTGCTCTACAAATCTCTCTCCTTAGCTCTATATATGACTATATCTGTATCTGCTTGTAATACTGTAAATATGTTCATAACATATTGTTTCCTGCTTTACTTTCTTATAAAGGCTAAATACCTGAATAGCAGCATCGAATTATTGATTATTGTATGTTATTCTTAGATGAATTAAGATGGTTACATATGGGGCGACTCCCATAGGATTACATTGTTTGGTTCTTTGGCTGCATGACTAGAGTGTGAGTGTTTATATATTTCTCTGATCAGGTTCTTCAGCATAAGACGTGAATTCCAAGCTTGCATATGAGTTGAGGAGTCACATGGCTATGCAGTTGACCTCCATATGTGACCATGGAAGTCATATTAATTTGGACTCTGAGAAACCATTCACAATATAAGTAAATGTGGAGTGGTTCAAAATGAAGCTAGAGTCATGTACACTGAATGATGACTTGCCAGTTCTGAAAAAATGATTGAATAGGCAGATCATCTTGGACAGTCTGTGTCCAGCTGGAGTATGTGCAGAGTCAGTAAAGAGTTACAATGTAGTTGCATGCTACAGATAACTATGGTTTTTACACTGTAAGTCAGTTTTAAGAAAATAATTACAGATTATTCAAACATCCAATAACTAAACTCAAAATAATGTGGTACCTGTGTGATTCAATAATCTTATTATGTAGTTATTTAAAGTGCATTTTCTTGCAACATATAACTTAGAAATATTTGTAGTGCCAATAAATATCACAAAACACTTAGGGGTATGTTTATCAAAGAGTGAAGTTAGAGATCACCACAGTCCACTAGCGTGAAATACCGCCTCTCTCCATTAATTTCTATGGGAGTTTTAAAGGCGTAGTTATCAAATGGTGAACTTCACACCTGAGTTTTAGCTAACACCTACCTGAATAGTTCAATGGAACCATCGTGATTGGATATTGATAACTGTTTCCTTAAAGGGGTTGTTCACCTTCAAACAACTAGTTGTTTTCAGATAGATCACAAGAAATAATGTCTTTTTCCAATC
>CM044432.1:95458156-95509682 GCA_024363595.1 Xenopus borealis | reverse complement strand
CATGAGCTACTGTGGAATTTCAGGGGCAAGTCCAAAACAGAAGCCACCATTTGTAGAAAAGATAAAGATGTAGGGAAGAGGGAAATAGATAGAAAGGTGGAGATAAATACAATGGAAAAGAGACTGAGCTGGAGCAAGAAAATACTCTAAATTGAAGTGCAAATGAGAGAAGTTGTTATTAACATTCAAATGAAATCACTGTCTAGTGTTGCTATGGGAACATCTTTTCCTTCTACTATAAAAGTAAGATACTGGAGATAAAAGAGAAAACAATAACATATTTTAGATATTTGAGATAACTTTTAGTATGATGTAGCGTGTGATATTCTGAGTGAATTCCCAATTGGTTTTCATTATTTAGTATTTTGTTTTTGAGTTGTTTAGCTTTTTGTTCAGCAGCTCATAAATTAGCATTTTCAGCAATCAGGTAGCTAGGGTCCAAATTACCAAAGCTACCATGCAGTGATTTGAATAAGAGACTGGAATATGAATATGAGTGGGCCTGGATAGAAAGACAATTAATACAAAGTAGCAATAACAATACATTTGTAGCCTTACAGAGCATTTTTTTTAGAAGGGGTCAGAGACGCCCATTTGAAAGCTGCAAAGAGTCAGAAGAAAAAGGCAAATAACTATAAAACTATAAAAAATAAATAATGAAAAACAATGGAAATTTGCTTAGAATTGGCTATTCTATAACATATTGAAAGTAACCGTAAAGGTGAACCGCTCATTTAAACAATGGAACTTCCATTTATAAGTAGATATTAGGGACTCTCTTCTTGTTTCAAAATGAAAAAGAAAAGCAGTATGCATTTTTTGTAAAGAGATATGTTCATAGAAAATGAACAGTCCCCATAGGGCATTGTATAGCATTGTGTTATCACTCCAACGTGCAGTGCAGCAGTAAAGTCACATGACTAGGGCACCTGGGAAACTGAAGTCTGTTGGAACATGTTTGCCAATAACAAAATCCCTTTAATTAAATAATTTAAAAAATTAAAAAATTATTTCCTTTTACTATGTAATAATCCAAACATTAATTAAACCCAAAGGAATGTTCTGCCTCCAATAAGGATTAATTATATTGTAAGATGAAGTGCAAGGGAAAAAGCATATCGTTTTGAAATTTTTCGTTTTTTTTAAAAAATGGAATCTATGGGAGATGGTCTTTCCCTAATGCAAGCTTTCTGGGTAATGGATCCCATACTTGTACCTTGTACTTGATCTTAAAGAGATAGAATTAATCCTTATTAGAGGCAAAATAATTCCAATTTGGTTTATTGAATGTTTACATGATTTGTTAAAGGACAAGGAACGTCTAAAATAGAATAAGGCTAGAGATGCTGTATTTTGTATACTAAACAGAAACATGAACTTACTGTACCGCAAGCCTAATCAAACAAATGATTTATGCTTTCAAAGTTGGCAACAGGGGCTGTAATCTTGCAACTTTGTTATACATATTTGCAAGACCAAGACTGTGCACATGCTCAGTTTGATCTGGGCTGCTTAGGGATCGTCATAAATTATCAAAACAACACAAGTCAATTAATATCTGCCAGAAGCCGATGCAGCAAGACTGATTAAAGGGCACCAATCATAACTAAAATCATTTACTAAGTAAATACACTGAAAGTTCAAGAAATCTGATTTTTAAAACAGTTAGAATTGTTTGTATAATGTAAATGATCAGCTCACTATACAAAATCTCCCCTATCTCCACTGCAGTTCTAGCTTAGGCAGGCATCTTGGATTTCACTGACTCCTCCTACCTATATCTTCACAGCCAACTGTAGCTCTGAAATCTTGCACATGCTCAGTTGAAATTCCTTGGTTGCCTAATAAACCTTCTAAGCTATTTTCAAATCTGCCAAACTTCTGTGTTAGTGCTGCCACCTTCTGGAAGTTGGTGTGTGTCCTTCATTTGCATAATGACATCACTAGCAGGAGATAAGACAGGAAAATCTCGTGATACTTCTAGAGCTAGGTGTTCTGGGTAGAATACTCAGGACTTTGCATGTTATAGTCACTATAATGGTCACTGTATGGACTCCCTCAGTGAAAGAAGTAAGGGATTTTTTTTATATGTAGTTTTATTAAACGTGTTTAGGTTTTACTGGTCAGATTATACAGACTGCACTGGGTCCTGTGTTTTCATGTAATCTAATGTGGATTATATAGTTTTGTATTGCTTAATACAAACGTTCTCCAACTCTGCAGAACCAGTGACTGCAGCAAAACAATCCTCCAAATAGAATCCCAGTTTATCTATTTAAATCTGGATCCATGATCTTTGTCCCTGTAGCTGGAGTTGGAAACAGTAAAGGGGATGTAAAGGCAAAAATAAAATCCAATACAAATCTCTACACAGTCGCTGACTGCTCTACAGGGAAATAAAGCTGCTGGAGTTCTGAAAGGCAGGGAAGTAAGGTGGGGCTCCCTCTGCTGTTCATAAGTATGATTGTTTCCCTGCACATCAGTTAGGTACCGTCTGACAATTCCTATCCACAGCAATAAATGAAGGGAGAATATCACTGCATACAGTCAGGTTTCTTATGAAAACAGTACACAATTTTTTAATGAAAGTATATTGGTGATAGATTTCTTTTTCATTAAAGAAAGGAAAAATAGGATTTAATTTTTGTATATAAAATTTATAACTAGGCCTAAACAGCACAGGAGTTTTACCAAATGCAGGTTTCATATAAATACAGTAAGGGGCACATTTACTAAGGGTTGAAGTGAAAATTCAAATTAAATTCGAATTCCGAAGTAATTTTGGGCTACTTCGAATATCGAATAGCCCAAAATTCGATTTGAATTGAAAAAATTTGAAAATTCAGATTTTGAAGTACTGTCTCTGCAAAAAAAATTTGAATGCACTTTGCCACCTTAAAGCTGGCGAATTGCCATTTTAGCCTATCGGGGACCTCCTAGAACCCCTACTGAGATTTTTACCAAGTCCTGGAAAATCGAAGGATTTTTTTCAAAATTGTTTGAATCGAACGATGCATTAGAACAATTCAAACAATTTTTATTACCTATTCTGCCCATTTTTGATCAAAAATTGCCTTTAAAAAAAATTTGAAACTAGTAAATCTGCCCCTTAGTATCATATGTTTTGCACATGTGTCTTAGTAAATACAACATACTCTCTGTAAACACTCATGTTTACAGGGGATGATGGTTAGGGAGGGTCCCAGAGCAAGAATACAGTTGGGTCCATATTTAATGGATGATACTACATTGCAAATTTTCTGTATGCTTTCCCCAACTTTAACATTTTCAAAGACCATGTAAATTTTGGTTCTTTACAGAATTTGAACAAAAGCACACAGAGGGTATTATTTACTGAAATATGAAAATGGCCCCCTATTTTCTTAAAACCACTTTGACCAAACTCCCATCCACATTTTTACCGTATTTATTAATAAATAAACTCGAAAAAATATGGTGCGGGACAAAGACTTTATAAAATCATGAAAAAATCTAAATTGTACAATTTTTTCAGATGTGAAACCCAAAAACCTTTTCAGATTATCTCCTGAAAACCACAAAATATTCAGGTTATTGCCCAAAACGCAGCGTAGGTCATGATATCTTACACTTGTAAATGGAACATCTGCCATTGATTTCTACATGACATTGGCAGTACTTTTAGAAGCATTGGGGTTTAAAGGAGAATTTAACCCCCTTGCAGAAAACTCACCCCCTCCTCCCCTGAGTAAGCCCCCCTCCACTAGGCAACCAGCACTGGGAGGGAGCTCTTGAATGAGTGGCCATGTTGAGGCACAGGCATGCGCATAATGAGTGAATTTCACAACTTGCTCATTATGGGCATGAGTATGACATCAGAAACACATTTGTGCATGCACTATGCATGATATTGGCACTCACTGTGGGGTTCATTTATCAACACCGGGCAAATTTGCCCATGGACAGTTACCTATAGCAACCAATGTGATTGGTTGCCATGCGTTACTGCCCATGGGAAAATTTGCCCAGTGTTGATAATTGACCCCCACAGTCTGTTAGCCCCAACCAGAGTGCAGACTCTTTTAAACCTCAACTTTGGTTGGGAATAATATTTTTGGCCAGCCAGTTTCCTTTAAGCAAATTTCACCCATGTAGTCGTCACCACTTATCAGCAACATTCTTAAACGGTATTGATATAATTCAAGGTATTTACTGCCAGAGTTATTTGACTCCCTATAATGCTGTTTTCTGTTTTTGCCAAGATGAATTTGGTGCCAAACTCTTTTTTTTTTATAGGATGCAGTCCACAATTATAGCACAACTAGCACGCTTCAACAAATTTATCACAGATACATTTAGTTAGTTAAAAGTGCATAAAACATCAGTGATATTTTTTGTTGCGAGAAGGGACAGTTCACTTCCAAGGGGAGGTCTGTGGGGCCCAAGGTTCCCAAATTCTAAGAAATGTTTCCCCCCCAAAAAAATGTTAGTTCTTCCTGAATCATTATGATGGTTATAAAGGCTTTCAATTCAGAAATTGTGAGAAAAGGAGTAATAGGAGTTGGCAATAAGTTGTTTCGATGCCATACATGTAAAGGTAATGAATATGCTTGAGTTATTACTTTTAGGCAACCATAAGCTAAATAGGGTCTTCCAATAATCCTTTCTTAAGAGTAGTGATCGGTTCTGTAAGGCCAAAAACTCTCAACCAAAAAGTATGGACTAGTGGACATTGAGAACACATGTATTTGATAGAAACCAACTTTTATTAAATGATAGGAGACCAATCTGCCTGATCAGGTTAGGAATTAATGTATTTAGACAATAACATAAAATAAGCATTAAAACAGTAAGAAAATTCAGACAGGAATGCCAGTGTTCACAGAAAGAGCCTTCAGTATTTTAGCATATCTATTTCAGGCACAGTGTGTGGGAAGTGGCAAGCTCTCATTTTGTTTCATTAGTTTTTGCAGTCATGACATTTTAACGGAGGTAACTTAGTGAGAGGACACCGTTTTTCAAATTATGAATTTCCTGAGAATTAAGCACAAGTGGAAAAATGAGGGAAGACGTGCACAATTCATAAAATGCATTTATCAGCCACAGATTTCTATTGTACTGGCCAACAATTTGTGCATCTCTGTACAATGGCGCTCACTCAGTTCATGCTCTTGAATTAATTTTTCACCAGTGTTACTGAAGATAACAAGAGTTCCAGATATAGTATACATTAGAAAGTAGATTTCTTTAGTGGTGACCATCCTCTGTTGAAAGCTGTTGAGTACAAATACAAACCATACTTGGAACATGACTTAGTTAGCTGCTAAAATGTACAACTCAGCCTGTAATATTACCTGGTGGTCTAGTGTGGCTGCAGCAGGTCATCGTGGGGACGCCCGCAGCCTGTTCACACACCGAATTCTTCTATACGTTCATACGTACATAGCGAATGAGATGACATCACTTTGACGCATAGTTTGCGTATTTAACCCCATTTTCTGCTGTTGGGCAGCAACACAAGCATGAACAAAAGATTCCTGGGGGTATGAAATAAGGGCTGTGATTGGCTATATAACTACTGTGGCAGATGCAGTGGTAGTAGGGGGTGATTTTTTTAAATCTTATTTTTTTCTGGATTAAAGGGGAACACATGTTTTTTGTTATTTATTAAACCTCAACGCTGCTAAAAGTCAGAATAAAAAAGTATTCCATCTGCTGAGGTCATGTAGAAGTCAGTGTCCCATTTACAACTTGGAGATATCATGATTTGCGATGGGTTTCATGCAGTAATCTGAAAAATTTGTGGTTTTCAGTGATAATCCGATAAAGTCTTAGTTTAAAAAAAAACAAAACTATATAATTCTTTTCCAGCACCAGACTTTTCCGAGTAAAAGGAAAGCTTTACCCCCAAAATATTATTTAAGCAACAAATACTTTATATCAGTGGCATATTAAAGAATCTTACCAAACTGGAATAAATATTGAAGTAAATATTGCCCTTTTACATCTTTTGAAACACCATTTCATAATGGTCTGTGTGCTGCATGAGAGATCACTCAGAAATATTACAACTTTAAGGGGCAGATTTACTAAGGGTTGAAGTGAAAATTCAAATTTAAAAAATTCAAATTTCAAAGTAATTATCGGGTTATTCAACTATCGAATAGGCCAAAATTCAATTAGAATTGAAACAATTTCTAATCGAATTTTAAAATTCGACCATCTGAAAATCGAAATAAAGGTATGGGATCCCTTATCCGGAAACCCGTTATCCAAAAGAAGAAACACAAAAGTCATGCCCAGGTTTTGTAATGTACATATGGATTTAACTAATACATATGGATTACACTAATTCCAGATATGTTAGATCTGAAAAGACTGCAGAAAACTTCTTGGAGGAAATCACACTCGGGCTGATTTATCAACGCTGGGAAAATTTGCTCATGAGCAGTTCCCCTTAGCAACCTATCAGTGAATGACTTTTTAAAACCAGCCACATGTACAATAATGAATGTAGTAATTTGTAGTAATTTGGTTGGCTTTGGTTACTGCCCATGGGCAAATTTGCCCAGTGTTGATAAATAATCCCCAGTACTAATTTTTGTGCAGTCAATTCGTAGCATTACAAGTTTTCATTTAAGTGATTGAATGTTACACACAAAAAAACATTAACATGAACTAAATGGCCATCAAGCAAGATAGCACTCATAATTATGATTATTATGATAATTTAAAATAACTTTCTTTCTGTAGTCTAAATCTGTTCGTGAAAAATGGCTGATGCAAGGAGCCCCTACAGGATCATCATCAGAAGAAGAAACAAGGAAGAAGCAATGTGAGGAGGATGAACACACACTAAAGATACTGGAAGAAAATGTCAAAAGGTAGCATAAGGATCTCATAAACTACTCTATGTTTAAAAGGGGAAGCTGAAAAATTTATCTATAGCTTAATTTATTATCATTAACATATTTTAGAGCACCAACATATTTTTTAGCGATGTAAAATAAAAGTGTATATACATAGAACATACAGAATTATATACATAGCAAGCCAGTAATTGAGACAAAAGGTGGAGAAGGCCTTATGCAAAATAACTTACAATCTAAAATGGGAAGGGTTTGAGACACACGTTGTGGGAGTGGGCAAGATCAGAAATCATGGACTGTCACCTCTCTAGTCCACAATGAACAGTGCTGCCAGGCTTATACGCCTCAGCAACCGCTCCGCCTCTGCCATGCCAGTCTGCCAATCACTGCACTTGCTGCTGCTATCTTCCAGAATAAAATTCAAATTAATGACCCTGACATTCAAAGCACTTCATAACTCGGGCCCTCCCTACATCTCTGAACTCATCTCTAGATACTCACCTAACTGACTTTCTCCCAGCCTTTCTGCTTTCAAAAGATCTCTTCAAACACACCTATTTTGAGAAGCCTACCCTCACTCTGATTATCTACCAAATGCAATGCCACATACTACATCTCTCACCTACTTATTTTTGATCTTGCCTTCTCCCACACCTTGGGGCAAATTCACTAAAGCACGAAGCGTCTAACGCTGGCACTAATTCGCCAGCATGACGTCAATTCGCAAATTCACTAACACGGACGGCGAATTTTCGCTAGTGAAGTAGATGGACTAGCGCAACTTTGCACCCTAACGCCAGGCGAAGTTGCGCACTGACGAAGTCTGGCGTGTTTTACCTTTTGTAGGGTGATAGTCTGAAAAAGAGCGAAATATTTTTGGGGGGTTACCCTCCTTCCCCCCTACATTTCCTAACATATGGCAACTCAACTATACAAGGGGCACATGTCTAGGGAAATAGGACAACTTAAATTTTTTTATTAAAGGTTTCCTGGGCTTGTGTAGTGTAATGTAGTGGCTGGAACATATACTTCTATTACACTTTGAAATTCGCGCCATATGCAGATTAGGCATCGCTAGCGTAAATTTGCTTTGCCTAGCGAAGTAATGGTAGTGCTACTTTGCTAACGTTCGCCGCACTGAGCGAAAATTCGCATGGCGAAGTGCGGCAAAGGCAAGCTAGCGCATTTTCGCAGCTTAGTGAATTTGCCCCCTTGTATTTCTTTCCCTTCCTCTTTAGATTGTAAGCTTTTTTGCTTTTGTACCAGTATTGGTCGTGATGTATGTAATTCTGTATACTCTGAAGGACCACATCGAGCATCCTGTCATCTTTTGATTGTGTACTGCAAACAAGTTTGAGATACTTTATCAGCTGTTCTGAGTGAAATGTGTTGTTGCTGATTTGTAAAGTTGGGATGGCTTGATAAAGGGTCTACTCTGTATGATGAACCCAGATACAGGATTGACAGGGAGAACATCACCTATTATCCATTGATACCAAGAATAAAATACAAACCAGTTTGCTTGTTTACCCCAACCAATTATTAGATTAGATAAAAGTAATAATGTTTTTACATCTCTAAAAACATTTAAAAATTTTAAACTGTTTTCACATCTTTCCTAAGGGCTGGGACAGACAGGTAGATTCGGGGAGATTGTCGCCTGCGATTAAACGCCAGGCGACAGAATCTCCCCGAATCTCCCTGTCTGTCCCAGTCCTAAGCAGAAGAACATCAGAGCAGCCTCTTTGTTTCTCTTGACAACTTCCTTGACTACTTGGTGGTGGGACTGGTGGGAAGCTGACCAGCTGGCGGCGCTGTTGGAACAAAGTTCATTCATATTAACAGTACATGTATCCCATAATATCTTGGAATTAAAAGAAAATAAATAATGAATGTAATTGACAAAAGTGCTTAGAATAGAAATTTAATCAATTTTACATTTACTTATTTTAAAGGTTTATTTATACTTTAAGTACAAATGGGAAGCAGTGATTTAATAAGATAATAAACGTGCCAGCTCCTAAACTGTACATCACAAAAAGGTTTACTTATCCTTGATGATCACAATTCTAGAAAAGAACATAATACAAATGACAAAACAATGTATTCTCTATTATAGCTAACAATTATAAACAGGTATAATGTTAAACAGAGCATCAGTTATACAAAGGCCTACACAGTTATATATTGTTGTTGAGGGGTGTTCTGGATGCTTTATTCTTTTGAAATGAAAAGGCTTTCCTTTTTGCTGACTTGTACTTTCAACTTTTTATAGTGTAAGATAAAAACCATGCCAGCAGATAAAACCAAGGCTGTGATTAATTACTGCCATCTGATGCTTATGCTCACCATATGACTGAGGTGCCTGAGAGAATGTAACAGCCTGCATACATGACCACATCACTACCCAACCAAGCATTTTCGCTGGTTGCTAACTGAGCCCTTTGCCTTCAGATATTCACTGCACCACCTCAGGCATGTGTTAGGAGAAAAAAATATTAATATGCTTATTGAGATTTAAATTTTTTAACTGAACTTTCTTGGTGTACCGATTCCCACTGTGTGGGGCTGCACCCTATGAGTACTAGAGCAGTGGCTATGAAACCCAGCCTGAGGCCATTTAGGGAGAAATTTAATGGAGAATGTGTTTTTACAATTTTTTAACTCATTTTCACGGTTAAGTAGGGTGAGATTTTGGGTGAGTTACCACCCTAGATATTCTTTAGAATATAATTTATTTGCTAAAACACATTTTTTACAGTATTTCTGTAACCTGATTATAAGTCAAGAGACCCTTACAAACTTTTGGACCTCAAAGAGGGACTTGAACCTGAAGACCACTCTTATTAGCTGTAACATGCTTATCCATAATTGTTTATGCAAGCAGAAAAGAGGTAACAGTAAGCATTTTTAGCGAAGCCCAAATAATAAAGCAGTCTGAATAACATTGTGGACATAATAAATAACAAGCCATGGATAAAATAAATACAACGTTAGTACTTCCACGACTGCAGCATATGAAGGATCAGGCGTTTTAGTGACAAACACGAAAATACCCGAAGTAAATACTGTAGTCAGGTGTCAAGTTAAAAAGAAATAATTCTTGAGTTATTAGCCCCAGATGCATGAGAGACTAGTTGACTCTAGAAATGTTATCAAAAAACGGTTTTAATTGTTTAAGCTGCATTTATAATTACATTAGCTTTCTGTTTCATGGAAAATATTACTTAAGTATTATATTTATTTATGAGAATTATATAATTATTTATATATATATATATATATATATATATATATATATATATATATATATATATATATAGCATTTGTTGGATTGTATAGGCAGCTTAATGCCTTATATCTTTAAGTTGTACTTTTGAGAAACATCTGATAAGATAAATGGAATTGCGTTTGTCTTTAGTGCCATTGTAATTACTTCCCAGAATCTTTCCCAGCAGAAATGTTGTAGCAGGGGAATTCAGATCTATTTTTTCCAGGATCTTACATTGTTTTTATTTTCTCTTCATGTTTTTTTTTCTTCAGTATGCAAGGCTAATTAACCTTAATCTCTTGAGTGGTCATCAAGCATAAGTACATTTTATGACAGGATAATTAAAGAGCATTTTTAACCCTGGTGTTGTATTGGCAGTTTAACAGTTTTGAAAGAAATAAAATATTGTATATAGCTGTTTAAAAAACAATATCATCAAACTCTGTCTATAGAATCTATGTGACAGATCACTATTTACCTTGTTGATTCCCAAATAAAAATGTATCAGTTTATTATAATGTTATTGAGAAGAGCTTTGTAATGTTATGGGACTATGTAAACAGATAATGACAATAATGATAAAAAAATTCACATAATGGGACACATCTCCCATTAATTTACATTATATCTGTTCATTTCAAAAAATGTTTAATTGAACCAGACTAAGGGGTATATTTATCAAAGATTGATGTTAGAGATCTGGGATTTTGAAAGGATTATTGATCAAAGGATGAACTTTTACTTTCACCCATTGATATAGAAATGAATGGAGAGCTGCAGAATTTCACTCTAGCAGGATCTCTAACTTCACTCTTAAAATACATAAGTATACCCCTAAGTGTTTTTAATTAAATACTCCCTTACAGCCTGGAGGAGTTTTTCTATCGTGGTAAGGATAAGGCCAGACAGGAAGATCAGGGAGATTTGTCGCCTGGCGACTAATCGCCTCTTCTTTGGGGTGACAAATCTCCCCAAACCACTTCCCCCTGCCTTCCAGCGGCTTTAATGAATAATCGCCTGCGCTTTTTCACATGCGGAGCTGGCTTTTCCGAAGTTGCCTCCTTAGGCAATTTCGAGCAATTTCAGGAAGCCAGCTTCGCATTTGAATAGGCGCAGGCGATTATTCATTTAAGCTGCTGGAAGCCAGGGGGAAGCGGTTTGGGGAGATTAGTTGCCAGGGTTTAGGGGAAGAGTTAGAAGCCAATTATCATAACAGCAACATGCCAACCTAAGTGAGGAATCAGCTTTTCATTAAGACTAAAATTTACCTTTAGATTAACTAATGTGTCGTTCAAAGGCTAAAGGCTATGAAAAAAATGGACGAACACCATATTCCCTTAGTATTTTCAAATGGTTGCTACTGTGTGATGTTTACACATAGGTACATGATAACTAATAGGCACAGCATTTATGTAGTTGTGCTTAAACAAGGAGGTTTTCTGGTGAATCTGTTCACAAAGCATAGCGTACAAAGCTTTCACAACTTTCACTCCATAATGTATTGCTTTCTACAAAACTCAAAGTTCTGTAGTGATTCCTGCAGACTAAAGCAAAACAGCATCATGGAACATTACATATTTTTGTCAAGGAAAAAAAATCCATTAGGGAACCTGTAGACAAAACCTGTTGGTGCCCTTTCAGTGGTTTATACCCCATGCAGCATTGTCAGGCCATTTATATCAGTCCCTGATAAGGCCCTATCACATTCACTACAGTGAATTTTATCAGGCGCATGTATGTTTTTGGAGCATGAATAGATATCCACACAGATATGGGGAGAACATGCAAACACATTGCACCCAAGCTGGAATTGAATCAGTTCAACAAAGGAGTACTGCTACTATCTGAGCCACAATGCTGTTCCTCATGTACAATGTGATTGGGTAATATTTTTTTTTCATAATGAATTAAGCTCAGATGGTTCTCTTTGCATTCACTTCTGTTGGCTTAAAGAAAACCCCTGTATATGTGTGTGGTATGTACAATGTAAATAAAATAACTATACTTTGTAGGTACATTGTTGCAAAATATGCTAAGTGGCTCTTCTATATAGGCATGGGAAAATCAATGCTGATCTTTTAGGCATACTGTAGCTGTGCAAGGCATAACTGCTTACCTTACCTCCCTTGTCTTGCACTTGAGAACATGTTTTCCTTCATACAGCATATGGTGAGCCAGCTGCACATTTATGTGCTTGATATCTCTTCTTTCCTGTGTTGTTTTCATTAGAGGTTCAGATTTAATTCAATGAAATGATGTAGAAGTTCAATGCTACTGTGCCCAGCTTAACTTTCTTATCTTTTTTGCTTCCTTTTAGCCATAGTAATCGCATTGCATCAGAACATTAGTAAATGAGATTTTTGGCCAAATATCATTTGTTATTTATTGAAAAAACTATATTTCCCTTTGAAATAGGAAACAAAGGTGTCACATGTGTACACCCTTATATAGGATAAGGGATATTGTCATGGGAAAAAAAACTTTTTTTTAAAAAACACGTCAGTTAATAGTGTAGTTCCTGCAGACTTGTGCACAGAAATCCATTTGTTAATAGAGCAGAAACATATTTTTTATATTTAATTTTGAAATCTGACATGGGGCTAGATATATTGTCAGTTTCCTAGGTGCCCCCAGTCATGTGACTTGTGCACTCATAAACTTCAGTCACTCTTTACTGCTGTACTGCAAGTTGGCGTGAAATCATCCCCCTCCCTTTCCTAAACTGGTGAACAACCTCTTTAATAAAGAAAAGTATGTGGTAATAATTTTTCTGTTCATTCTGGAATAAAGGCAAATGGGGAGTCGATTAGAGACATCCTGATGGTATGTAAATGTGCAAATAATGGCTATTTTATTGAGGTTATATTTTTTTGGACTTTCATTTTAAAAACAGCTTTCTGTGGTCTTTCTGTTGCCATTTGTACAAGCTTAGTGCCAATGCAACACAGTGTAATTCAGTTTAGTGACAGTATAAAAGTCTGTGCACGTTGCCTTTCACTGTGCTTGTCCAATCACCAACTTCCAGATACAGTATTTGTTTTGAAGAAATCTTCAACTTATAAAGTTGCAACTGTGTTTCAGGGAAAAGTGCTAGTAATGTAGCTGTAGCCTTTTCTCTGTCAATGCAAAACATTGTTGCAACCTGAAAAATACACTGTTATCAACTGTTGGTCTTAAAGATTCTTTAAGGAAATGTACTTGTATTTTTTTTAACTATGTTTCTTTGAGAGCAAATTGAGCTGTAAATTTCATGTATATTTAATGGAAAAGGTTGTGAACGTTTAGACATAGAAAATGGAAGCATATTGTAGATGTACAAAGTACCATGGCTGTATAAAAACACCAAGCAAGTAATCAAAAGTGTTTTAAATTTTTGCTTTTTTCAAACATATTCAATCTTCTAAATGGTCATATATTACATGATTAATTATATAATAAAATGTTCTATAAAGCAACAGTTATTGTACTTATTTTTTATAGCTTGGACATATTCCTTCAGTGATTTGTGTCTCTCACTGTTAGTGCAGCTAATATTGATTTCATTTTAGCACATCATCAAGACATGAAAGATGATGTTTCCCTTGAATTTCTTGGAATTTAATTATTGGTGATAGGAGTGTTGTGTTTTGCTGCTCTTAAGCAATCCATGTTATGCTACGGATGGAGTTTACTTCTAAATGCAGAGAACAAAACAAATAAGTTGAAAGAAAATGGGAAAACATTTAAACAGGCTAAAATATCAGGTATATCTGGTTTTGTAGGCACCCTACTTTTTTTCTGCTGTCATAGCATGTCCATAATAGTAAAGTAAAATTGTACATCTTGTGTGTACAAAGCACAACATTGATCATTTAGAAGTGCAGTCGTGCTAAAATGGACACACATTTTGCACATATTCATGCGCTAATATTAATAGCATCCATCCTGACTCATCTGCTGAATTTTGCACCATGAAAGTCACATGATAATTCTGTTTCATTCACAATGACCAATGGCGAAAAGTTAGTGTGCCCCTCCCCTCCAGAAGTGCCCCATATTTTTCTGGACAAGCATGCATGACATCTCTACTGGGCCCAAAGGGATATAACCCTGGTAGTTACATCAGGGTTCAGATGTTCTTCTTCCTATATGAATCTTCATTAGGGATGTATCATTCTTGTCCTTAATGTATCACTCTTGGATTTGGACAAATAAGTTACACAAAACAAGCTTAACCTCGCAGTTCTCCCAGGATCTGATTACATCCATTCAGGTCCACTCAGGATATTAACCCTACTGATTTATTTGATGTATACAATAATGTAGAGTATTGCAGTTAAAGTTATTTAATAGCTCATGCATTGTGAAGGCTTATGACGATGGTGGGGACCATTTCCCAACACAACATGTTACTTTTTAAAGGGATGGTTCACCTTAGAATGGATAATTCTAAGCAACTTTTCATTAAGCCTTTATTATTTATATATTTTTTTATTTATCTCTTTCCAGCTTTGAAATGGGGATCACTGATCCCATCTAAAAAATACAAATACAGTGCTCAATAAAGCTTCAAATGTATTGTTCTTGCTACTTTTTATCACGCATCTATTCAGGCCCTCTTCTATTCATAATCCAGACTATTATTTAAATAATGCAAAAGCCACAACTAATAATAAATAAAAACTAATTGCAAATTGTCTCTGAATATCACTCTTTACATACCTAAAAGTTAATTTAATGGCAAGCAACCCCTTTAACTATTTCTTCACCCAGAGTGCAGATTATATGGCCTTAAATCAAATGAAAAGGTTAACAACTCCTTTAATGGGATACTATAATGGGAAAACATGTTTTTTTTCAAAATGCATCAGTTAATAGTGCTGCTCCAGTAGACTTCTGCACTGAAATCCATTTCTCAAAAGAGCAAACAAATTTTTTTATATTCAGTTTTGAAATCTGACATGGAGCTAGACATATTGTCAATTTCCCAGCTGCCCTGGTCATCTGTTTGCTGATTTGAGAAATGGATTTCAATGCAGAATTCTTCCGGACCAGCACTAACTGATGCATTTTGAAAAAAAAATTTCCCATGACAGTATCCCTTTAACTATTTTGTCTCTGGGGGCAGATTCCAAGGCATTGAATATCTATCCTTCAAGAAAATATTTCTAGCATCAGCAAAATAGTCAAAAAAACATAATAATATGGGAGATGACTTCCTTTGAAGTTGTTCGTAGTCTGAAAGATACAGATATGTTTCCTATAACCCCATTTCCCAAAATTTATAGGAAATCCTGTATGTACATTTTATACAGTTTCTCAATTCTTTTTGGAAACAGGGTTGGTTTTTTGCAGCTGAAAAAACAAAAACTATTTTTACATGTACCTATGAAAATCAGTGTAAAATTCACGTAATTTTACTCTTAACAATGTTTCTTGGCACAGATCCTGTTATTGTCCATGACCCCTAGTCTTTTTATTATATATATATATTATATATATGTGCGTGTGTGTGTGTTCCTGGTACATATGTATAAAAGAATAAATGTCATAGTGATGTAACCGTATGCTAATCAGTTTCTGGGTGCTAGAGGGTTTACAGAAAATACAGTACCAGAGCTATATATATATATATATATATATATATATATATATATATATCATAAGAAGGTATACAGTAATTTGTTGATATGAATAGTATTCTAGATATCAATGATACTTAATTAAGAGTGTGTATCATACAATATTACATTCCTGAATATAAACCAGCAGGGAAAAGGCAGTTTACATGCCAGCTCTACAAATCTTCAGACCTCTGACAGATATTTTTCCAGTATGGAAATAGCGAACAAGCTTTGTGCCAGGACCCATTCAGATTCAAGATGAGATCATTAGCAAACTATGCCCCATAGCAGCCTGGAGGTAATTTGCAGAATTGGTTGTCACATTATAAACTGTATTTTTCTCAAAGCCTTTTTTCATAGTATTATAATTTGTTCAGCTAACTATCTCTAGACTGTTTTATCTTAGGTTTTTACAGATTCTGTTTTATAAAGGATACCTTCAGTAACCAAGGCAATGAAATGGATTTCTCTCTCTCTTTTCCTGTTCTCCCCTCGATTCCCTTCCTCAAGGCTAGATATCACTCTCTCTCTCACTCTCTCTCTCTCTCTCTCTCTCCTCAAGCCACCATCAACACACAAACTGTTCACGTTGTCATAATTGTATCCTTGTCATTGCTCCCTATTCCAATGTTTCCAGAGGTCTTTCATTACTGACACTGGGAAAACTTCAATACCCAGAGGGAGTTGCATTTTTAGCTTTCACAGTTATGGAACAGTCATATTATTTTCTGGGACCATTCCATGTGATGTGTATATTTTTATGGAATAATAGTCAGTTGCCAACATTACGATGGATAATCAGTTGTTACTGAACTTAATCTATATAATTTACTGCAACAGTTCTTCTGAGCAATTCCTTGACAGTTGCCTCCTATACTGTTTATGCTTGGAGGGCTGAGATCATTTCACAAGAGCAGTACTATGTTTAAACTCATTGTTCACGCTTAATAAAATACACAAAATAAATTATATATACTGTATATCCTTGGGCAGATACATTGTTAGCTGAACCTTAGTTCATAGCAAACATCAGAAATTTCCCACACAAGTACAAGAAAAAGAAAGAATCACATCTAAATGTGAAGAAAATTGAGAGAAACTTGGCCTCTGTTATGATTGTCTCAGATTCAAATTCCCCTAGGGGAAGCAACATTGCAGCCATTTTCATTGCTTTAAAAATTGCAACAGTGGGATGCATATGCTCCATTCTGGAGTGCAATGATCTTCACCCATAGTCGCTAACATCGGGGTAGGGCTTACCATGTGACAACCATGCCACGTGTTTTTGCATTTTGCAGCTTGCCCTGCCGTGAATAAATTAGCTCAGATCTGGGAAATTCTGTGTTCAATGTATATTAGCAATTTAAAGTCTTTGTTGACTCCTAAAAGCCATATTAGGGGTTCAGAAAGTGACCCTTAATTTTCAATTGTCAATTTCATTAAGTAAAAGAATTGCACTTAGATGATCTTGTACCTGGGCTGGTGGGTTAAATTATGATTATCTTTGCCCATAACTGCACAGAAGCATGTATGTTTTTTTTACCAGTTGCCACCTTGCATACTATAAATTAGCTCCCAGGCAGGGCCGGATTTACACAGCAGGCACCCCTAGGCCCTCTGTCGTTTGTAGCCCCTGTCCCCTCCCTTTTATTTTCTCAAATTTTCATCATCGGTACAGAGCAATGGGAATTGGCACACGGAAATTTACATTTCTAAACTAATGTGGGTTTGGTTAGGCAGCTTGCCGCCCCCTAAAATCCTGCCACCCTAGGCCCGGGCCTAGGTGGCCTCTCCAGAAATCCGGGCCAGCACCCAGGCATAAATTTGCAGTACACATTTAATTGCAGTGGAGAAAAAGAAAACAGGGGGCAATACTGTGGGCACTGCCATTGACAGACCAATAGCCACCAAATGTCTCTTTTGACTTCTGGTATACTTTTGGATTTCCTCCACCCATTTCATTGCACTGGGTAGGGGAATTGAAGAGAAACACTTAAACAAAAAGCCTGGCGTTTTTTCATATTTCAAAGTGGGATTGTCTTTAAGGGCTCCTACACACGGGCGTTTTTACCTGCGCTCCCCTGCGTTGCGTTTTGCTGCGTTCAAACGCAGGGGAGCGCAGGTATAGACGCACTCAATTATTTTCAATGGGGCTGTACTCACACGAACGCATGTGAGCGCTGAACGCAGGAAAAATGCAGCATGTTGCGTCTGAATCTGCGTTCGGCACTTACACCCGTCTCGTGGGTACAACCTCATTGAACAAAATGAGGTGCGTCTAGACCTGCGCTCCCCTGCGGCTGAACGCAGCCAAACGCAACGCAGGGGACCGCAGGTCAAAAATGCCCGTGTGTAGGAGCCCTAACAGTTGTTACTCTTAAATGTTTTTATTTTAATATTTTTTTAACCATGCCACATTTATTTTAGGGCGTATACGTAGGGGGCGTATTTAGGACCAATGCCTAGGGCAGCATTGGACCTAAGTACAACCCTGCAATAGAGGATCTCTTTTATCTTTATTTTGCCTCCTTGGGAAGTTTTTAATAATAAGCATTTGCACCAGCATCACTAATAAAGACATATATATGACTTATATGTACCTGCCCTATTCAATTCAAATTGACCTAAGCATAAGTGTGTTAATGAAGTTTGCTAGGCAGAAATGAACACTATCGAAAGTTCTGAAATAAAAATGCTCGCATTCTATGAAATGCTCGCTGTGACGAATTTACGCTAGTGAAACTTTGCCAGCATTTGGCTGTTGAGGCGTAACTTTGCATTTTGATGAATTACCACTGAGCTGCAAAGTGGCATGAAGAGTGGCAAAACCTTCCCAGGAATAATCTCTTTTAGTGATTTTACCTCATAGAACCTAGTATCTGTGAAATTTGAAATCTATGTTAATCATTGACTTTTTGTTCTGTAATATTGAATGCTTTTCCTTACCTTGCATCACTTTTTTACAGTATATTTAGGTCAGTGTGTTGTGTTGCATAGATCTGCACATCTGCTCTCTTAAAGGAGAACTAATGCTTAACTGCAGAAGTTGGCTAGAATGTTGTACATTTTGTTTTGGGCTCCTGTACCAGCCCAAGCCTTCCACAGACCTTCAGCAGGGAGGATGGGTGCCCCAGTAGCTCCTCATCGTCTTTGCTGATTCACTGCACATGCTCTGTGCTGCTTTCACTGAGCTTAGAAACCCACTTTCAATATACAGTACACACAGGGGCAGATTTACTATTGGTCGAATTTCAAATTGAAAAATTTGAATTTGAATGTTTTTGAAAATTCGAATCCTTCATGTGAATTTAGTAAATCTGCCCCATAGAATATAAATGTCACAATATAAGGCTGATTAGTCATTAATAGTGATAATTACTAGATAGCAGCACAGAAACCAGTGCAATCAGCATCAGAATTTAATAAAGGGGTTTAGTAACCGTGGCTCAGCCACAGACAGAGATTACATTGGTAGTCAGGACAAGCAGACAACCCAGGCCAAGGTGGAAATTCCTGGCCAGAAAAGCTAGGGGTGCTGTTGTGGTGGCTGGCTAGCTGAAGGAGGGCAGGTGGCACAACTGAAATTTCCTTCTGGGGCGAGGTGGAGGGCTGCAGAGTGTGTGGCATACTGCCTGACCAGTAGGTGGTGCAAGAAAGGCCTAAAGGCTGGGTTCGCTAGTCTGATACAAGGTGGGCACATTGAATATCTGTACTTCTCCACTATGCCTGATGTATGTAATGTTTGCAAGTAAAGTGAACTGTGGTGTGAATAAAACTTTCTTTTCTCTATTCAGATGGAAAGTGTGGTGTAGTGCACCTTTAAATATTTTATTATCTTGGAAAGGCCCTTACAAGTTTACAGAGAGGGGATTGATCATTGAAATGAAGACTAATATGTCTCATATTAATAATGTCTTTAGCCCTTGAAGCAATACCATTTATCAATGATATTAGTAGAGTTTTGTATTTTCTTGTTGTTTACTTAAATATATATATATATATATTTATGTAATTCATATTTACCTATTTATTTAGTATGTATAAATAGTTACAAGTTTTATGGTAACAGATTTTTCATTAATGATAGACTGGGGTGATATACTAGGGTTTTATTGTGAGAATGATGCATAGTATTTAGAACAAAAATTGTGAATGATCAATCACACTATTTAGTTATAACTGTAATATATTGTGTGTGACTTTAAATGCTTGTAAAGAAAGATTACTTTTTTGTTTCATCAGGTGTGTGTTCAGTTAAATGCACTTATTTCAAGAAAGTTAATATATTTAGTTTAACAGTTACTATTTTGGCCACTAGGTGTCCTTCAACACCAGCAATGATGAAGTTTCCAGGGTGCTCTGCATAATAAGTGTGCTCTGAAAAATAAGTGTGCTAACACTTTAAGAATGTAATGTGTTTTCACTGAAATGGATTCAGTTAATTTTTCGATATGTATTTCTCGGGGCCAGTGGGAAGTAGGAATGAGGAACTGATACAAGGAACAGGCAGAATCATACTTAAGTTCAGGCATAGGTCTGGGCATTATTAAGGAAAATAGGTTTATTGATAATTTATACTTTTCTGATTCTATTTTTAATCAGTGTAATTTATCCATTTCATGTATGTAGATACTTATGATGACATAACTAATTGTTACAGATAATATAAACTTTGAGGTTATCACTTTATGGGGCAAATTTACTAAATTACAATTTCACCAGCAACGGCTTCGCAGCCATCACAACACTTTGCCAGATGAAAATTCTTAGACAACGCTAATTTACTAAGTAGCGAAGTCCCGTGCGACGAATGCTGGCGAATTTTTGCTAGCGTTACTTCGGCAGAGTGAGCAAATCAAAGTCAAGATGCACTAGTGTTCAATTCTGGCTAGTGCAACTTACCTAGAGTTCTTGCTCTCAAGCTAATTTGCATATGGCGGGAAATTTAAAGTGGAATGGAGCTATTTATGTTACATGGTTCATCTAATAAATTAGATTTACACTGATAACTAGACATGTCAAAGGGATCCTTAATAAAGTAAATAGAGTTGTTTTAATGCCCTACACATAAGCCCACAGTTAAATAATGTGCCATATGGTAGAAAATGTATGGGGGAATCCAGGTAACCCCAAAACATTTTTTATGCCTTGACACCTAACACCCTGAAAAAATGAATAGACGCCAGCATTTTTTGGACTTAGAGTAAGTTTGAGGATGTTCTATGCACTCCAATGCACTTTGCCAGGTCAGAGCTGGCGAAGGCAAGTCTGGCTATAGAGGTAACGTTCAGTAAAATACGCATCTTAGTGAATTTGCGAGTTACGTCCATTCTCCAGAGCGAAAATTTGTGCGAAGCAATACTAGCGTCTATCTCCTTCGCCTGCGCCCGTTAGTAAATTGGTGAAGAGTCTGCGGGCGGTAAAGCTAGAGAATTAACACTAGCATGAGTCACTTTGTGCTTTATTAAATCAAATGCTGCTAAAGTTACAGCATAGTATATGCATTTTATGACTCTTGGTTAATAAAGATTTGTTTACGCACATTGCATATTTCTAAAGAAAATTATAACACAGTAAAAAGGTCACCTTGCTAGCAAATCAAATATACAAGCAGGGTTATTTATTGTATTTGCACAGAGATAATATCCACAGATGTGAGTAGATTTCCTTTTTTACTTCTGGAAAAAGTTGCTGTGACTGCTTCAACAGGAAGTACTAGAGTGACTCTTCCTACATTTATTTCACTTGATGAGAAACAACTTAGACATTTTAAGTGAGTTCCCACATGAAAATTTCACCCTGTTCCAATTTTCCATGAAGCAGACAAAGGCTCTCTCAACATGGCCTTTTATAGAAAGGAAGAGCACTCTGATTTGCTTGATATGCGGTCTGTTCAACTTGCATCAGGAATATTTATATATTATTATTGATTTTTAAAGCACCAACATTTTTTGTAGGCCTGTTACAGAGATTTTCATAATTTGCATTAGTATGATCTGTGTTTTGTTCATCTGAATGTGAATATCTTTAGTACAAATACTTTTAGCATTTAAGCCACAAACCTAAATATGTTTTGCTTCGTATACAAAGGCTTGGAATGTTCAAATACTGCTCTAGAGATCATTTACACGGCCCCTGGGGGCAAGTGCAAACACTTCAATTGTGCATAGACGCAAAGATCCGATCATACGAATCGAGGTTTTTTTGGACCGTGTGGAGAGTCTCAACATTTTTCGTCTCATGGAGATCGGTTGTTTGGACGATCAGGCAGGTTAAAATATTTCTGTCAGCTGACGATAATATCCCTGCATGTATTGCCGATCTGACGATATAGCTGTGAGCTTCCCAGTATACGTAATTTGCAGGGCATACTTTTGCACGATTGCTGTGGCGGGAAAGACATTGACTGGTTTGTTCTCTTTGCTGCTTTATTTCATCTGAATGGTTATTGGCAGGTTCTGCTCGTCTATGGCCAGCTTAAGGGGTTCAATGTGCAGAGTGCAATATGCAACAAAACATCACACACCTACATCTTGCATGACATACAGTTGTAGGACAATACAGTTTGTTATCCGTTATACAATAATAAATGTGCATTTCCATAACCATGTTTATTACCCTAACAATTGCAAAGTACTGTATATACCACTTTTGTTACTGATTATGTTCTGGTGCGAGTCCCTATATATTTGGTTCCACCTCTGGGCACGCCTCCAGCCATGGGCCCCATATCTCATCAAATTTTTGTGGACATTGCCTAGCCATATATGTCAATTTTTTACATGCCTAATTTAAAGGAGACATATAGGATAAATAAAAAAAAAAACCTAATATTGTATTCAACTATAAGTAATATTTGGTGTTACATGGTGCTTAATATTAATATTATCTTTAAAAATAGCCCCTTTATTGGAGCTTCCTATAGATGTTCTCTGGTAACTGTCTGTGTTTCAAATGAGGGGTGGGCATGTCCTAACGGTCCCTGCCAGAACCACAGTAGGAGGCGGACAGCCAATCACAGCCCTGCTGTCACACAAGCACAGACAGGCTTCAGTTCCCTATCAGGTCCTGCTAGTTGCTGATTGGTTCCTGTCCTACAGTGCAGTGAGCTGAGAGCCGCTGGCTCCCCTGCACAGCCTGGGAATTCAGGGAGCAGGAAGTGGACGAGAAGGGAGGGATTATTAGGGTTTGTGCAGGAATATTCAATAAATCAGCCTGAAATACTTTTTTAAGCACAATTCTTCTATATCTAAATGAGTATAATGCACTGGTACGTTCTTATTTTTTACACAATATGTCTCCTTTAATATGGCATATTCATTTTGTTGTGTTTGGTAGCCGAGGATGAGGAGAGTATAACAGTGCTTTATTAGCAGGTTCATGCAGCCATTACATAACAGCAGTAACTCTTACTTTCACTTTCAAACTGTACAGAAAGTCCTGTGTATGCACAGTGCACAGCCATTTGTATAAACACACATTTGTGCACTGTAACTTAATTAGGGCAACAGCCATAACCAAATATCTGTACCAATGTACTTCAATTACTATATAATGCATGAAGTTGATAGTTAGCAATGCAAAAGGGTCTACTAACCCCACCTCACAGTGGACCAGTTCAGGGATGGCATTTGGTATACAGGGATATGGAGAACTGTTAAAGCCTTTATTTATAAATCTGAAATGAAACATAAGGAAGGAAGATATTAAAGCATCACCATCAACCAGGTGAATAAGTGCCTTGCAATGATTAAACTGCCTGTTTCTATAAACAGCCAATTAACTTTTTTTTTTTCTTTAAATCATGAGAATTTGGTTTGATTTTAATGAACAAACTGGCACTTTATCAGTCACTCTAACTTTAACAAATGAATGGAATGTATTTCTCTCTTAAGGTAAACATTCTGCTTCCTAATTATCCCCATGACATAATTAAGCAGAAAACATTGTAAAGGGTAATAATTAAGTGTGTGGAACTTCTGAGAAAGTAGCCACACACTGGTGGACATTGCATGAAACAATAACAGGAAACCTCTGAGGGTGGAAACCATAAACGGTACACACCCCAGAATGCACTGCACTTCCTGATTAGCTCAGTTTTCCCAGACACACTTAGAGTAACCTTGAAAATATCCCACAGGAATGGAACATCCCTATCACATTATCCCAAGTTAATGACTAGCGTTTCACATAGTAGCATGTCTAATCCCATGATTAAATAATTTGCTGTCTTTTTCTCTAAGAAGATGCACTGAGCTCAATAGCTTCTCAGTTTGTGTTATTTATGCTGCGTTCTGAGCAGGGGAGTTGGTGTGTGATCTCTAATTGTTATTCCTTATTTGACCTTGTGCTGTGCAGGAAATTAATAAAGGCACTTAAAAAAGATGAAGCAAGCTGAAGGGGTGGGGGGGTTAAAATACAGAGTGATTCCAACATGTCATTGTAACATAAATTAAATTATAATTTTTATTTAATTCTATACTTACTCTGCATCAGAAAAGCATGTTTCTCAATCCAAGGGGGTTAATCTATTTTAAACCAGGGTGCAGTAGGAGATTGTAGTTGAATGGGTAGAGGAAGCTGTAATTTTAACCTACGCATCTTTTTTGTTTGAGCATATGTATCTAGGCCTACAATTGCATTCAGTAAAATTACAAAAATGTGTGATGATAAAAATGCAGCAAAGTTGCAAATCACATTTTCAAATAAGATGATAATTCATGAAATATGAGATTTTCCCTTTTTGAGATTTCAAGCTGTTAAAGTACAAGGACAGTGTAAATGCAAGTTTAGCTTCAGTGTCTTAGTCTTACCGCTACTTTCTTTCATAGTGCTTTTAATCCACATAAGTTTCCCTCCATTCATCAGTTTCAAACCCTCTTTAATTAAAGGGTTTGTTCAGCTTCAAAATCTTTTTTCAGTTCAGTTGGTTTCAGATAGATCACCAAAAATTGTCCTTACTTTCTATTTGTGTTTTTCTAACATTGACATGTAAAGTAAAATTTTTCATCTTCTAAAGAAGCTCTGGGGGGGGAGGGGTCGCCAACTCTGGCTATTTTTAGTTGATACATTTATCTTTGTCCCTGCTGTGCAAGATTCCCTGAGTTTCATTAAAGACAGCTACTGCTAAAAAATTAATTTTTTTGGGATGCACCGAATACATAATTTTGGATTCGGCCGAATCCCCGAATCCTTGGAGAAAGATTGGCCGAATACCTAACCAAATCCGAACCCTAATTTTTGTGATGAAAAGTAATGCAATTTCCCTCGCTGCCCCTAATTTGCATATGCAATTTAGGGTTCGGATTCGGTTCGGCATGGCAGAACAATTTGGCCGAATCCTGCTGAAAAAGGCTGAATCCGTAACCGAATCCTTTATTCGGTGCAGCCCTAGTATTTTTACAATTCGTCAGTGCAAGCAGTTTATACCAAACTTTCAATAACATTCTTTTCTGCCCAGTGAAACTTTTTAAGTACACTTACACTTACGTCAATTTGAATAGGGAGGGTACATAAAGTTCGTATTTATGTCTTTATTAGAGATGTTGGTGCAAATGCTTGAAGTGGCCACTTATTAAAAGTGTTCAAGGAAACAAAATAAAGATAAAAGAGATCCTCTAATGCCCTAGACATGTGCCCACCCAAAAACAAATGTAGCATACCCCTCAAATGTTAAAATAAATGTTAAAATAACATCTTTTAATAGTTAACTTTTAAAGACAATACCGCTTTAAATGAAAAAATGCCAGCGTTTTTACATTTTTATGACTTTTCATTCCGCATGCAGGAAATGATGTCATGACATAAGATTGAGGAGGATGTAGCTTCATCTTATCAGTTCAACAATGTCTAAGTTGGTGAAGGAAACTGGCAAAAGATGTAACAATCTGTAAATTTCACACTTTAGTAGTTTGTGGAGTAATGATTTTTTTCTTTCGTGAAAATGCACCTGCACAATACGGCGCTATCGATGGTCTCTTTCACTAGCAAATTGTCTTCTACGCCTGTTAGTAAATTGCCAATGTCTCTGCAGATGGGATTTCTGCTGAGTTTTCGCTAGCGACTGCCATTTTGCCCTTTAGTAAATCTGCCCCACTGAGTGACGCAGATATAACAAATCCTTTAAGTCAGATAGACTTAGTAGATGTTTCCTCATTCCTCTTTGCAAAATTATTCCAGATCTGACAGATGTAATGGGGATCATAAATGAACATCTCAGGGCATAGACAACAGCTGCAATCTGGACTTTGATTTCAGTAAACATGCCAACATTGCTTAAACTGGGATTTGTTTGGGCAATCCAAAATCTACCATATTGTACCAGTTTCTGACAGTTTTTCACTCTTTTGACTGTCACTTGGAGGAGATGTTGCTGTCAGTTTAATTTATATACTGCAAAGGGACATCATGTGGTTATAGTTCTAAATGTGTTTTGATGCTGTTGAAATTATTGAGTCTTGGTAACACTTTATGAAGTACATTGAACTTGTAACAGGTGGATGGGTCAGCGTATTCCTAAACCTTCCCATGGGTTACTATCCACTGGTTTCGGTAATCGGGCAAGGGGTCCAACTCCCAGCAACTCCCGGTAGGCACAATATAGTTGAACTCTTTGGGGGGAATTCACAAAAGTGTCGGTAAAAGAAGTAACCCAGAAGTGGCGGTCGACAAATTTGTAAAATGTCGTACAAACGGCAAATTCACAAAGGCAGATGTTACCATCTCTGAATGTCTTGTAAGTCCGACAATTCTCTAAAATGTCGTATATCTTTTCATCGTACAGACGACATTTTAAAGACATTTTAAAAGACATTTTAAAGACATTTTAAAAGACATTTTAAAGACATTTTAAAAGACATTTTAAAGACATTTTAAAAGACAATTTGACCGACATTTTCATTTTGGAGAGCCTAATGTGTCGGAAAAATTGTCGGCAAAAAAAAAAGAGTTTACGAGTAATTCATAAAAATGTCGGGGAAAGTGGGGCAGAAAAAACCACGCCCACTTTTCACTACACTTTTTCAAAAGTGTCGTATATGTCGGAAAATTGGTGGGGAAATGCTCTGTGAATTTGTCGTCTGTTGCTACGACATTTTAAAGACATTTTAAAGACATTTTTTCCCTCCCGACACTTTTGTGAATTCCCCCCTTTATCTCCAGGTGGGATCCCCGCTTATAGTATGGAGGAAGAGATTACTACTCGGTTATAAGCACACACAGTATTCACTCTTGTTCAAATAAACTTTGGGTGCCAGTGGTTCATTAAAACAGCAAAACATTTACTGAACTGATGGTACACTTCATGAAGCAAGTAGTGCAACAGGTCATTTACACGCAGTTGTTTTACTCACAAATACTTTCTGATCCTTTTGTCAGCTTTGTGAATTGAGCCACCTTTCCTGCCTCTGGTGTACAATGCCCATTGAAGGCGACCTCACAGATGGTTGGACGCTCCAAGGATCTCTCTATCCCTGAGCTTAACCACTTGAGTCCCTAGCCTGGTGGATGTCACACCGCAGGGTGCCAACTCTTCTCTAAACTCCTTGTTGGAGCCTTAGCTGCTCCTGAACTTTCCTTTCCTGAACTCATCTGTCACTCCTATAGTGACCTATGACAGTTTCTGACCTGACACTCACTTACTTCTATACTAAGGCCTACTTCCACTCCAGGCCTTAGCAGCACACCCCACTTCCAGTGGGTACACTGGAAAGAGACAGAACACATGGCAACATCCCTTTTTTAACCTCTGGGGAACTACTCCCCTCCCCTCTGGGAAAAAGGACCCAGCTGACTAACACATTCACTGGGGCATAGGAAAACCTTTACCCTTTTACATAGGGACATCTACTGGTCACTGAACTGCCAGCAGAATACGTTCACATAGGAACGATGAAACCAAAGAACATAAAGGTTAGCAAAACCTTTACCCTCCTACATACTTTACATTTATTGATACCTTTGTGATAAGCTACACAAGTATCAGAATTGGACTAGTCTGTCATCCAGTCACACTGACAAATTTCTTTATAGAACAAAATTAAATAAATACAAGAATAAGCAATCATATATACATATAGACAATTATGGGCTACATTTCTGAAGTCTATGGGAAAAACTGGAACTGAACAGAAAATGGAATATGGCCCTATCTTTGTTTTGGAATGTTCTCATTCTTTTTGCAACATATCAGATTCACATTGAAAGGTCAGAAGAGAAAATTTTATTTTATGGTTTATCATGTGAAAATACAATAGTATTGAAATCTATGGCTGAGTTCAGAGCTGTCAACTCATAAAGAGGGTAGGACTGTAGGGCCTGGGGCCCACCAGGGCTGCTGTCCGGGCTCGTCTCAGGCCCCCCAGCTGCACTCCTGTGTTTTTGCCGCAACCATTCCGAAGAAGGGAGGTCGCGGAATGAAGAAGAAGCGCAGGGTGCAGATCTGGGCTGGCAGGGCACACAATAGCCTGGGGCCCACCAGGTTTTTTCCCAGTGTCCCGCTGGCCCAGGCTAACTGTGGGGTTGACAGGTTTTTCCCCAGAGACTGAGACAGTAGAGTTTTCATATGATAAACATTGAATGCATAATAGTTTAAATAACAAAATGGAATAGAAGAGAGAGATGGTTTTCTCATTGAATTGCATGACTAGAATAATTGAATAATGAGATGTCTTTCTCCCTCTTTAATTCTACCTCTATAGCTAGCTACTCACTGAGAATACACTGAACACATCCATTCAGTTATAGCTGGCAAAATAATTCATATCTGCACTATAAATAATTACAGTATGTAGGCAACAGATCAGAGGGTCCTGTCAATTAGATTACACTGTTTTGGTAGAATGTTTTTTTCATATGCTATATTTATAAATGATTTGAATTAAATACTTAAGCTGAAGTTTAGTGCACACCCTGTAATGAACAAGGAGACTCCCTATAGCTTGTGTACATGACATCATAAAATTAAATTAATTATTTCTTCACAGGAAAGAGAACAAACTTTCAGCAAAAACTGCCTATGACTTACAGACTCTTATAATGGTTTATTTATAATTATAAAACAGGAACTAAAGAGCATCATCATGTAAACGAGTAAAAAATGTTTTACAAATTATTTAAGATGATGATGGCACATCACATATACTAGACTGGGAGTCTGGCGTCTATAATACAGTTTGCTGAATGTTATTGTGAATGACAGTTACATTTCAATTGGGGCCTGTTTTGTAGGAGTCTTTGCATCTTATTTTTAAATCTCCATGGAAAGCCAACATTCTAGTGTAATTTTATATATTCCAGATATCTTCTGATCTCCTCAGTTTGGGGTTCTTATTTATACTGTTAATTACTGTAATAAATGTAATATTTTATTAGGTATGCAGTATATATATGTACAGGATTAGAAGAAGCAGACATGAAACTGGTGTTTAGTACAAAAACACAGATGCTGGGATTTATTCAATTTGTAAATCAGCTAGCTGCACTGGAATACCCCTCTTTAGAGAATGTAGCACTGCTAAAGATTCCAGCCTGGTAACTAGAAACAATGTAATCTCTATATTGTTATTATTATTATTAATAATAATAATAATAATATTAATAATAATATTGAAAAGGTAGCTGCTTTTCATTGTAGTTTGAAAAAAAATATGTTTCCACCCACCAAAGACCATATTTCCAAGTAAAGCACAGTGGAACATAAATAAAGCATAATAGTAATGATAATTGTAATATTTGTATTTTTGAAAATCCAAATTCATGCAGTAAGAAAGTAGAGATAATACTCTAGTCCACTCACTGCTGTTATGTGCACTTATGGGAGGCTTTACTGGGGTATGTACAATCTGTCAGTCCAAAAGTCATATGAAAGCAACAATTTGACAAAAAAGTTTCAATGTAACTTGTAGCGCTATACACATATCACACCATATTATCCACCAGCTTGCTGGAATATAATATCTGCAGAAAGGTGCATTATAATTGTACATTTTAACTGGTGTAACTATTTTAACATAATGTATAGATCACAACTCTATGATACCCATACAGTATGACAGTATTTATGTTACTTATGTATAATATGCTTTAAAATAAAATAAGCATGTTTTATGTATTACATAATATACATAAATATACTTCTAAAAAAAGAAATGGAATGAGCTATTGTAGCTAAATAGTTATATAATTTATATGATTTTGTCTTTCAGACTGGAGCAGGATATTGGACAACTGGAGAGTGAAGAATCACTCATATCTGCTAAAGAGCAAATCCTCAGAGAAAAACTGAAAAAAACAGAAATATCTTTTGAAGATATACAAAAGGTAATCATGGCAAATGGTATTCGAAAATAAAAAGAAACAACCAGCTCTGATCAAACTAAAAATATGAGTGCTTTTTGTGCATTATGTTACCATTAACCCAAATGTAAAAGAACATTCTTGAGTTTATTTACATAGTTATATACATAGATTGGGTTGAGAAAAGACCAAAGTCCATCAAGTTCAACCCCTCACAATGAAACCCAGCTTCCATACATACACACACTGACCCCTCCATACACTCACATACACTATATACTCCCATATCTATACTAACTATAGATTTTAGTATCACAATATACTTGTAAATCATCTAAGCCACTCTGAAATGCCTTAACAGAATTGGCAACAACCTCATTCCTCAACCTCGCTGCCCTTACTGTGAAGAACCACCTAAATTGCTTCAAATTAAAGATCTTTTCCTCTTGTCTGAAGGGGTGGCCTCTGGTGCGATGATTCTCTTTATGTGTAAAAAGGTCCCCTGCTATTTGTCTATAATGCCCTCTAATGTACTTGTAAAGTGTAATCATGTCCCCTTGCAAGCACCTTTTTTTTTTTTTTGCAGTGAAAACAACCCCAACCATGACAGTCTACCCTCATAATTTAAGTCTCCTATCCCTCTAACCAGTTTAGTTGCACGTCTCTGCACTCTCTCCAGCTCATTTATGTCCCTTTTAAGGACTGGAGTCCAAAACTTCACTGCATACTGCAGATGAGGCCTTACCAGGGACCTATAAAGATGCATAAATATGTTTTCATCCCTCCAATTAATGCCCCTTTTTATGTAAAGGTGGCCATACATGGTGAGATCTGCTCGTTTGCTGACGTCGCCAAACGAGCGGATTTCTCCCCGATATGTCCACCTTGAGGTGGGCAATATTGGGCTGATCCGATCGTGGGCCCTAGGATCCGCATCAACGAACAGATGGGAGTTTTAGTCCCTTCCGATCGACATCTGGCTGACTTTCGGCCGGATATCGATTGGGTAAGCCCATCAGAGGGCCCCACGCATGGGCCTATAAGCTGCCGACTAAGTCTGTCGGCAGCTTTTATTGGCCCATGTATGGCCACCTTTAGACACTACTATTTGCTTTAGTGGCCACAGAATGACACTGCTCAGAATTATACAACTTGTTATCTTCAAAAACCCCAAGATCCTTCTCACTTAAGGAAACTCCCAACACACTGCCATTTATTGTATAACTTGCACTTATATTATTTTTATGTCAAACAGTGGGTTGTGCACACTCAAATAAAATAAAGATATAAACACATGTGGCATTAAAGTAAATTCTTTACTATTTAAAACAATTTAGTAATACACAGTTGGAATAGCAGAATACAGTTTTATACAGCAATAGTTTACATAGTAATAGTATACATACCATGAAAAGAGTTTTAAAGAGGCAAAAAAGTGGAGCAACAAGGAGTGGATACACCTGCCAAAAAATTAGAATGACCCCAACGTTTCGGCACAAAAGCCTTTGTCAAGGGGAATCCTGAGCAGTGTCATTTGAGGGATTTTTTCGAATTTTGGGCTATTTGATAGTCGAAGTAGACCAAAATTACTTAGAAATTCTAATTTTATTTGAATATTCACTTCGACTCTTAGTAAATGTGCCCCTTACAGTATTACACATAAAATCATCAAATGGTCGAATGATCGAATATTTGATCATTCGATCTATTCGATATGATCGAATTTTGCATATTCGATGATCGAAGTGGCCAAATTTGCATATTCAAATATTCGATAAAATTGTACTATCGGAATTTTATCAAATTCGATCGGATTTCGAATCCTTCACACAAATTTAGTAAATGGGCCCCTTTGTGTTATCAGTAAGGTTGGAATTACATAACCAGTCTGGGTTATTTGACGAACTATCCTGTGACAAACAGTTAGCACTATAAAGTCATATTTACAAATGCACAATAAGGATTATTATTATATTCTGTTAAAGTGCATACATTTTAAAACCAGGGTGTTTTATTTTAATTACATATTTATTAATTACAAGTTAAGCCCTGCATAATGATCCAGGCTATTTACTACTAATCATATATCCAAAGTTCATAAGCTGACAACATTTTGTCATGTTTGACTTGAAGGTATTCATGCCTATAAAATAAAAATGGTAATACCTATTTTGTTTCTTTTTGCAGAGTTTGTCAAACCAGGAGAGAGGTAGGAATTTAATATTACTACTATTAATCTTTCATGCTATAAAGCATAATATACTTTTTGTAGCAGGAACTGGAAATCTTCTTCTATATGCCGCCAACAAAAATAACCTCTGACATTTTTTTAAATAATTGGAATCAAAACTCACTGGGGGTCATTTATAAACTTCGTGCAGAGAAGATTGATTCGCAGAGTGAATAAATTTGCCCTGCGCCTGGTTATATTTATAAAGCTGAATAAGAGTCTGCAAACAGATTTGCGAATTTGTTTTTCACATTGCGAATGTCTATAGGAGCTTTTTAAATATGGCAAAAATCACAAATTGCGAACACTCTGCGCCACAACTTTGGTGGCGGAGAAAATATTCGCAAAACTGTTTCGCAAATTGCGAATTTAAGTTACTTTTCTATTACTTTCGCGCAAAACAACCTCGCAAAGTGCCTGTACTCACGCAAAGACCCGTCTTGTTTGCGAGTTGTTTGCGAAAATTCATTCACAATTGGAATTCGCAAAAACCGGAAGGACGGGCACAGTAGTGCAATATTTTAGCGTTCAGGAAAAGCATGGGCAAAACTACCATTTGCGAACAATTATGCGCTGCGCAAACTTTATAAATGACCCCCACCGTGTGACTGAATGTAGGGCCAAACATTCCAAAGATGGCATCTATATGGAGCGGTTAGCATGTTGTGTCAACCAATTAAATTAGTATATTTTAATGATTGCAGGTCCTTATAATTTAATAACGATCTGTGTGAAATATTTGAAATGTATGATAATACAGCTTGAAGAGAATCTGGACCTGTGACTTACTACCTTTGCTGGTCTATTTAGCACCACTAACAAGGCAATGAATCTGCATTTTGCTGCCACCCAGTTACAGAGTAGAGAGATTTAATTCCCATTGTTTAGACTCAGTTGACACTCTGCTGTTTAAGCACTGCTATGGCTTTCTGACTATACAATGCTGCTGCTAACCAAACACTATTTGCTGTTTTTTGTGAAACTAGATGCTGTGAACTACATCTACTCTCAGATACCTGACCTCACAACTTTCAACTTGCAAAATACAGAAACATCACTTTCTGGTGACGGAACGACAAGGGTAGCTGGTAAGTATATTAGGCTAGAGTTAAGTTGCATTCTGTGATAAAGTTGGAGTTTTTAAGTTGCTAGTTTTATTATACAATGTTATATTTAGCTTTTTAGCAACAGCATATTCTAGTTTGCATCCTGGATTTCTATTGTAGAAAAAAAGGAGAAATGTTATTTTAACAGATTTCATTTCTAAATTTTCTTTTGTTGCAGCTGGTAAAGTATGCTAAGTTACTGACCTCTTCCTCTTAAAAGTGATTGAAATCCCATAAATCACTTTGGTAATTCAAATAGAGATCAGAAAAGACAGTCAAAACTATAAACCCAAACCACAAACATTGTATTATATGTCATCAACAACACAAAAAAAAAATACTTTTATACTATACTATACCTATACTATACCTATTTGTGTGAGAAATAAGTATATTTATCAGGCTAGCTAAAAACACTGCTACCCAGAAATTACTACCTGCCCAAGGACCAGTTTACAGTTGTTTACCACCATGTCCCTCACCTCTATTAGCATAGCTGACAATTATTTTTAATTTAATCAAAATCATTTGTTTGCCTTTGAGACCTTCATTTAACAAGCTAGAAGTATACTGTATTTTATAGGTTTTTGTGTATTTACACATGCAGAAGACATGAACTATGTTGCATTTTACCACTTGAAATGAGGACATGTTATGTGAAACTTAAAGAATGCTGTTTTTATTTAATAGCTTAATATTTTTATCAGATCTTTTCCACAGATAGAGAATCCTAATAGCTTAATATTTTTATCAGATCTTTTCCACAGATAGAGAATCCTTCAATTAATTCCAAGGTCCCCTGTGATCTAATTCCCTTCCCTTCTTTGGCAAATACTCAAAGCTGCCGTTTTAAAATAGTTTATTTCCTGAGCAAGCAGAGGACATTTCTTGTTATCCGATGTGAGTAGGATGCAAATTGTCAGATGAGAACAACTCATGGCCTTATAAACTTGATTCTGGCATTGCATGAGGAACTTGCCTAACTAGTTACTGTATATCTGATGTACTCAAAATGCATTGCATATAGGAATCCACTGCACTTAAACTAAACCTGTATGGTTATAAAGTTATGGAGGCTTCATGTATTGTGAATTGTTTCCACTTACCATAATTAATAGTGGGAGGAGAGGCACTCAGACACCTTATGGCAGTAAGAGCCCTGATTCTTATAACACAAACTAACTTAGAATGCTTTGAAACAACCACTGTAGAAGGCAATTACAAACAGGGAAGAAACATGGTATTGACAAATCAATTTACCTGCTTGTTGCAAATATAAATTCTTAATACAATGTAAAGGGGGTTGTTCACCTTTAAGTTAACTCTTAGTATGATACAGGGGGTGATATTCAGAGGCAATTGGGATTGGTTTTAATTTTTATTATTTGTGGGGGTTTTTAGCTTTTTATTCTGCAGCTCTCCAGTTTGCAGTTTCTTGTTGCCAAGATCAAAATTACCCTAGCAACCATCGCTGTGCAGTATGTTGACGCTCTAAAAAGACTTGATAATAATAATAATAATACAGGTATGGGACCCCTTATCTGGAAACCCATTATCCAGAATGCTCCGAATTAGGGAAAGACCGTCTCCCATAGTCACCATTTTATGCAAATAATCAAAGTTTTTTTATAATGATTTCCTTTTTCTCTGTAATAATACAATATTTCCTTGTGTTTGATCCAAACTAAGGTATAATTAATCCTTATTGGAAGTAAAGCCAGCCTATTAGTTTTATTTAATGTTTACATGATTTTCTAGTAGACTTATGGTATCAAGATCCAAATTACAGATCCATTATACGGAAAGCCCCAAGTCCCGAGCATTCTGGATAACAGGTCCAATACCTGTAATAATAAATAATCTGGATAAGAGACTGAAATATGGAAAGGAGAATAGAAAGTTGAGTAATACAAATTAGAAATAGCAAGAAATGTGTAACTTAACAGAGCGTTTGATTTTAAGATGGGGTCAGTGACCCCATTTTAAAGCTGAAAAGCAGAAGGCAGAAAAAGGCAAAAAATTCAAACACTATAACAAATAAATAGTGAAGGTCAATTCAAAAGTTGCTTAGAAGTGGTCATTCTATAACATTCTATAACATGCTAAAAATGTACTTAAAGGTGAACCACCCCTTTAATCACTCAAGTTTTAGGCTGATTTATTTGTATAAATGATACATTCAATTCGCTGTATGACAAATAAGATTTGTACAAGAATTGTAGTATACAGTACTTAATGCTACCAGTTTACCTCTATATCAGAAATATCCATTTACTAGCATCCCTTGACACATTCCATGTGTATGGAATGTTCTCTGCTATCCAGCTCTAGAAACGTTAACCCCTTTAAATACTTCTGCTGCTGCACAGACATGTATTGAGCCAGACAGATGTTTCACAGTATTTCTTGTAATTGTTTCTGTCTCAAGGTGAATAAGACCGGGCAGTGGGTTAGAGCAGGGCAGTGCCAAATTTTATTTTATAATAATGGTAACCGTGGGGCTTTTTTTCACATAAACTCTGCAGCCAGAGGATTAAAATGCCACTTATAACGCAAAAGAGCTCCGTATCTGTGGAAAAAGAAAACAAGCGCATTTGCACTTGCACTGCAAAGAAGGATTGCTCACAGACAGAACCATATTCCACTCCATACAATATAGCAGTTACTGTGTATCTAAGGTACTTGCTGTTTAAGCTGTGTACAGTTGGGCACCCAATTGCCACAACTCTTCTATTCACTATGTCCTGACACTTGGCACAGTTGGTACTGCAATGATAATAATTATCACACATTTCATCCCCTTGTTTGTAATTACTAATGGAATAAAATATCAATGACATTGTGGCAGCTTTAGGTGGGCGGCCGTTGGGTGCCTATTCAATTGAAAATAAATTCTAAATAAAGAGTGATTTCCATTGCCTTGATTTACTAAGCCAGGCTTGTGCTTGTAGCACATTGACTGCATGTCACTCAAAGGATTTTTATGGTCATAGTTTGATTGAGAGCTCCATAGATTTCTTTGTATGTCATCATCATTTTAATTTTGCCCTGAAAAATATGCTTCGAAATACACACTTGTGAATTGCATTGTACACTCATCAGACATGGTAGAAATAAGCAACAAAAGTCATAAACTTTGTCTGGCTTGTCTAAAGCAAGTAAGAGATCATAAAGGTCCAATGGCGGACCACATCCAAACAGATGCCTCCAGCCCTGACTTAGCAAATCTAGACAGTATTTCCTGGGGTATATTTCAGCTGTCAACATTATATTGCAGTTACTAATTTCAGACTTACTATTTGGCAAACTGGGACTTGCGAGTATGAATTGAAGCTTACAAAAATGAATACAAATATCTATAACTTAAATGATTTAAGAAGAATTTACAAAAAAACTCAAGTATTCCCTCTTTGAATCAAGATGAATTGGTGTTTGAAAAACAAATACATAATACATACATATAAATGCATTTATATTTACGCAGGATGTTTCACTCACTTATTATTCAGATATGATGCATAGAACAATTTACTGTTCATATGCACATTTGAAAACGTTACACTATTTTCAAGAATCTAGTGAGAAAGAAAAGCCTTTAGCAGTTTGCTTCATCTGTTGCTAAATGATAGCAGGTGTAGCATGACAGTTTTTTTTTTTGGTTTGGCATTTGGTAAAACACATACCAGCTTTTTATTTCAACTGGCTTCTTCTTCAGAGAAAGATCTTACTGCCACTTTAAATATTGCATTGTGCTTCATATATAGCTGTTATAGAGGTTTTGAAGATGATGCATCACTGAATGAATGAAAATATACAGACTTGCTTTGTAAATTATTTGTAAGGAATTTACTGAAGAGATACAAGGACATCAGTAATGTCTACATGGTTTATGTACACATTTCTGTAATAAAGCCTGAAGTATGCATGCCTTACCTGCACAACACAAGTATATCACTGTAACTTTGTGTCTCACCAGTGTCTTTACAAAATAAATGTGTAACAGCCCACATCTGATTAGTGTCAGTTTCATCCACTATTTCAATGGATCACATACTTTGTTGTGCAATGCCTTTAACAATTCCTAATCCCATTATGAAAGCTCTAATACAATGTACTTACCTGTAATTGTTTTGTGTGGTTGGTGTACATTTATTACTTTCTGCTAATTAACACTTCACTTGCTTTTGATGTTATAACATGCACTTCCTCTCTTGTTTCTGTTCAAGCCTTATACACCATGGAAATTAATGTGGAGAAAGACAGAAATACAGGAGAGACCAAGATTGTCTCTGCATCAGCCCTTGACCCAGAGGGGGTTCATCAAAGAGGAGTAAAGGTCTATGATGATGGTAACAAAGTAGTCTATGAGGTTCACCATACCAGTGCTGTGGTAGAGAATGGCATACATAAACTCAGTGCAAGGGATGTAGATGAGCTAATACAGAAAAGTGCACAATCAAACTTAATTGGAGAGCAAGAAAAAGAATGCTTTCCAGAGAGGACTGTTACAATTGAGGGAATTCCTAGTCATGTAAAAGAGCAAATGCACTTTAAGGAAGCAAAATTAGAATTGGTACACAAACCAACCAAAGGAGCGCCTGTAAAACATGGACAGCATTCTAGAAGCAGTGGAAATAGAGTTAAAGGTGGAACAGTAGACCAACCTGTTACAATGATCTTCATGGGCTACCAAAATATTGATGATGAAGATGAGACAAAAAAAGTGTTGGGCTATGACGACACCATTAAAGCAGAACTTGTTCTCATTGATGAAGATGACGAGAAGTCTTTGAGGGAGAAGACAGTGACTGATGTGTCTACTATGGATGGAAATGCAGCAGAACTGGTCTCTGGGAAACTGCTCACAGATACCACAGAGCCCTCTTCACCAGAAGGCAAGGAAGAAAGCCTTGCTACTGAACCTATAGCAGGTACCGAAAAGAAAGCCCGGTGCAAATGCTGTGTTGTTATGTAATTATTAGTTTGTTTTAGGCTCAAGGAGCACAGGCACTGCCAACTTTGTACAATACTGTTAACTGGAAGCAAACACCTACATTGCCTTGATGTTAGTTTACATTTGTTTTTGATGACAGTTTGCGACAAACATATTTTATGTACTTTTCCTATAGGAATATTGTTGAAGTAATGAGTGAATAGAAGACTAGTTAATCCCTCAGATGTTTGATGCCTTTACATATGACACAATGTTTAAAAAAATTACTCTCTGCCCATAGGCATGCAGGTGTGTGATTAACCTATTATTTCAGTCCACAAACCTTACTTTCACATTATATTTCTGAATGCCTCCTGGAAATCTGACACCCCATAATAATTGTTCTATGCTAAGATTTATTGAAACCCAAAAGAGTGAAGATTCCTGAGCTTTGCTATAATGTGTAAGCATACACAATTTGCCTTCTAGCTTATTATTTTAGAACTAAACCCTAAAAATGAATGTTGCTTAAAAATGCCTTTAGGCACCAGTCTAAAGTTTCAGCTTGTCAATAGCAGGACTTCAAATTTGTCACAGGAGGTCACCATCTTGGAAAGTTTCTGCGACACTCACATGCTCAGTGGGCTCTGATCAGCTGTTGAAAAGCTAAGCTTAGGGGTCGTCACAAATTATCAAACAGAAAATGAGGGTTGCCTGTAATATAAGCTGATGCTACAGGGTTAATTATTATATTCTGATGCTAATTGCACTGGTTTCTGTGCTGCCTAGTAGTAATTAGCTGTACTAATTGCTAATCAGCAATTGCTGTGGTTGCCTTGGACTGGTACAGAACCCCAAAACATAATGTAAAATATTTCTAGTCTGCTTTTTTAGTTAAGCTTTAGGTGTCATTTAAAGATAAAGCATGAACATATTAAATTAACAATATATTATTTTTTTTGTGTTAATTTTGCCTGTGCTTTATAGTCCCCGGTGAAAGGTGTGGTTGTATTTTGGACCGGTTGCCTAAATAGTTTTTTATTACGTTTATTTAAAAATTATAATAAATTATTTATTTGTTATTTTTGGTTGAAGTTAATAGGAAATATTCTGCCTTAAGTCTTCCAGTTCACAGTGTTGTTTATTTATAGTCAGTCATATCACTTTGGAATGAGTAGAGAATGGAAGCAATCAGGAACAATAACAGCTGGGGCATCTAGTTCTGCTAAATATCAGTGCACTTGACCCAAGCAACTATCTAAATCCAAATTAGAAAAATTAATAAGAATCTTTCCTTAGGAATCATATTTATACTTTCAAGTCTAGATGTTGTTTATAATGTTCTTTTCCTTTGATAAATCTATTTGTAATTAACAAATAAAAGATTTATATCAATGTGGTTACACCTTAATAAACTGGCTGTGCCCAACCTATTGCCTTAAAACTCTTGGGACATTATTACTGCCAATACAGATGAAGCCACTTTGGATTATGCATTTGACACAGAAAAACTTAACTCATCTATCCCATTTATCCCACTTAGCACAGAATATTGTGTCACAGCATCCCATCCAATTAAAGAGATCACCATTGAAAACAATGGTGCTTTGGTATGCTAATGAAATGGTTAAATGCATTAAATGAGTTAAGATAACTTGAGATAACACAGTTTCTTCAATTAGCCCTGGGTCACGACGCATTTAACTCACCAATCTCAGTGGCTGCATCTGTATATTGGAGATATAGGTTATAACAGTTAGGTACAAAATACAGGTGTACTGAAACAGTGGCATAACTAGATATTACTGGGCCCCATAGCAAATTATTTTCCAGGCCCCCAAAATGTCTAGAGGTTGACCTGTTTTTAATGAAATTGTATATGAATTAGGGTCATATGGGGCACCCTATATCTCCTGGGCCCCTGCAGCCGCAGGGTCTGCTTTCTCTGTAGTTACACCCCTGTAATGAAAAGAGACACAAATTCTAGTGATAGAAATAGTAGTTTGCAATCTTTACATTCTGTTTGCTATAACACTAATAAACATTTGTATAATGTCAGAAAGTCTGGTACTTAAAGTAAACATGCATTTTGCAAACATAGTAAAATAGTTAAAAGTAGTCAAAACCAATCTTCATAGCCGGCAGCTCCCCAGGCACAAATCAGAAAATAAGTATTAAGTATATTCTAGCACACTTGTTTTTATAATAGTAGCTTTTCTGTTTTGCAAGTAAGAAACTGATCTCCTTTCAGGTTTTTACACTAAGAACCTTTGAAACATATACCCGTCTTCAAGTGCAGCTTTGAATATCTAATTAAATTTTTCTTCATTGTATGTGGTGATTTTTTTTGTTTTTTAATTCTTAATAATACTGAGGTGTTTTAATTTAATAGTTTTTATATCTCTTATTTGAATATATCTATTTTTTATCCTTTTAATAAGTGTGTTTACAGTGAATGAGAGTGGTCTTGTTATTTAAACATTCACCTTATAATTACATTTAGTTTGCTGCAGAGAGTGATATTAATTTTTGATATCTACTGTAAGCAGTTGTCATGTAGTTAGTATTCCCAGTGACCCTAGCAACCTGGCAGGAGTTTGAATCACAGAGAAGTATATAAACCTGAATGCCTAGCAGACTAGAAAGCCAAATCATTTTTAAAAAATATTCAAAAAATGTAGAAACACAAGAACATCTGACATGAACTGGCTTGAAATTAGTTAATGCTGGCATTTCAAATTATATAGCTTTAACACATTTGGACCTGTGCACCCATGAATTTGCAGGGGGGTGTATTAAATAAGAAAGAATCGTACATAAAATAGCAACAAGCAGAAAAGTTATAATTGCTACGCCCCAATAAAGTGAATCTTTTTTTATTTATTTTTGTTATCTATTGGATGTTACAGTACGAAAGTACAGTATGGGTGACCCATTATTATTATTATCCAGAATCATTGATTGTACTAAAAAAAGAAATGTTTCTAATCTGGCTTACTTTCTTTTTATTATGTAATATTATTTGGCTTTAATGATTCTTCAGACTATTTCTTTCAGAATGTACCTTTAGCTACACATTTGGGCTGGGGCCTGTAGGTGTACATGGCATGACACTGAGTACAGCAAGTATACAGCCTAACAGTATGAAGATTCAAGAGATGGCATAGTTACTAAGCTTTGAACAGTCTAATGAAAATTAGAAAATGAAAGTAGAAGCCTGATTGGTTGCCATGAGTAACTGCACTGGTGCAATTTATCAACTATGGTTTGGAAATCAACCCTACAAGCTGGCCTTAGTTTGTCACACATAGAACTTCTAGCTAACTGGCTTGTTAGTGAAATCATTAACATAGTGCAGAGATAACTTCTAAAAATCATGTGGTCAGCTGTATTTTGTACGCTGAAAGTTATTATTTGAACAATTATCATTAAAATCATTGAAAACAGGCTTAGTTAAACATATTGCTAACACAACACATACAAAGAAAAAGAAGCACAATGCTGTTAATATAATATACATTTACGGTTATTTATTATAACATCTTTACATTTAGGTGCCTAGATTTTCCATAGAAGAGAGGACAATGCAGGAAGGTTTAGATTTTACACATTATAAAATCTGTTAAAGGAACAATTCAGGATTCTGGCTATTATATTAGACATCCAGTCACTCCAGCCTTTATACATTAAATCTTTGGCTAACTAACTATATTAGAAGCATTTATTTACCCAGTTTTTATTTTTATACTGAACAATTCCTTTAAAATCAGGGATATCTAGCCAGCAGCCCCTTTACTGATTCTGAACTACAAATCACAGCTATCAGCTACTGCAGGGCTGTGGGCTGGATGCCCTAAAAATATCAGTCAATTTTTTGTTTTACTATATTATTTTAAAGAGGATTAAAGATAACAATGTTTTTTTGTGTTTATATAAATTACTAAATTTGGTTTTTAGTCAGTAAGGATTGAAATACAAGTACAGGTATGAGTTATCCAGCTTGCTCGGGACCCGGGGGTTTCCGATAAAGGATCTTTCTGTAATTTGGATCTCCATACATTAAATCTACTAGAAAATCATGTAAACATTAAATAAACCCAATTATTAGGTTTTGCTTCCAAAAAGGATTAACTATATCTTTATTGTGGATCAAGTACAAACTACTGTTCTATTATTACAGTGATAAAGGAAATCATTTTTAAAAATGTGAATCATTTGATCTATGGAGTCTATGGGAGACAACCTTTCATAATTCAGAGCTTTCTGGATAATGGGTTTCTGGATAACAAATCCCATACCAGTAATGTAATGGCATGGTATGGTATGATATTGTGCTACTGCTCTCTTCATACATATGTTCAGCATTGCTCCAGTAAAACGAGTTTGAGATGGAATATTGTTAAAAAAACATAATGAACTTTTGCTTCAATGTACTGTTGAATATGTAACAAAATGATTTTCTTACAGAAAGGGGTTTATTTGGTCCCAAGCTCCCTTCCAGTGTAAAGAAGAATAATGTGCTCTCTCTCTTTGCTCTCTGACAAAGAGATTAGAAAATACAGTGTGGCTAGCTGGCATTCTACCCATAACAAATCATTAAACTCAAGGGGTAGGGAGTAGTTTATGCTTTAATAACATAATTTAAAAAAGCCTTAATAAAATAATATTATACATTAAGCAATGTATTGCCTTTACTTGCCTTTGCCACATACATAACTACAAATAAGTAAGGGTTATTTTACTCACTGAATTCATTTTACCCTCAGAATAGTCTGTTAGTCCTCAGACTCCCAAAGGTTTACAAGAATATACACTATACTGTTATTGAAAGAATGCTAGCCAGCCGTGAAAGGTTTATGAGACTGACTAGAGACCACGTTTACAGTACAGTGTTAACTTGTTATTTGAGACAAGTGACCTAATTAACAAGCATTAAACATTCTCTAAAGACAATTAAGTATAGATCATACTTTTTACTTCTAATGTATTTACAGTAAGCATTTTGATATCTGTCTCTCTTTTTATATAGGTTATTGTAGAACATTTTTTATATTTACATAATGTCTTTTTCCACATTGCATTTTATGTACTTAATGTAACTCCAAACCTGACATTAGAAATTCATTTTATTTACAGTTATAAAAAATGCAGCTCTTGAATCTGAATAGTCATCTACATTACCATATATTACTGTCAGAGGATGATCTCTTGTACTGTTTGTGTATGCAAATCTTCCCTAGTTCACTTTTGTGATGTTGTTGAATATAAAAGACAAGAATAGGTATGATGTATGATTCCACAATTTACCACTGTACTGCTCTTTTCTTTATTCTGTTTTTGTCTTCACATATTTAAAGAAACTGTACAATATCTGCTCAAAAATATCCATTTATATGCATCAAGGCCACTGGTTCCTGGTCTCTGGACATTAAAATCATGGCATCAAGGGAAGGGTTATTGTGTAAAATGCATGGGATGTGGCAGTCAATGCGATACCACTACTTTGTTTACCCAAATAGTTGACAATAGTTAATTCAACACAATGCAGCCATTTTTTGATGAGATTGTCTTTGGACATCTTTACACTTTGACTATTAACAAATCCAAAATTATACAAAAAGCAAGTAACCAGAGTAATCAGAGTTCAACTGCCTCATAATCAGTTAGGTTATATTATGTTATGTTAAAGAGCCCCACTTTTGCTGATCAGCTAGAGACAATATAGATTTAAGATTTGCTCTGTCCTCTCCTTTTCCTTTATGTACATACAACACGAGTGAACACTATGCAATGCCACCTTGCTTTTTTTGCTGCTATATTGCTATTTGTTTGCACTTATAGATTTACTGGGCTCACATTGTTTCTGGTTCTTTTCTTTAAATTATACAATATTGGCCTAGAAATAATTTTTAACCCGAAAGTATAGATGAGAAATCTTCATTACGATAAAAGGAAGAATACCCCAGGAAATACATATTTCAGGAAAGAAGTAGGCAACCATTTTAGTCTTTTATGTCACATTGTTAAGATTGAAATAATCATAGGCTTCAATGATACTTGATTTTCAATGCTAGAAATTGCACTGAAGATTTAAGAACACTACATCAAAATTTGGAAAAAAAGGCATAAATTAGTTTGATTATACATTATATTTTCGTAGAGCTAATAATCACTGGAGAACATGCTAACCTATTGGCACTAAAAAGGGGGCAATGGTATATAAATTATTTCAGATTTATATTGAAGATTTATTTCCAAAATCTGAATGATCACATCAGTTTAAATATGAAAGTGTAGAAAGCAAAACATAAAAGTCTGCTCTAATTTGGGGGGGAGCAAACTAAAGAAAGTCCATCACTTAAGTCAAAGACAGTGTTGTGTAGATTCTTCCTTACTATGTACAGACTGGAGGTTATAGTTGTGAGCTTGAAGCTTATCAATAAATTCTTTGTCACTTCATGTATGTAAAGCAGTTGAGTGAAGGCAACATGTCTAACCTCTTATTGCTGCTGTTGAATATAATTAATGATATAAAGTGTAAAAGGGCATATTCTTTTTGTTAATTTCAAATGTAAAACTATATAGGACACTGCCAGCAGCACACAAGGCTGTAATGGTGGCTATCTATTTTTTCTGTATAGTATCTGTTACAATATAAAATAAACTTGCTTTTCTTTGCTTTGTGTTCCTTTTCTTCTTCTGTTCCTTCTGATCTAAGCTGCTGCTGCTGCTGTAAGAGACTTTACACCAGCCAACTACTGGTAAATCAAATATGACTTTCCTAACCCACCCACTATTTCTGACTGTCTTGCTCAGACACTTTGCTGCTAATTTCCTAAACACTTACCATGCATCATACCTTGTATTGCCATTATCACATTGAATATCTTCATTGTACAACAAAATCACACAATGATGGTGGGAATGAATGCAATGTATCCCAGTACTGTCTTTCAAGGAACAAAGCAGTCAGTGGTACAGAAGCTAAGACCAAAGGTATTGTCTAAGTGTACTGATTACATACTACTGCATGTTAAATTGCTAAAATATTAAACTCATGAGCCTATACGACCAACAAGATAAAGTCTTATTTTTACAATACATATTCTGGGTAAAATGAGCATGGTTTTCAGTCTTTGATTCTAGATAAAAAGCCCCTACATTTCACTGTTAGAACAGAATATAGCACACTATCTATGGAATGTTATATGCCAGTATAAACCAAACCTACGTGAAACAGAGCGTATTGCATATGTGGTTAGCAATATGATTCGCATTAGAGTTAATTCAAGCAGAGAGCGCAACAGGGAGCAAAGTGCTATCTGCATGGAAAAAAGCAGCAATCCAAATCATCTTGAAATATGGACAGGATATATTGTAATATTTACAGAATAATGCCAATAGGCCATTTACTAAAATAGTTAAATGGTCATTGTAACTAGGAAAAGCACACATCTGTTTTTTATTTATTTTGGAGATTGGTAGTTTATTTGCAGCATTACTCCAGTCAGCTTTTGAATTTTTGTTTTCAGATAAATCCTATACCAGTGGCACTTTAAAATGCTTGATGTACCCAATTATAATTATGTAGATTTTTTGCAACTACTGCACTATTATTATTATTAATATTAACAAATTATTTTAATATGTTGGTTACCCAAAAATAATTCATGTACAGCTGTTAATAAGGGCCCAAACAGTTATTGAAACTGGATTCTTCATTGTATATTTGCATTAAAGAACTCTAAGCAAAAGTGACACTTGTGGCAATTTCTGAAGTAGTCTGGGTCTTTTATCCAGCTATAATTGTTCATCAGGTTTTCACCAAGAAAAATTCACACATGGCACAAGAGACTCACAGGGTACATACATGCAAAAATGTATGTTTTCTTTGTAGTCCTATTGAATGCTACTCATACCAAGATATGAAACCAGAAAAAGCAGTTATTCAGTAAAACTAACCTTTTCATTTCATGTGCTACAATAAGGCTATATCAATGACAAAAAAAAAATCACATATTAAAGAAGATTTCTCCAGTTTAAACACAGAATTTAATTTGGAGGTAAGTTAAGAATCTAGGCAATTATGCAATTTATATTAATGTGCAAATTTTACATTTCCCAGCTGTTAATAATGGGTCAGTCATAGCTGTAAAATATTTGTATGTTAGGGAAATACCCAAGTTATTATTCCTTCTGCCTTCATTTTTTCAATTTGTATTGAGGATTAAACAGGGTGCAAAAATGAGATTTCAGAAAGGAAAACTTACCCGATCTGTTTCCTGGAATTATTATCAGTTAAGCTGTGTTGAATAATTCCTGATGTTACTATATCCAAATAGATTACTGTTTTCAATTATTTTACAGTTATGAATGTGACCCTTTAATTCCTGGTGGTCAACACATTACTGGAGTTTAATGTATCCTTGAATACTCCTTTTTTATGGGAGGCCTGAGTTGTATTCCATCCATTCATGCATATACTGTGGAACACTGGTGTCTCTGAGCTGTCTAGCACAGTGAAAGCAAATAAATGACTGCCTGTTTCTAGTTCCAGTGATAGAGCCTTGATTCAACAAAGCTTCTGCTAATATCCCCCCCTCCTCCAAAAAAAGAACTAAGAGATTTTAACACAAGATATTATATATATAGTAAAGCCACCACTGTAGTTACAACCGGGTGTTTCACAAGAAAAGCATCTTTGTCGGAGTAATACTCAATTTTCTTCCCAGAATTCCTTCCATTCCAGCCAGGGTGTTTCAATTGATTCAGATTCTTTGATAATCAATCTTGCTACAAGTTGGAGATAATAAGAGGAGCTTGCCAATACATTTGCTTGTTCATTAAAAACACATTTTCCTTTGTTATGATTTGTCAAACGTATAACTCTCTGCTTATGAACTCATTTTTAGATGATAGAGGGAAGAGGGTTTTCACTAATTGGCAGTAAGTAGGTAAACACTATTTGAAAAGAGATGATAATAAGAATATGGTTCTGTGGTAAAAGTAAAAGAAAAGGACGATTATACACTTCAATGTGTTTACTTTTGTATAGAGAAACTCTATTAAAGGGGATAGCTCACTCTAAAAAGGACAGGGACATATATGTTACAATTCACCATAGAAATTGCCATGAAGGGGACTTTAGACATAAAAAGCTGTTTAATAAAAGTCATTTTAAAATTAGACATGAAACCCAAGTAATTTTTTTTTAAAAGATCTATACCGTTATAAATTAATTCAAATCTCTCAGCTGTCAATCATATATTGCATGGGGATAGGCAATTGGTGTCCCATTTTGGAGCATAAACAAGATTTTGGCACAATCTAAAGCTTACCTTATTAACTGCTTGTGATTTTCAAGCCTAAAAGAAACAAGGCAAATAATTTATATAGTATAAGTTAAGTTTATTTTGCTTGACTAACATCATAAAATAGGATTTGGAATTATTTCTTAGGGTGACAGTTCCCCTTTAACACTATGAAACAAATACAACTCAATCGATTACCAAGTATTTGGTGCATTTTTTATAGGTATTTATTTTTATAGGTATTTAGTTCTTATTAATGTTATATCATTTGAGTTTAATTCTGAAATAATAGCTTTTAAATATGATCTGACTAGATTGATCATGTTGTTTTTCTGCACCTCCCCAGAGTGAACTTTAAATGAAATACACTGGTCTAACCAAAAGGTTTGTATGTTGTTTTGTACTAGTCAGCTGTGCCCACCTATTGTCTGCTCGCTGAACTAAACACCAGTTAAATGGAAATTAAAATGTCATCAAAATGTCTTACAAAGATGTAAACAGGAGTTCATCCCAAGCATTTGTCTATAAATGCTGACATAGGTTATTATGCAGCCAGCTGAATGACTGAGCTAGGGGAATCTAGCACAATTACAGGCTAATCCTTAAGTATGTAAATATATACACGTTTTTTGATTGATATTGTTTATTTGTTAGGTTTTTGTTCCCATTCACATACAATTCTCTCTGACAGTGCCTTTCCTGCTTAATTTGATTGTGGTTTTCAGTTCACTTATTTATTTTGCTGTTAAGAAAAGGTTTATATAATGACATGTTCTTGCTACACGGATGTAAATTGCAGAGTCCATGGGGCAATAGAACTTTACAAAGAAAACAACCAAAACAGAAATTGCATTTGTTCACATGCTTACATGTTTTAGTAACCTATAGCAGCCAATCAGTGGGTAGCATTTTCTAGTTTTCAGATCTTGAAAGAAGATGTCTGATTGGGTGGAGCCAGTCAGACTACTTTTTAGGAGATCCCCATTATATAAGTTAGCATGCAGCCAACCACAAAGGCTTCATGAAACATTTTATTCTTTTGTGATACTTCAGCTCATATAGCCAACTATGTAGATATATGAATATTCCTCTAATGGAAATTAAAGGCTTATCATGCATATAGGGCTTGGGTTTAGGCTTTTCTCAAAGAGTCAGATCTAAACCAATGTTTGATAACACAATATGGTTATAGTCTCCAGCTATTTTAAAGTACTATTCCAGAATCTCCACAAAGCAGTTAGGACAAAGGCAAAGTGAAGTTTTGATTAATGCATAGTTTCTGGGATAAACACAGCAATCAATACACCCTTCTTTCTGACAACTACTTCCAAATCACCAGAAGGGAAAAAAACTACCTGGGCACAAGCTTGTGGTTGTAGTTGGAGATCACTGAACAATGACTACCTGTTAAAAAAAGCAAGTTATAGATTTGCATTTTGAGTTCGTGTTAAGAGGGGTATTTTGATGACTGCTGTTCTCAAAGCACCAGATAAACTTTGCATTATGTAGGCTGATAACTCAAGTTTTCTTTAACTGGAACCCACAGGTGGAGGCCAACAAGATGGTAGTGATGTAACAAATGGAGTATTTGGATGGGGATTTTTAAGGAAGTTTTCCTTTATAAGCAGGATTTGATTTAGCCAAATTCAAATGCTTGGCCATACCAAATCGTAAAAAAAAAAAAAACATGTTTTGCGATTCAGTGAATCCCTGTCTATTTCATAGGCAACATCAAACAGAAAGGGAACACAGCTTTTTATTTTGTGGGCCATTAATTGCAGTATGTAAACGCAAGTTTTCGGGAGAACCCCATTTGTCAGATAGAGTATAACCTGGTGAAGTTGCTTGCTCCCAAAGTGTGTGTTTACATTCTGCAATGAATAAAGGTTAGGGTGGTGGCCCACAAAGTAAAAGTCTATGCGCCTTTCCTGTTTGGCATTGTGTATTTAGAGAGGTGTGGCGTTGCCTTGGAAAGCAGAAGAACTCCAGCAAAATTTATGAGTGGTGTGCTGAAGTGTATCCTTCCTTTAAATCTAATTTCATAGCCCTGTACAAAATGTGTAAAGCACATTTGCCTCAGAATTCATGTGTGCATACAGCTTAAATAGAACATTGCTCCTAGCACAATAGTTTAATAAAAATATCTTAATAAAAAAGGAATGGATTGAGGCAGGTTACTTAGTAATAATGTCAACTACTGTATTTATGGCCACTTTATGTTAATGTAAACATAAAGGGTATACGTCATTCAATGTATCCTCATACTTATCTGTCAATTTAAAGGGTGGGTCTTGTTATTAATTTAAAAAATGTATAGATATGTTGTAACAATTTTTCAGTTAATTAAAATGTTGAACCTTTCATTGCTGAGAGATTGTTCCAAAGTTATTGCAGATAAAACCTATTGCAAAATATGGCTTGTGGTTTACTCAATGTGCTCTACATCTCACAAATTTCAATTAAAACCCCAAATCTTTTTAAAGGAAAGCAAAATAGCAATGCCAGAATAGGATTTCAATTACAGGGGGCATAAGTAGACCATGGCAACTTTGGCTTAAATTAATTGAAGGCCTTCAAATTAAACAAATTGTACTGAAATTGTCACTTGCACTTTCTTTTATGATTACATCCTGTCACAACTCTATCATGATCCTTGTTTACAGCACTTCTGGTTAAGTGAGTTCCAGAGGCCTTAATTCCTTAATCTAGGATGGCTAACCAATCAAATGCAGCAGCTTCCATTAGTGAATAGCGAGTCCTTTGTTAGGTGTGGTTCCACAGGCACTTTGGCCATGTGGCAAAAAAAAAATCAGAAATGCTGCAGAAAGAACTATGCTAGAGCTGTAACAGGAAATTTAAAAGATAAAAGAAAAAAAGCAAAGAATCATACTAGTTTCTTCTATTTGGAAAAAAATAGAAAACAATCTTTAACCTATAAAACAAGAAATGCAATCTCTTTTGATACAGAGCTTTTACAGTAAATATATTATGTGTCTAAAGTGACAACATCCAATTTATGCCATTCAGGCCATAGAATGACCAAGAAATCTAATGAAAATTAGTTATCCATAGAAGGTGAATAAAAACTACATACAACATTCCCCACATTTAAATGCTTCTTTTTATGCACTGTGCAGATGTAAAGAAGAAAACTGTACAGTTTAAAGACCCAGATGACTATGAGACAGAAGGAAGCCTCTTTCAGCTGAATGTAAGTACACATTTCACAATTCTGTGAAAACCTTGGTAATTTTAGTTAAGGCTTTCATTGAAAGCTGACTTTTAAAATTAAACCCAATTTTATTATTATTGGACACACAGCCTAAGAAAAGTAAGGGGTAGACACACTTCAGAGGAAACAGATATACATACTTATTGAGGGGTATTTGTCAAAGTTCAAAAATGTCAGTTTTTTTTTTTTTTTCGACCATATTCCCTTAGATTTTTTTGCTGTATTTATCAAACAAAATTTGGAGAAGGTAAAAACTACGACTTTTTCTGATTATCACCTGAAAACCATGAAACCCAGTGCAGATCAGGATTTGCAAAATAGACATCTGCCATTGACTTCTATATGATCACGGCAGATTTGAGATGGGGTGCTTTTTTTCTGAATTATAACACCATCACGAAAAATTTGAGGGTTTTTTTTCTCTACGAAAAAAAAAATGGTGTTTCCCCTTTAAAAGCCTGACCAGAAAAATGATTATGTTACTCTTTAGCTAGGTAGAGAAGAGTCAGGGGTAAGTTGGCTCCAATCTCATAAAAAAAGCAGATGATGTGCACCCCTTGGTAAGGATGCAGGACCATTTTAATTAAAGGGTCATTGGTAGTTCTGCAAAAAACTTGTCTCTCTCTGGTTTGATGGTGAGATAAATGCAAGGATTATTCTCAACGCCTATGAAAGAAGTGTCTGGGTGAGTTTTTCT
>CM044432.1:95434702-95448522 GCA_024363595.1 Xenopus borealis | reverse complement strand
AAAACATAATGTACAACATTTCTGCCCAACCTCTTTGTTTGAGCTTTAGTTCTCTTTTAAGCTGTAAATGAGAAAAGTGGGAACACTTGTTTCCAGTGCTTATAAGGGCAGACTGTGCTTTCAATTCATTTTCTGTTTTTTTTCCGTTTCCGTGTTTTTGCCCTGTTTTTTGCACAAAATAACATACATATTGGAAAGCCTATCAGAGCCTCTCACATTATTTTCAAAATGGTTGGCTCATATAACAGCAGTGTTTTAAAATTTTCACCAGGATAATTAACCATAGCAACCTTGTGATTAGCTTTGCTCAGCCAGCTGCAGGTAGAACAATAAAAGAAGAAATGTAATTTGACCACCCAGGTGCACATTTGCCCAGTGCTGGTAAAGCTTTCTGCTGTAAAAAAACTGTGTTGTTTCCTGGTACTGTATTTGTGGAAATAAAAAGTACTATAATAAATTTGAGCAGTCAGCTGTAACGGATATTGTACATTTGTGACATGACTGTTTTTAAAGCTTTGTGATTCATCCACAATAGGATTAATTGAGGAAATCATACAGTTGTTTGTCATTTGGGAGGTTTCAATTTGAGATCAAAGTGGAGGGGGAAATATTAGTCTGAATTCAATTGTGCAGAAATGGCTTTAAAAAAATTGGAAAATGTTAGTTAAACCAAATAGTCAAATTATGCCCATCTTTGGCTCAGATCACATGGGAAATTATAACTGCAGAAATCTCAAACTACCATCTCAAGGATCATGGCCAGTACTAGTGTGTCACAAGAAGTGTGTTTCCAAAACACATTTAAATACTGTATTATTGAATGTATTTACAAATCACCAACGTATTCCTATTCTTGTATAATAACTGACAAGCAAACTGATACATTATTTGGTAATGGGAACCCTGCAAATGCTTAAAATCTGTAGGGGTGATCCTCCTTGCTCTATGTCTCACTTTGTCTCCCTCACAATATGCATCTATTAATGGTGAAATGTAAACTGTCATGTCTTGTATTTGTATCCCCTTACTCTACTGTATTTTGCAGTGGTATTGTCAGTGTTATGAATGCTCGTGAGCAGATAATGACTCAGCAGAATATGATGTTTGGAAGCCGATGTGTCGTGAAGTGATGACTTGTGTAGGAGAGATGTTAGAGGTTAATGGGCAAGTGCGTAAGCTTCACAGAAGAGGTGAGTTTTAAGGGGGAATTTGATGTTTTGAACAGTAAAGGAATGCCTATGTGTGGGGTAATGAATTCTACAAATAGATAACTTTTCTGTTGAAGTCCTGTAGGCAGTTCTGAGGAAAGTCTAAAGACATTAGCAAAGAGATGTGGAGAAACGAGTCTACATGAGATAAAGGAGTCTTGCAGGAGTTGTTTTGGTCGGATTGTAAAGAGGATAAGCAAGTTAGCGGCAGCCTAATTAAGACAGACGGTTACAAAATTTTTAAGATGTGACCATTAATTTTGATATTAGCAATTTATCAGAGTCCTCAGGAACCCTGACGGAGAGTTCAAGTTCATGCAGAACTAATCTAGAAACAAACAAATAATTATTAGAGATATGACTAGATCCAGGAAGAGTGTAGGATATCAAAGAGGAGCTGATAATCAATTGCATTTAAAACAACAGAGAAGGTTATAAATATTAGTAGTAGAATTGTCCTTTAAATTAATTAGCAGAAGATTAATGGAGACTTTGGTTATAGCAGTTTCACATGAAGGTATTGGTTGAAAACGAGTCTGCAGTGGGTCAGGTAGAAAGTTAGTAGAGATAACATGTCCTTTGGTCAGTGGTATCAGAATTTTTCCTTGGGTGGGAAAAAAACAATGCCTGCTTATCTTGTTATCTGTTACAACCTATTTCTAAGAAACCGTTTAGCTTACAGGATGTATGACAGCTTGTTGCATTATATATTATAGTTATTCCCCAGCACTCCACTATGTGACTTTAAGAGGAAATTATATTTAGAACATACAAACACTGATGGAGTGCCTGTATTTAGTGATAAAAGATGTTGTTGGGTATATCATGCATACGCTGATGCAAGGAACTATCTTCAGTCGCTCCTATACTGTGTTCTTGTATTGCTTATCTAAGTGAAAATGCAACTCTTTCATTTCCCATCCTCATTGTTAAGAAAGTTATTTCAGTTTAGAGCAACTTATTTAATATCTGGACAGTACTTAATACAGAGTGAGAAAAGATACAGTTCCATTGCTGATAACATGAGAGCTTAGGAAAAACAATATTTGACTTGCTACATTATGGCTAGACAAAAAAAATGTGTGCACCCAGTGAATTATCATACTTCCAGACATACTGTGCAAATTAACGATAATTCACAAGCTAACACACGTTCATTCTGGCTTCTCTGCTGCTTGTCAACTATTAGACCAATTGTGAACCAGTTAAAGATGGTGGGTTGAAGGAAACCCAACCACAATCAGATTACAGCTGTATTAGACATTTGCTGTGTCAGAAATACAATTCCAAAACTAAGGGGCCCATTTAGTAAACCTCAAATGTTTCTCATTGAGTTTTTAAAGGGGAAAAACTTACATTTTTAGAGGGGGAAAAAACTAAAATTTTTCAAGATTTACTATTTTCTGAAACTGCTAAAAACCTGAATCTGAAAATACTCCAGCTAAATTCTGTTGAAATCATGTAGAAGTCAATGGCAGATGGTCCCTTTAACTATTGGAACATTGTTTTATACCTTCAGGATTCTCTATAGTTTTGTTTCTGTTTGACACTAATTTAATTCGATAATCCTACAAATTTGTATTATTGAGGCAACAATTCAATAAAGTTGAGAGGCGACAATTCGAAAAAGTTGCATTATTCTAATTGGCACACAACTTTTTCCAACACAGCTTTTTCCAGGAGATTTGTTGGTAACTTAAGGCTTAGGCCAGACGAGAAGATTCGGGGAGGCAATTTCGAGCGACTTTGAAAAACGTATCGCTGCGTGTGAATAGGTTCAGGCATCTTTAGCGCTAGCGGGTGCAAGATACCTGCCAGCCATTCAGGGAGATTAGTCGCCTCAAAGACGCAACGATTAGTCACCAGGCGACTAATCTCCCCGAATCTTCTCGTCTGGACTAGCCCTAAGTGGATTTGGGTTTGGGAGTTTGTTTGTTTTTTAAACTAGCGTGAGTAAAAGTCAGGTTTTACGAAATACCCCTCTAGCTAATTATAATAAGAACAGGTAAGATTTGGGTAAACTGAACTATATTTTTTTAGGCATTGTAGCAAATGATTATTTACATCTGTAATTTACAATTACCTTACAATGAATTTTTGCTCAGACACAATACAGAGAAATAAAGGTGGGTCTGAACCCAGAAAGTGTGAAAGCCAATGGCATATAATGCCTGCTACAGACTGTGGACCCTTATTTCTTAAAGAAGGACCTATGTAGAACAACTTTATTATGATTTGTAAGAAGTGGTATATTCTAGTAGATTGTTGTCACCAAGTTAGATATAAGGAAAATAACTTGGTACTCCCATGTGGGATTAACACAATGCATTTGACACTCCTGGTATTTAAATAAATTGAATTCCATGCTGTGTGCGGATTGTATAGCCCTTTGTTTAATTTTGTGTTTACGTTAAACACTAAAAAATGTTCCTTCCTTCCTCACTTAAGTATTTCAAGTATGAGAATTGTTTTTAGGATGTGAAGGAAACTTTAATTATTTTCTGTGGTTAAAATTATTTAATTTGGCTTAGAATATTACTGATGAATAAAGACAACATAAGTAAGTGGTAGCAAAAAGATGTGAAAGAACAGCATTATAGTTATACTCAATATCTTATTTATTAAGCAGAATGATTTAGTGAAATATTGGAAGACTTTTAAACAGAATACAGACCAACACAGTCCTATGCATGGCTTCTGTTCTTGTACAGGGCCAGTGGCCCCCTAGTTAGAATACAAACCAACACAGACCTATACGTGGCTTCTGTCTACGTTGGACAACCATTAAATGGCTGGTAATGGTCGATCAGAGAGCATATTGTAGTTGGTAGTAGGTTTGTGCTGGTATAAAGGGGCTATTCACCTTTCAATTAATTGGTTTTCGATTTTTTAATTATTTGTGATTTTTGAGTTATTTAGTTTGTTATTCTGCAGCTCTCCAGTTTGCATTTTCAGCAATCTGGTTGCAAGGGTCCAAATTTGAAACAGAAATTTGACTCTAGTGTAGAGAGCATGGGTGGGAGAGTTGGCATCAGGGATGCTGCCTCAGGGAGCAGCAGCCACGGGGTCGCTGCTGTATGTTGGCTCATATATGCATATGTACATCTTTTTTATCAATGGCACATCAGAAATACAAAGGAATATTGTATCTCTCTATCTGAAGGTGCCTTGGTGGATGAGAATTTGTCTGCATATCAATTCAACTATTGTTTTGTTAAAAGTGAGTGTATTGTTATAGTACTTGCTGATGCATAAATATTTTGTATTGCAGTGCCAGGCAACAGTTTGTACCTTTCCTGCAAACCAATATGTATATAAAAAGTGCTCAGATTTAAATACTTATTTTTGTATACATTATATGTGTTGTTAACCCTTTTGCACATAGTTAGAATATGTGTTAGCTAAGTATATTTATCCATAAATATACTTGTTTTATTGCCACATGTATTATTACAGAAGAGGTAAACTCTGGACAAGCTGATGACTTCATGAAAGGAACTGCAATATGTTACCTATGAATTGGTTTTTAGGAATTAATATCACATTTATATGACACTAGAGCGGCAAAAATTCTCCACACTTTAGCCCATATTCTTAAAATACTTATGTTTATACATGTCCTTAGCAATCACCAATGTGGCCATTCCACTTGTTTTAATACATTTTAGACAAGGGCAAAGTACAGGGCCAAGTGGACACAAATGAGCCCTGGTAATTCCATGTCTCCCTTAGCAGTGGGATCTACAACTGACTTGCATGAAACACGATAATGATGTTATTAATGCACTTTTGGAAATGAGCTATTTACATACAAGTGCATTAAGAAAAACTTGTGTTGCATCTTGTGCACGTTTTACCAAAGCAGAATGCTAAGCTGCAGAGACAGTTTCATATTTGAGCAGATGTTTAGTCTGTAATTACGGAAATAACAGCAGTAAGCGGGAGCAAACAAAGCTGACAATATTCCCTTTCAACAAAACAGATAAATCATTGCTTTTAACAAAGCTTTGTATTAGTAACTATTCTTGCTAAAATAATGTCGTTGTAGCTTTACCCATCAGCATAAAACAAGGAGAAGCAAAGCAAGATATTCTTAAATGTCCTCTTTTTATTCATGTTGCTGTGTGTGCAGCCATCATTCCCTTGATAAAGTAATCTAATTGAAATATTTTAATGAAAAATTGCTCTTGGTTGCAGTGGCATAACTAGATATTACTGGGCCCCACAGCAAATTATTTTTCAGGTGCCCAAAAGGTCTAGAGGTTGACCTGTTTTACCAATATTTATTGAATTGTATATTAATTATTATGTCTTCTTGGAGTCCCGTGCAAATGGTATTTGAAGCTCTTGCTTAGGTGTTGGACACTGAGGGGCCCATTTACTAAATTTGTGTGAAGGATTCGAAATTCGAGCAAATTAAAAAAAAAATTCGAATTCGAATTTCGAATATGCAAATGAGGACACTTCGACCATCGAATTTAAAAAATTCGACCAATTTGAATAATTAGAATTTAATTGTATTCAAATATTCGAATACTCGATGGTCAAAGAACTTCCCCTTTAAAAAAAATTTGATTGAGCCAGATTGAACCTACCGAATTGCTTTAAAACCCTATGGGAAGCTCCCAGGTGTTTTAACGTTTTTTTTGATCAAATAAGAAAAATGTGATCGAAGGGCTAAATTAGTTCGAATCATCCGATTCTAACTTTTAATCGATCGGATTATTTAATCGAACAATCAAATTTTTCCTATTCGAATAGAGGTACAGTAAAAACCTTAGAATTTGATATTTTAAGGATTTTACTACCCTAACTATTCACATGGTCGAATTTCGAATTTTTTTTCAATTCGAAATTCGACCAATAGTAAATTTGCCCCTGAATGTTGGACACTGAATGCTTTTCAAATTCATGTAAAAGGGTACTTATAAATGATAGTCCTGCTTTCCATTCTAGTCTCATGGTACTTCAAAATAATTATAGCACAGGTGTGGGGTATGTTATCCAGAATGCTCCGGACCAGTGGTATATCTACCGGGGGAGTAATGGATGGAACTGCAAACAGGCCTTCCCATCTAGTAGGATTCCATAGAGTCACAGCATGTGTGCACCAAACTCCGAAGGTAAGCACACACAGAGTGGCACATCTTATGGTGTGGGAGGTAAAGACTGTGTGGTTCTTTACGCCAGGGCCAGTGGCCCCCTAGTTAAGCAACTGCTCAGGACCTGGAGTTTTCCAGATAAGGAATGTTTCTGTAATTTGGATTTCCATACTTTAAGATAAACATTAAATAAACCCAAACGAATTGTTTCACCACAAATACAGATTTGTTAGTTAGTTAGGATGAAATATAAGGTTCTGTTTTATTATTACAGAGAAAAAGGAAATCCTGTTTTAAAAATGTTATTATTGGTTAAAAACTGAGTCTATGGCAGAGTGCCGTCATGTAATTAGGTGTTTTCTGGATAATGGGATCCCAGACCTGTGTTGTTAATTTAAGAAATAAATTTAGTGAACGGTTTCTTGCATAGGGATTCCCAAGTCCTGATGGGGCATTTTTGCAGGTGTCCAGAGTTGCAAAATGATCCAAGCCTTGGAACCTGATGGAGTCCCATGCATATAAAAGGAGTTAGATATTTCACCACAGAAGTCCAAAAGATGTAGATTGAAGGATTTAATCCACACTTCCACATTTATGAGTACAGGTATGGGATCCATTATCCGGATGGGATTATGGGATGCCTATCTTTCTTAGACTCCATTATATAGTGAATAAAGTACCCCCTCTTGTAAAATATAAGGATATTATAAGTTACCGAGGAGTTTCATGACCATATAATTTTATACAGGTCATAGAACTCCGAGGTAACTTCTAATATCCTCATATTTTGCAACTGGGGGTACTTTATTTATTATAATAAACAAGTTTCAGTGAGTCATGTGACAGAATTGACATCAGAACTCACCGTTTATAACTGATGACATCAGAACTCACCGTTTATAAGGATATAATTTACAAGATATTTACGGCTTTTGTGTATTATAATCAAATAAATACATTTTTTTTAAATGATTTCCTTTTATCTCTAATAATAAAACAGTAGTAGTAGTACTTGATCCAAACTAACATATATTTAATGCTTACTAAAGGCAAAGCAAGCCTATTGGATGTATTTAAAGTAGAAGGAAAGGACTATTAAATTGGGGGTGCCAAAAGTTAGTATATATATATATATATATATATATATAATACACAAAAGCTGTGAATATCTTGTAAATTATATCCTTATATGGTCATGAAACTCCTCTGTAACTTATAATATCCCTATATTTTACAAGAGGGGGTACTTTATTCACTATATATATACAGGGCCGAATTTACATAGCGGGTGCCCCTGTTGTTCATTGCCCCCATACTCTGCCCTTTACTCTCAAATTTTCATCATCAGGACCAGAACAATGGGTATTAGTGCATGGGAAATTAAAATAAAATAGTATCTCCTGCATATCCCCAGTGTTTCTGAACCAATGTGGGTGTGGTTGGACAGCATGCCGCCCCCTAAAATCCTGTCACCCTAGGCCCGGGCCTAGGTGTCTTTTCCACAAATCCAGGCCTATATATATATATATATATATATATATATATATATACACACAGTAGAACCCCCATTTTACATTTTTCAGGGGACCAGAAAAAAATGATGTAAAATCAGGGAAAATTTAAAATCAGGGAAATGTGTTAAAGTAACTTTTTCTTCAAGTACTGAAAGGATATTAGCACAGGAGTCTGTTTTACTTTGAGATACAATAGTTACTGTGTTAATAACAAAGGTTAAGCATTGCAGTGTTAATGTTACACTATGGGGGGGCATGAGCAAGACTCTCTGTCAGTCACATACACAATAAAAGCAATATGTGATTGGTGCAGGACTGTATAAGTGGCAGACTTATTGGAATTGACCATTTACAGGTAGAACAGGCAGAATCTGGTTATTATTTTATCTCTATTTCATAAATAACATTCATAGAGGGAAAAAAGCAGTTTTTGGGAACATCAGGACAAAATTTGGATGTAAAATCAGCGAAAACATGACTTAAAATCAGGGAAATGCACCCATTGAAATGCATTTTAAATTGGTGGGACCATAAATAAAAAATGTAAAATGCGGGGAAACTTAAAATCAGGGGACTTAAAAATCAGGGTTTCACTGTATATATATATATATATATATATATATATATATATATATATATATATATATATATATATATATATATATATAGTAATACTTAAACAAGGTAATGCAGCTCAATCCCTTAGCGATTGGGTGCACGTGGGCTGGCTAAATATACAAAAAAATTATTATCTTTGGGGAGAGAAAGACCATACCTGCTTTTCTCTTTATTTAGCAAGACTTCATTAAATGGGGGTTGGGAGAGCAAGCATTTAAGGAGAGCCACCTCCCATAATACATATAGTAATACTTAAACAAGGTAATGCAGCTCAATCCCTTACCGATTGGGTGGCTCTCCTTAAATGCTTGCTCTCCCAACCCCCATTTAATGAAGTCTTTGGAAGAGATCATGCTAAATAAAGAGAAAAGCAGGTATGGTCTTTCTCTCCCCAAAGATAATACTTTTTTCGCTTAGGATAGGACTGACGCATGGACACTGCCTTGACGGGGCGCGTCAGCTTATGCATATTTTGTACAAACATTGTAACTAAAAGTGTCTTTTTTGTTAGTTACAGTTCAGTTGTGCAAATTCTCACTTAGGGGTTAAAGGTTGGAGTGCTGGGGAATTTTCTAGTTTTTTGTATATTTAGCCAGCCCACGTGCACCCAATCGCTAAGGGATTGAGCTGCATTACCTTATATATATATATATATATATATCCGGAGGTTCTTCCAGCGATCACCACAGAGCAATCAGCTTCCTTCTTCTTTCTTAAAATTTCCCAGGGCAGACACATGCACAGTAGAACAAAATAGCCAGCTTCTTTGTTAAAGTTCTGCTTTTCGTGCTTCTGCGCACGTTCACCTATGCAAAGAAATAGGAAGAAGGAAGCTGATAGCTCCATGCTGCTCGCTGGAATAACCCCAGGCTGGTGCAGTTTTCTGCTGATACGACCACAGGCCCGCAGTGTGAAGTAAGTATATACAATTGGGGCGCTCCCCAACTTTTGGCACCCCCAAGTAAATAGAGCCTTTCCTTCTCCTTTAATGTTTAAATGATGTTTTTAGTAGATTTAAAACCCCAGGTCCAAAACATTCTGGATATTGGGTCTCATACCTGTACTGTAATTAACGTCGTTAAAGGAAAAACCATGGGCAATGTGAACAATTTCTCTTTTGGAATTATTTTCCCTTAGCATGAATTTACAATGTATTATTGTATTTGCAGATGCAAATGTGCATCTGGCAAATGCACCTATTATAGACCTTATATGTGTGCCAAAAATGCCCCTTTTAAGCAGGTTTTTAAAAATGGCTAATACATTGGCCAATGCACAATATAAATGTGCAGTGTTTATTGAAGAATATTGCAATATAAAAAGCAAAGACTTATTTATTTACACAATTTATTAGTGTTTTAGGGGTTTGGAATCTTTTGCTGATGTTGAAGTTAAACAAACTATTCATGTTTTATGTGCGGATGTTTGAGAACAGTAAGTAATGGCTACCAGGTTCAATGAAGTACAAGTTACTGTTTTTGTACTTGAAATCAGTGTTCGCACTGCTTCCATAGTCCTCTTGTCGACATTTATAGCACAATATATACCAAAGGATAAACACCACCACATGCATAGCAATGAAAGAATGCAAGTTACGTGCTTGCAAAGGAGTCTGCTCTCCAGGTTTCATCTTATGCCTGTTTTCTGTACAATTTGTTTGGTTTCATGTTTGAATACACCAGGAATCTCTTCCTCTTTGGCTCAGTTTGAGTTTGTCAAGCAAAACAATATTATCCTGTAGCTCATTTCCTTTAAAACTTGATTGCTCCCATTTAACCCTTGCATGCTAGTTAAGCAAGGATCCCCAGCTTCTTTGGCATTGATAAAAGAATGCTTGGAGATTTGCATGAGGGATTTTTTTTTTCGGTACAGGCAGGTTTATTAATCTATCTAACCTATACCTCTCCTTTATTGTATTGTAACTGAAACATAAGCATTATGGTCAGCTGCACTAGAATATTAGCAAACTGTTATAAAGCCCAGATGGATTTGTTGCCAGCACAGCTTTTAGGAAATTGCATGATTTTACAGTTCTTGCCATAATGCAGGGTGCAAAACACACATGAAACAGTGCAGTTATAAGTGAAACAACCAGGACTGGACTGGGATTTAGAATAGGCCCTGCCATCTCTGCTACAAAGAGGCCCAAACAGGCCCCACCAGCCCACTTAACAGTCACTTTCTATGGCAACATGCAGCAGCCCATCGGGCATTTGCCAGAACCCACAGATTGCCAGTCCGGGCCTGGAAACAACCAAATATATTTTCTTTACTATTTATGCATACTCTACTGACTTGGCAATGCAAAAAATTATTTTCTATGATTAACTTATTTGTCAATTACAATTAAGTTTATAGTATTTTAATTGCAATATACTATGTATTTATTTTAAGTCTGCCTTTAAAACAGACATAAAAGATCCCATATGCTCATATGTGAAAGTGCAGACACATTCCTAGATGACAGAGTAATCCAATAAAAATCTCAAATACCGTATTTCTGTCAGAAAGTCCAAAATGTCTAAAGTTATTATAAGCTTAAAAGAAATATAAGCTTTAATCGAAAGAGTCACATGCCAGATTTCTTTCTGGAATTTCTTCCACTATTTAGATATGTGTCTCTTCTGATTATCCAGACATCTTTGTGTGGAAATAAAATTAATAACAGTAAATCAGAGACACACACCATTCACCCATTTAAATGAACAAACACTTAACATCACTACAGTTTTGTAAGGCAAAGTAAAAGTATCCTGTATTTTAGGCCCAGGTTAAAATGGCTGTTTGCTTTCTCAGTTTTCAGGTTAACCCTCCATGTGCAAAGAACACCAAGGGGCATATTCATTAACATTGGAGGTAAACACCACTAGTGATATTGACCATTGCAGCCAAACAGCAATTAGTTTTGAACAGTCACCTAAAAGTTCGAAAACAAAAGCAAAGATCATTGCTGGTGACACTAGTCTCCAGTGTTAATAAATATGACCGTAAGTTTGCTCAGGTGTAGTAACCCATAGCAAGCAGTAATATGTTATTGTGGTTCGTGTTACTGATTCACTGCTGCAGTCCATAAAAAACCCCCAACAGGATCAGACTGGGCCCAGACCCGCTCCCCATGAAAGCATAAGGCACGCACATGGCTGCAGGGGGAGAGGTGGGGTTCAGGTCCAGAGTTTGTAAGTCGGGAGGGGGCTCGAGTGACTGCCAGGGTGGCCCTTGGTGTCTTAGCCCCAGTGGGCCCTCAGTGCTCCAGTCTGACCCTGCCCCCAAAAAGCAAGAAGATAAAAGATGGGTGAATCATTATAGTGACAGCATTAGACGGATCCACTCCCAGATCCCACATCTGCACAGGGCCGGTTTTAAGCACATTGGACCAATTTGGCCCAATTGGGCCCCGCACTTATGGGGTCCCCGCTCCAGTGCGAGCTCTGATTCCTATTCCCTTAATTCCCCAGTTGCCCACCCTACCCACATCCCCAACTGGCAGCCATCACTTGGACAGAGGGGAAAGCAGGCACTATTTGCCCATCCAGCTCTGTGACCCTGCAACAGACAGCAAAGTTCCTCCTAGGGGGGCCCCACTGAAATGGTTCCAATTGGGCCCCGCACTTGGTACGGCCGGTCCTGTTTGGGCAGTCACGTCAAAAACATAGTGCGCCCGTGTGCAGGGGGGCCCTGGGACAGCACCCCATGTGGGCCCCAGGCCTCCCAGTCCAACCCTGAATGAAATGGCAAAAGCATCTTGCAAGCACCAAACTGGCTGCTGACAATTGCTGGCAGCAAACCCTCATAATTTCCTGCTTGAGAGAAAGCACAATTACAATAGTCATTCCCACTACCTCACCTTTCTCACTATATTTACTTCAGTAAAAATATAACAGGCCTAAAGGCATGACCCAGGTTCTGAACTGCATAAGAGAACATTAACATGTAGTATGGATTAATTACAGAACTACACAGTATTTGTTCTGCTATTGTCAGTGAAAGTGTATATACCTGTATATTTTTGGAGATACACCCCCAAATAAGGTGCCCTTTCCTGTTAAGCTATGTCTCTGTCTCGTTTAGGGATTGAATCATAATATAACATAGCTTTAGTGGAGTTTTAAATGATTAAAAACTTTATATTTAATATGGACAAGAATACCCAGCAGTAAGTATAGATACTGTATGTTGAAATGAAAAAGCAACATTTTAAGTTTCTATGAAGGTGATTTTATCCCTTTAAGCAATAGTGACATAGTGTACTGCAAATCTCAGGTAAAAATGTCTGGGACACATCTTTCAAACATGGTATCTCTGCACAATGAATATCTTCTCTGAGGATGATAGCTGCAAGCTATTCTTATGGCATGTGAGTATAGCAGGAACAGCTTAATCTAAGGACATTGGCTTTTGTAGCCAAACTGTTCTGTCATAAGTATTCTCCACTGTGCATGACTGGAGGTTTCTTTATGCTAAGTGTTTGTATTACTGCTTTGAACTCTCCTTGAAAACTGCTGTTCATAACAACATGAACACCTGAGAATCCAAACCCCCCTTGTGTTTAAGTAATACGCAGTACAACAATATTTTCAGCCGTTACAAGTGGTGCTACCCTTGAATATTTTACAGGATGCAGCTGCTCATTCCTATCTTTCAAAGCAGCCGCCCATGGGTGGAGCAAAGCTCATAAAACAAATAAAGAAATGGATGAGTTCAAGGTTGATTTTCTGATTAAGAATTTAATGCTTTTACTTTTAGTACACTAATACATAGAAACTCCAGAATTTCCAAATACAAAAATTGATTATATTTTGTTGACATATTTGAATCTTGAATTGATTTCTGTGCTTTGGTTTACAATATGGCAGATCCACCTATGTCTACGAACGTTGATGTTATACTGTAGGATCTTGCAAACTTTGTGCTCTTTATTAGAAAATTTTGATTTTAGTAAGCAGCATATATTTTTTAAACTTTATTTGTTATTTCAGCAATAAAGTATTTTTATCTTATACATTGTTCAGTCAATGCAAAGAGATGTGCAAATATTATATAGTAAAGAACATTGTTGCTTAATGTTTCATGATTATCAGTAAACGGTAAATGTTAGGCTGTGGAAATTTTACAGGAGCTTTATAATACTGGCATCCAAAATGTCTGTTCCTAGCAAATAAGGTTATGTAGATAAGAAAAGATGCAAGGTAAAATCAGATTTATTAGGAAAATTATCTATGAAACTCCTCGTTCACAGCTCCTTCCCTGCTTTCTTTCATAGATTATGGCTGACATTCTTGAAGAAGGGTGTTCTGCAGTAGGGGATATGAATGAGGCCCAATTAGAGGAGAAAGGCGGGGTTGCCTTTTTATTGACAAATTTGAAGGAAGCAATGGGTT
>CM044432.1:95390340-95432890 GCA_024363595.1 Xenopus borealis | reverse complement strand
ATGCTCTGTAAGGCTACAAATGTTTTTGCCACTTGTTTTACTCTATTCTATTCAGGTCCTATCTCGCTTATTCATATTCAAATCTCTTATTCAAGTGTAATTTGAACCCTAGAAACCAGATCACTGAAATTGCATTTGGAACGAAAGCTCCTGATTAAAATGCTAAATAACTTAAAAATAACCAAAAAGTATTATTATAACTAGTATTATTATTATTATTATTATTATTATTATTAATAACCAAAAAAATGTTAAAACCAGTTGCAAATTGTCTCAATATCACACTCTACATCGTACTTAAAAAATAAAAATAATTCACCATGCCTATCTGCATTTTTGTAACCATAGTCATCTTTTTTATAAAAAAAAACTTTTCTTTTTTGATAAATAATACATTAATAGGTTTAAACTTGATTGCCTATTGTGTGCTGGGCTGCAAGAACAATAAAGCCTAGGATTTATTACTTGAATTAAGGGTATTGCATGTATGTTTATGACCCTTGTGAGGATTAGTGTCCTTTTTACAACTCTATGAAGATTTTCTACAGTAAAAACCTTCCTTTGAATGAATCCTCTCATCTTTTCTGCACTGTTACTGGTAATAAAACTGTCTATAAGAAGGATGGTACTTGTTTAAGTGACAGATGTTAAGTACCACTTGAGTGAAGTATCAGTCATCCACAATATCTGTAATTTTCTCATATATATCTGTAATTTTCTCACCCAACAGCCTAACAAAAGAACAATGGGAAGGTAACCAGATAACAGCTCCTGGTAGATCTAAGAACAGCACTCAATAGTAAAATCCCATGTCCCACTGCGTACTATTCAGTTACATTGAGAAGGAAAAACAACAGCCTGCCAGAAAGCAGTTCCCTCCTGAAGTGCTGGCACAAGTCACATGACCGGGGCAGCTGGGAAATTGACAAAATGCTAGCCCCATGTCAGATTTCAAAACTGAATATAAAAAAATCTGTTTGCTCTTTTGAGAAATGGATTTCAGTGCAGAAGTCTACTGGAGAAGCACTATTTAAAAAAAACATGTTTTCCCATGACAGTTTCCCTTTAAGAATTCTATTGCTTCATTATACATTTTGATATTATACGTTATACGTTCGTGAAGTAACTTCGAGCGACTTTGAAAAATGCATTGCCGCGTGTGAATAGGCGCAATCAGGGAGATTTGGCGCCCCAAAGAAGAGGCGCTTAGTCGCCAGGCGACAAATCTTCCCGAATCTTCACATCTGGATGAGCCCTTAGGAGATACATTTCTGGAGAGATTTCTTGAGATGTTGCCCATAGCAACCAATCAGATCTTTGCTTTTGTTTTTTTATTTGTAGGTGACTGTTTAAATCTAATTGCTGATTGGTTGCCATGGGCAAAATCTCCAGAAATCTCTCCAGATATTTATCTCCAATGTTAGTAAACTTGCCCCTAATTTTGCACACACTGAAGGAAAAAAAGTCTACATTTAGTAAAAAAAAGACACCTTTAGTTACATGATTGGTATAAACTATGTGTACGCTGATGAGCCCCATCAAGGCAGTGTCCATGCATCAGTTGTAACTAAGTGAAAAAGGAGAGAGTATTTTCTTTGGGCGAGAAAGACCATACCTGCTTTTCTCTTGCAATGACCTCTTCCAAAGAAACCATTCAGCTTTTTGGGCTTTTAAAAAAAAACAAAGGGCAGAGGCTGGGAGAGCAAGCATTCAGGGGAGAGCCACCTCCCCATATATAATATACAAAAACAAAAAATGCAGCTCATCCCAAAATTTTTAGTGCACATAGGTGTGGCTTGTATCACATACTAAACATATTAACCCAGCACTCCATTATATAGCCTTATATATAATGTAGTTGTAATACCGTAGGTTTTTATGCAGTATCTATCTGAGGGCAAAAGTATAAACAAACCAGATACATGGGGATGCTGTAGGGGTACATAACTTCATAGCAAAAATACAAAATGGGCTAGGGCTATACCGCTGACTAGTATAGCCAATTAGAACTAGGTTTAGGAATTATCCTTATGCTACAGGAAGAAATTGTCTGCACCACAGCCTACTTTATTCTTAGCAAGCTCTGGTTGCAAGGTACCTAGAACCTCCAGAGCATTCCATTAGGAGGCTTATCGTGTACACCCATTGCAGTTCCCTGGGGCCGTATGCTAGGTTTGTACAGCTCTTGCACCCAGGCTATCCTTTTCAAAAGCTTTATTAGTGTTTGGATAAAAGAGAAATAAATTGTGTGTATTCTTGCAGTAGGGAAATGAAAAGTGTTGAGTATATGTCATTATACCTACGATTGTACAAAGAAATGCTCTTAGGGAGCAGATACTCATCACTGGTTCCAACACGTGGGAGGGAAATTCACACAAGCTCCTCAAGCGTCTGCTGTTTCCATAGAAATATATTGGCATTCCTTCAGTAAAGCCATGATGGTGGAATGCACTTTAAGGCTATTTAATTTCAACTTAACATACATACAACTAAAAGCTTTGCCTCTTTCAACAAAGAAAACGTCACCTGCTATGATCTTTTTCATGTCATTTCTGTACCTGTGTGGAAATGACTAGAACGCAAGGCATTGTATTCAGATGTAATCTTTGTAATCCTGTTGGCATAGCCTGCATGGTGACAGAACAGGCAAATCATTGAGCATGCTGGAACTACTGCTGTTGAAACTTACATTTTAGTTACAAAGTAGCAGGAAATATTGATCTGCACAGAAGGCAATTTGTTGTTTGCACTGGGTTTTCATATTAAATAATATTATGACAGCAATATCAAGATTTTCATCAAAGCTAAATTACTTTTACCTTTGTTTCCTTCATGTGTTTCCCCTTTACAGCATTTTACATATCTGACCTATTTTCGATTAAAAGAATTTTGCCCATACACAGTAAGATAAAATCATTTTTTTATTCGTTTCTGTCATTTTAAACAATCCATTGTTCTATGACTATGAAGATTTTCATTCATCCAGGTCATGGTATATCTGATATAAGTAATTCTAAAACAACTGGATAATCCACTGTTCTAGTTGTAATTTTTCTGCAGACCTATTTAGCAAAGCTAATCAGATTTGACAGCTTGCTTGTGGCTATGTCCTCGATCTAACAGTACTATAGGATTGGTGGATTGTTAGGTCAATAGCCCTGCTACTTTTAACTAGGGGGGTGTAAGACTATTCATTTATATATATGGCTATGAACAATATTTACTGTCATTTCGAAATTCAATAAAGGGTTTAAATGCCCTTCACATTTTGTCTAAAAAAAGTAAGTAAAACAATTACAAAAAATGCAAGTAAATAAATCCTATATTATTATATATATTTAAAAATATATATATATATATATAAAAAAAACACACTGGTTAATGTAAAGTTGTAAAGAGGATAAATAAATGTGTCTTGTCTGTTGGTTATAGCAGAAAAGGGGTTAAAGAAACAAATGCTTGGGCTCTGTAGTGAGCTGTCTTTGTCAGTGGTATAGTTTGTAGGGGAGGCGGGCAGGTTCAAGGGGTTATGGTAATCGAGTTTGATGTTAGCTCCTCCTGAGAAAGAAAGCTGATTACAGGCCATTACTTTCAAAGTCTTCCTCTCTGACTCCAGAAGAAGAAAGCAGGTTTTACTCTTGAATTTCACTCATTAACCACTACAGCTGCTAAAACACGTCGTTTAACTTCTAAAATCAACATAATTGGAGGCTTAAGCAATTTTTAACATTCAAGGGATGGCTTTCTTCAAGCTATTGTAAACTCCAGCTATCATTCTTGGATTAAAATACAGTTTGCCAAATATGTTTCGGTACACAGCACCTTGGAAAGTGCTATGCCTCTCCATGGACCAGAGTTTAAGGGTAAGAGTAAAGCTTGTTTTTTTTCATCATCTGTCTTGTTTGTGGAAATGGACTTCTGGAGTAGTATTACTGTCCATTATGGGTGTATGGTGTATGTCAGTCACAGTAATTCCCACTGATCAGGCGACATAGTGAAAGGTGCTAATCCTTGTAAATGTCTTCATCATCAGGCTGCCCTGAGCCATTTCAAGGAGAGCATTAAGCTGCTGAAGCCTAAATCTGTGTACATCTTACTGAATAACTGATGTACTGTATGTGCAGTCAAAAATAAACATTCAGTGGCTAAGAGACTTGCCATTCAAAGACGTTTCACAAATTAACTGCCTCTGTGAGACCTGACAGTTTATGGTAAAGCAGTATATTCATTACAAGAATGCAGAATTTTAAGCATAACAGTACCCTTATTTGTTCATTTATATGCATCAATGTTGCCTAGAAATGCTTCCAGTGCTGCATGGATCAATACAACTGCATCAGAGAGTATACATAAAAGTAACTGCATCCTTTATACTCTTTTCATGTATATCATTGTGTGTAGTTCATACCATGTTATAGCCATTGGTTTCCCTATAAACCAACATTTTTTTAATGTGGAAACAATAGATTAGCAGATGCACTTGGGCCCACAGACATACTTGGGCCCAACTGTTAATAATAGTAGTCAGAGTTTATTAGACTAAAAGTGAGATTCTGGGGGAAGCATCAGTATAATTTCTGTTAAAAAATATTTTTACGTTCATGAGTCAAAATCCAGAGCTTCACAGACACACGAGCAAGGGGTTAAAAAGGGACAACTGCAGCTGTACTTATGCGCAAGGATTATAGTGGGGCAGCACTGCGATAACCCTAGACCTTTTTTCCTTCAATGTTTTGTTATGCTTGTGAAAGCAGCCTGCATTGCTTCATTAGACAGACCAACAAGGAGTCAGAAATAGACATCTGCAGCTGTACTTATACTCATATATATATATATATATACTCATATATATATATATATAGTCATACAATTTAGGGCACTCTATGATTGGAGCCTTATATCACCTGATTTTGCTCCATCATAATGCACTACAAGGTTGTATCAAAGTCTTTTTACCTTTTCATTTCACACAGAACAGTAGGCAATTGTTGCAAAGTTATTAATTGTTCTTATGCTTTTCTTAGCTTATTTGGCAAGTACTGTTCTGATGAAAATTCAATTAACTGTAAGTGCTTGTGTTTTCATTTATTTAAGTAAAAGGGAAATACTTCATATAACATTTTGCTCCAAAGGGTTTACAGCAGCCAGGGCAGCCAAAGCATCCTAAATATGATAGTAAATGAAAAGTTTAATCCTTTGCATGACATAGTAGAATATATATACAACCATGCCAGTTCTGTAGATTTGATGTGTCTAGATTTCGGTGATGTGGAAAAGACATGGTGCTGGGCTTCAACTAGCATACAAAGTGGGTTACAAACAGTTGACCTATGGCTTAAACTAGGCTCTCTTGTTGAGAGATCCAAGCATCAGAGGCAGACCATCCACCTTGCTAATCTAAGGATCCTGGGGAAGATATCCTAATGTTATTTGATTTTAAGCACTATGCTTTTCAGCACATGGTGCAGAGTTCAAGGGAGTGGTGCATTTAACTTTTGAGATTAAAATGTCGTTTAATGGTATCATGGATTGTGTGTTCTGACCTCAGTTCACACATTACGTAAATCAAAATGGAGCCAGGCACAAGCAGATTAACTGCAGAATCGTTTATTTTCACGACATGTTTCGGGCTATGGCCCTTTATCAAGTGATCATCACTTGATAAAGGGCCATAGCCCGAAACATGTCGTGAAAATAAACGATTCTGCAGTTAATCTGCTTGTGCCTGGCTCCATTTTGATTTACGCAGTTACAGAAGCCTTTGATTTACGCAGTTACAGAATCCTTTGCAAAAGATTCAGCTGAATTCCATATGCAAAGTAGGCTTGGGAAGGGGGAAACATTTTTTACTTCCTTGTTTTGGAACAAAAAGTCATGTAATTTCCCTCCCGCCGCAAATTAGGATTCGGATTCGGTTCAGCTGGGAAGAATCCTGCTGAAAAAGGCAGAATCCTGGATTCGGTGCATCCCTAATCTGTATGTAGCACTACCTCGTATAAGTAAAACTATAATCTGACCCATCCTTATAAATTATAAGTTATGAATAGTTCATACAATAGGCATGAAGTGTTGTCATGTTCAGCCTATGCCAACATCCAGGTTATCAGTTAGAGGCTGTTATAGTATGCAGACTGTGATGTTTATACAAATGGCCTGCGGGTGTCACTGTGCATACACAGGACTTTCTGTACAGCTTGAAAGTGAAAGTAGGAAGTACTGCTGTTGTGTAATGCCTGCATGAACCTGTTAATAAAGCACTGTTATACTCTCCTAATCCTCGGCTACCAAAACACAACACAAGGCGACAAGGATGTCTTTTCTACCTCTGCAGCAGCCTGCACCTGCACTCTAGTTGCGGAACTTCACTCTTTGATAAATTTACCCCTTATAGAGAAACTACTCCTAGAGCAAGATTTAACCCTTGCAAAGGCTATTACAGTTGCTAGCCAAATTGAAACAGCTGTGGCAGAGGCTAAAACTCTCAGTCAGAGAACTGCTGGGAATGTACAGATTGTGAATTCAAAACTGTGGCCTAATAATGTGCAGTCACAGGAAAAATACAGTGCTAAGGAAAGGGATTCACTGCAAAACCGTGCAGCAAATACAAATAAAAAATACTGCTTTTGCTGTGGTTCAACACAACACCTTGCAAACTATGCTAAATGTCCGGCCAAAGCTATAAAGTGCCGCAAATGTTTAAAGTCAGGTCACTTTGCTACGGTCTGTCGTAGTTCTGCTAAAGATGTTCATGAACTCACTACTACAAATGTTACAGTATTAAGTGCGGATAAAGCTGGTACATTTATTCCAGAAAAGTTTATATGCACTGTCAATGTCAGTACTGCTTCTGCTGACAAGGGACACTCCATTAACTTGATGCTTGATACAGGTTCAACTGTTTCTATACTACCAAAGGATATTTTCTTGAAATACTTTGCAAAAGATCTGCTTGCTGCACCTGCCCTGAAACTGGTCAGTTATTTAAAGAATCCAATCCCTGTGCTTGGTTGCTTGTCAGTGACTGTACAATTTGAAATAAATACTGCAAAATGTGACTTTTACATTGGGAATAAACTTACTGCTATACTTGGAAGGGATCTCGTTGCTGCATTAAACCTACAATTAATTGATGGTCTCATTATTACAACACCAGTGCCTGACACACACCCAGTGTCTAAAATTTCACCACAAAGCAACACTTTACTTGGCTGTGCAAAGAAATTTGTGCACAAAGTTAAGTTGAGACCAGATGTAAAACGGCCAGAAATTAAGGTGATTGCCCTACTCTATAAGGGCTCCTACACACGGGCGTTTTGGACCTGCGCTCCCCTGCGTTGCATTTGGCTGCGTTCAGCCGCAGGGGAGCGCAGGTCTAGACGCACCTCATTTTGTTCAATGAGGTTGTACCCACGAGACGCGTGTAAGCGCCGAACGCAGATTCAGACACAACATGCTGCATTTTTCCTGCGTTCGTGTGAGTACAGCCCCATTGAAAATAATTGAGTGCGTCTATACCTGCGCTCCCCTGCGTTTGAACGCAGCAAAACGCAACGCAGGAGAGCGCAGGTAAAAACGCCCGTGTGTAGGAGCCCTAAGGGAGGCTGTCTCACAGGAACTACATAACTACAGAGCAACATGCCATGCAATGACCCAATCATCTCCAGTTGAATTATTACATGGCAGACAGATGCGCACTAGGTTACATGTTGCAGACATCAAACTTCCACCAAATACTGTTCCTACAAACTCATCTACTGCTGACATTGTCAAACCTCACCAAGCCAAATGCAAGGCTTATACTGACAGAAAACTTGGTGCAAGAGAAGTGAACTTTCAGCCTGGATCTTTAGTCAGAATTAAGAAACCAGGAATACTGAAACAAGGACAATCTAAATTTTCTACACCACTTGAAGTGAGACGCCAGCGAGGACCATACATATATTAACTGTCTGATGGACGCATATGGAATGCAAGTCGTCTTGCTCCTGCTAGATATGACTGTGGAGATGTTCCATTTGATGAAGCACATTTTCCTACTCCTAATGCCAACCACAATAGGCCTGAAGAAAGTGAACCTATAAGGCATACTGACAGAATCAGAAAACTACCTGCATGGACCAAGGACTATGTCATGTGAAGAATGTATATATTGCTTTAAGAAACATACTGTTTAAATGTTTATTACATTTGTCAAAATGCTTTCCTACTATAGGGGGAATATGTGGTGTTTATACAAATGGCCTGCAGGTGTCACTGTGCATACACAGGACCTTCTGTACAGCTTGAAAGTGAAAGTATGAAGTACTGCTGTTATGTAATGGCTGCATGAACCTGTTAATAAAGCACTGTTATACTCTCCTCATCCTCGCCTACCAAACACAGCACAGACTGAATTATTAATTATTATAATTAACAACGGAAAATATCCTTGGAGCTTTTTTTTTTCCTTTAAATGATTTCAAATATTTTTTTCCTGCAAGAAAGAAACAATCTAATAAATAAATATCTAAATAAGTATAGACATGAACAGACCTCATCTTGTCCTGGTCTACTACTAGGATTAAGGATGGGTCAGATGGATTTTATGCTTCAGATGTATGGTTTCTGTGAGCATTAAGTGGATAAACAAGTTTTACTGGTACTACATTCTTTGCTGTGCATTCAGCATGAATGTATGTGTTTATATTCACGGGTCTGAATGCTAGTTCCCTGATTGGCATGGATACAGAAGCAGCTCTGTTCCCAAACACAGAGAAAAGGAATGAAAATAAGCTAGGAGGCTACGTCTTGAAGACAGATGGAATTCCACTGTTACATGGGACTTAGTTTTGAGTGCCAGGCTGAACTGGTGACTAACTGAGGTTATTTAGTGATAAACTGATTTGGCTATTGCAGTGATAATAAATAGAGAGGAATACATAGTTAGTAATACTCTTCCTTCTTTTTGGAGGGGATTTGCCTTTCTGCTTTAAAGTTCTGGTAATTCTCAATAACTTAATTGCTATCTATATGTATATATAGGTAAAGGATCTGTTATCCAGAAAGCTCTGAATTACTAGAAGATCATCTCCCATAGGGGTAGATTCATCAAAGAGTGAAGTTCCGCCACTAGAGGGAAATTCCACAGCTCTCAATTCATTTCTATGGGATTTTGCAAGGCGTATTCATCAATGGGTGAAGTGAAAGTTCACCCTTTGATGAATACGCATTTAAAAAACCCATAGAAATGAATTGAGAGCTGTGGAATTTCCCTCTAGTGGCGGAACTTCACTCTTTGATTAATCTACCCCATAGACTAAATTTTAATGAAATTTTAAATTTTAAAACATACATCCGTTTTCTCTGTAAAAACAAAACAGTACCTTGTACTTTGTCCAAAGTAAGGTATAATTAATCCTTTTTTGGGGGAAAAACAATCCTATTGGGTTTAGTAAATGTTTAAATGATTTTAGCAGAAAACCCCAGGTCCCAAGCATTCTGGATAACAGGTCTCATACCTGTACAGTATAATACCTGTGAATATTTCAATCAGTCATTATACTTTTTTGATTTCCTTATATTTTACAATAATAATATTCCTTATAGTAACGCTAATTAAGCCTTATAATATTTTTTTGATGCTGCTATGAAATCATCCTCTAAAATTGAATTAGTTCAGTGGTGTACTGCATATTTCTTTGTTTGGTTTGCCTTCCACAATGGCTATATATACCAGAAGCGAAGGAGAGGATGATGTTATGTTTTGTAGCCAACACCACAGGCACACAAACTGTTGTAGTGCCAAAATACTTTCCTTTAATCTCTGTTTCCACAACACATAAGGTATCACATGGTCTAGTTCAGGCCCGGACTGGCAATCTGTGGGTTAGGGCAAATGCCAGATGGGCTGCTATATGGTGCCATAGAAAGTCAGTATTTAGTGGGCTGGTGGGGCCTGTTTGGGCCTCTTTTTGGGCTGATTGGGCCTCTGTGTACCTGAAATGCCAGGGCCTATTTTGATTCTCAGTCCAATAAGTTTGTGTGATGTTAATTTTTTATAAAAGAGTCACTAGCAACATTTAGCTGTGGCCAATATACTAACTTAAAAGAGGGCCTTTAAAAAAATTGGAAGACGGAGCAAAATCAGTGCAATCTGCCGTATTCATGCATTTTGCACACTGCCTTCCATGATGGATGTATTGCTGGAGGTCTCTTCGCTCTGTCTCACCCACACCCATGAATGTAGCATTGCCTGTATTTGGCAGAACTGTATTTATGTGATGATGAGTGAAGGCAGACACATAGGCGTCTCCTAACTTGTGCACAATCAGGACTGCCAATGCCAACAATGAATATATTGCCAAGACAAATTTTACATGTAGGTCCAGTGGTGTAACTATAGAGGAAGCAGACCCCACAGCCTCTGGGGGCCCTGGAACACAGCGTCCACTTCCTCTATAGTTCTGAAGAATCCTTTCAGGACTCTGGGAGTAAGGGCACAGGGAGGTATCTGAATTGACAGCTAGAGGGCGAGAGAGGGCTGGCACTGGGCAGGGAGTAGGCAAACTGGGGCTGGTAGTAGGCAGGTGGGAGTGGACGATAGTCATCAGTGGTGCCTGGAGCACGGCAATGTCTATTTTTTGTAGGGGGCCCCATGAACACAATGTAGGTGTTTGTTGGATAGATAGAAACTTTAACTTTTTTTACAGCTGATATTTGATGATCCATCACTTTAAAGTAATGAAAATATCATATACTGTTGCCCTGCACTGGTAAAACTGATCTGCTTGCTTCAGAAACACTAGCTGCTGTGTAGCAATGGCAGAAATTGAAAAAAAGCTATATGGAACAGTTTAAATAGTGGATAACAGATAACATTTAATTTATGAATTTTGTAATAACTTTTATGAATCTTTTACCATTTAGGCACACCACTAGGCTCTAAAATAGGTGCAGAATTCTACTCATTAAAACCCGTACATAAAGCACTTGCGACTATGCATGCATGTTCTTTGTGACAATGTATAAGATACAACTTGTAGTGTACATGAAGTGCAGCATAGCTTAACATCTGCCTTGACCAATTTGTAACTAAAGGGCTGTATTTGAATGTTCAAAATTTGGCACACAATTGAGAAGCATATAACTGCATAGCCATGTCAGTTTTAAGCTGCTTTGCACTACCCATCAAGCCACAATTCTGGAGAAAAAAACTCTGCATTATTAGTAAAAGACATAATAATGTTTAACAAAGGGATTAATGGTTGTATGTCATCTGTTCTCAATGTATTTCCTTCAGTACCATGATTACAATAGCAGACATGTGACATTCAAGCTAGCTCTAATTGTATTTGTATATTTATTTCCTGATGGCCTGGCTTTCTGTTAGAAAAACTGATTTAAGGTATAAAAATCAACTCAAGAGAAACACTGCTAGTAATCCTGCACTTGGCTATATTTCTTTTGTGATTTTTTATTTTTCTTGGTTGAAAAAATATAACCTTAGGAGTAAAACTTTTCAGCTGTGTTCTCTGTCTTCTGCCAAAAGCAATGATGCGTTAAGTTAAATTTAGTTGTCCTTTACTTCCTACCAGTATAAAAGCACACTGTTTCCCTAAGAGACTTTGCTTCTTTTAACAATTATAGTAATGGGCAGTGGCCACTGTTTCATCACCAGATGTGCCACAATTTAGGCTAATCAGAAGCAATAAATAAAATGACAAATCCTTTCTCTAACTAATGGAATGCATTGTGTTACACAATCTAGTTTTGAAAGCCAAAATTGGAATTGGAAAATCAAATTTTATTTTAAAAAAGTAGTACTAGGAGTTATAAAATATATTTTGTAAACAAAAACTTAATTTTGTGAGCATTTGGTCATCACAAAATAAATGTTTGTTTATTATAAAATTAATTCTTTGACCACAAATATTCTTTTGTAGCAACAAAAAAGATTATGAAGAAATTGTGTATTTTATATTTAAAGGGTTTGTTAAGTTCATTTTGTAACATATTGTTTGTAGCTATAGATTTGAGCTGAGCCAAGCCTTTGCTTCCCCACCTGCAGACAGCTGCTTTTGGGAGATGGAACATTTATCAAGGAGTCCTTGAACTATTTCTCTACAAGGGCAATATGCTGACTGTGTTCACCTCTGGTGCTCTATTAGCGCAGTTCGCTCCACATCAATGATACTGCAAATTGTAACTGACATATCAATTAATTAAGGTCAAGTTGCATCTTAGGTAACCTTTGTTTAAAGTATGCATGGTTACACTGTAATGCTAGGTTAGAAAATATAATCATGGGTAAAAACCATGACAACCTGCACTAATATCCAATAAAAAGTGGTAAACCAAAATGTATTCAGTTTTTGTTTCACCTCATGTGTGTTGTTTATAACATTGGAGGTTTGCTGGGCACTGGTAAATATAGTGGTGTGGCACTCATGGTCCAGTTCACTTCTCAGCAGATGATGGCACAAGGCCTAAGGTGAATTATTCTTTTTACTGGGGGTGCCTAAGGCCAGGGGCAACCTGGGCTGAATCTCAGCTTGATGATAAATGCAGGCCAAGTCATATGTTTTATTCCATGAGCCTTGCAGGCAAAGAAGAGCTTTAATTTAATTTTTGTTATGTTTTGGTAGCTGTGGATGAATAGATTATAACAGTGCTTTATTAGCAAGTTCATGCAGCCATTACATAACAGCAGAAACTCTTACTTTCACTTTCAAGTTGTACAGAAAGTCCTGTGTATTCACAGTGACACCCACAGGCCATTTGTATAAACAGCACTTATTCCCCTATAGTAGGAAAGCATTTGGGCAAATGTACTAAACAACCACAAAGCATCTTAAAGCAATAATATACATTATTCACATCACATAGTCCTGGGTCCATTTAGGCAGTTTTCTGATTCTCTCACTATGCCTTATAGGTTCATTTTCTTCAGGCATATTGCAGTTGGCGTTAGGGGTAGGAAAATGTCCTACATCAAATGGAACATCTCCAAAGTCATATCTAACAGGAGCAAGACGACTTGCATTCCATATGCATCCATCAGACAGTTCATATGTGTATGGTCCTCGCTGGCGTCTCACTTCAAGTATGTATGTATATTTTTATTTATATAGCGCTCCTTGAGGGCAAAGCACTGTACAGCAACAATAATTTAGTAGTAACAAACAAGGGATCACTGCATTAATCAGTAACAATAAGTGCATTATTATAAATACAGTTTGCATAAATATAAAATATAATTACACATTGTTGAGGAGACAAGATGATGGAGGACCCTACCCCTTGGGGCTTACAGTCTAAATGGGAGGGTAACTTACAGACACAATTTGGAGGTGTAGTAGTGGTGTAGTTAATTTAGATTGTCCTTGTTTCAGTATTCCTGATTTCTTAATTCTGACTAAAGATCCAGGCTGAAAGTGCACTTCTCTTGCACCACGTTTTCTATCAGTATAAGCCTTGCATTTGGCTTGGTGACGTTTGACAATGTCAGCAGTAGATGAGTTTGTAGGAACAGTATTTGGAGGAAGTTTGAGGTCTGCAACATGTAACTTAGTGCGCATCTTTCTGCCATGTAATAATTCAACTGGAGATGATTGGGTTGTTGCATGGCATGTTGCTCTGTAGTTATGTAAGAACTCTGTCGTAAATACTTTCCAAGATTTCTCAGTAAGATTTGCTGTCTGTAGTGCTTCTTTCAGACTTCTGTTGAATCGCTTGATTTCTCCATTTGCTTGTGGGTAATACACTGAAGATTTCATATACACAATATTCCTCTCTCTCAGAAAGGATTGAAACTCATGAGACAAACTGTGGTCCGTTGTCTGATATTAACTCCTTTGGATTTCCTTCTATGCTGAAGACTGTAGACAGAAATATTATTATTGTAGCTGATGTTACACGAGAAACAAATGCAATTTCAGGCCGTTTACTATAATAGTCTATCAAGGTTATAGCAAATCTACAGTCTATAGGAGCATCTGCAAAAGGGCCGACACTATAAACACCACAATTCTCAGCCTGTAAGAGAGAATTATCAAATGTGCAACCCTAGTCACAGTGCAGCAATAACATATATGTTCAATGTTCTTTATAGTAAAGGAGTAGTTAATCAAATTAACTTGTATGATATAAACAGAGATATATTGATTGTTTTAAATATTTATTATAAACACCAGTTAAAAGGTTGCTAAGAATATATCATTTTATATTTCAAGAGAACCATCCCTTTAAAGGCGCAGTATACACCCCTATTCCACATGATGTTACTGAATAGGACTTGTGCTAAACATACTATGGGGCAAATTCACTAAAGTGCAGAAATTCGCTATATCTACAGTATGTATAGTTGAGTTGCCATATGTTAGGGTAGGAGGGTAACCCCCCAAAAACTATTACGCTATTTTTCAGACTATCACCCTAAAAAAAAGTATTTTTTTTCAAACTCCTATCTATTGTATTGAACTTCACCAGGTCTGACTTGGTGAAGTAAAGTCTAGCGCAAGAGGTAATGTTCAGCAAAATGGGCATCTTAGTGAATTAGCATAGTTATGTCCCTTCGTTAGTGCGCAACTTCACCTGTCGTAAGGGTGCGAAATTGCGCTAGTCTATCTACTTCGCTAGCGAATTTTCGCCAGGGACACTGTTAGTAAATCGGCAAATTTGCGAAATTACGTCACATTGGCGAATTAGTGCTAGCGTTAGATGCTTCGCGCTTTAGTGAATTTTCCACTTTGTGCCTATTATTTTAAGAAAGAAATATCTGGTTATTTCTGACACAAACAAGAAAGTGAAACCAGTTTCTGTTTAGCATTTCCTGTCACTTTCTGGTTGTGGTGAGTGGAATTGAAGCTCATAAAACTAATTACCTGTCCACAGAGAGGTGTTAGTTCGTATTCAGTGAAAAAAAAAATGAGTGCTTTTATAATGGCAAACATTTAAGAAACTATGGATATTTAGGGTGGTGGCACTACTGCATGCAACTTATCTCCCCAAATGCCTTCCCGTTGGCAAGAATGCAAATCGCTGATGGATGGCATTTTCCAAAGTTGCCTCACAAGGAAACTTTGGGTGACTTCGTAAAACTGAAGAGATACGTATGCCATCCCATGGGAAGGCAGATCTGGGAGATTAGTCGCCCACAGTAGCAAACATTTGTTGCTGGTGACTAATCACCCTGTGTGCCACCACCCTTAGGCTAGGGACAGACAGGGAGATTCGGGGAGATTCTGTCGCCTGCTAAAAACGTCAGGCGACAAAATCTCCCCGAATCTCCCTGTCTGTCCCTACCCTTAAAAGAATAGTTGTAATGCAGTTTCAACATGAAAATGATGAACATGCTCTTTGTTTAGCTTAAGTGTTTTAGGTTTATAATGTGCCTCTAATTTAATTTAGCAGGCAAATAAGATTAGCATAAACAAAGCTAGGTTCCAGTTTCACTGCCCAAAGCCCCTAAGGGCAACTATGGTCACTGGCTTTGTAATATTTATACGTCTGGAAGTTGTGCTACTTTCCATTGAAAGGGTGATAACCTTGGTGTCAAATCTTAAGATACTAGTCAACAGAGTTATGTTAATAAGTTTCTGTTTGCCTAAGGTTGGCCATTTTCTTTTTCAGTGTAAATCAACAACTTTGTGTTTGTATTATAGTTTTATGAAATTGTTATTTTCTGGAAAAATATAAACCCCTTTATAGGACGATGAAAGCTTATAGGGCAGCTGACTTTATTCTAAAAAATGAGAGCAACCAAAACATGATATTAGACACGGTTTAGATTTTTTTATCAAATGATCAAAGCAGGATTAAAAAATGACTCTTGTGGGTGGTACAAGGAAGTGATGTCACGTGCATTAAATGCTTCATGTTTTTCTTGTTCCCATCTGCTGGGCCACAATGTCAGATGTAGTAGTTACTTTAGCATCAAGAGGCTGTGAGCACACAACCCAGTCTGTAATATGTGGATATGAGTTGTGAAAATATCATACCTAAAAACATCCCTATATGACTGTAGCCTTAAGGCAAGGCAAATGTATTTGTCTGTAAAAATCCTAATAAAAGGATATGCATGTTGCTTTTGAAATGTGCTAACAGTTGCAACCACAGTTCTTATAGATAATGATGTAAGATATTTCTTAGAATTGTACTGCTGTGATTCTCCTCATGAGAGATCCTTGCAATAAACAAAATAGAAAAGCAATACAAACAACTGTGCTGTGTTTTACTTCCACTCCCACAATCTGCAATACTGCATTAGACTGTCACAATAAAGCACATCAGAAAGCAAAATCTATTTTATACAATGGATTAAGTCACCCCGTCAAAGAAGTTAAATATCCTTCCTACATTCTGTCTCACAATAGGCGATTTTCTTTTACATCCTCCCTCCTGGCCCCCCACCCCTTTCCCCATGATGTAAATGTGAGTCTGTGCGGTGCTTTCCATTCTAAAGTTCACATCTGCCTTCGCTGAGCTGCAAAGCCCCTTTACTCACTGCCTGTAATGAAAACGTGTCTGAAACAGGCATAAACTGTCATCTAGCCTCAGTCAACAAGCTAATCTTGTGATATGTTAAGAAGGGGCCTGAATTTCCTTTACCATCTCCGCCCAACACAGTCCTTTTTTTTTTCCTTTTAGTTTTAGAAGGGATTCTTTGTATAAACTGACTTGAAGGCAGGGCTGTCCTCTTTTTGTGTATCCCAGCCCCCCATCCCTGTGACATCACTCTTTTGCAAGGCAGAGATGAAATTTTGACTGGGAAAATATAGCAAAGACGAATTTGGTGTTGGGAAGGAGAATCTGTGCAGTTCAGAAACTGAAAAATCTAAATCCTGGGTAAGCTTTCCTTCTCTGCTGTATTTGTAAGGTCTGTCTGTTTTATGTCTGCTAATGTTGTCTGACTGACCCGTCTTTGTGTAGAAGGGCATTGTAATACTTTGCCATTTGTGCTCAGGGCTGTGACATAGTGAGCATAGGAGCTGTACTTATACAGTATCTTTGTCTTTAAAAGAGTCTCTGGAGTGTATGGACACTTCAGATACTTTTCTTGTCTCTCTGGACTCTGAACTCTCTGTCACAACAGAAAGCAAAACAAAGCATTGCATATTTGTAACTGCAAAATATTGAACTGCATAAAGATGTTGGTAAAGGTATTTTCCCTATGACTATTAACCCTACAGAGATTTACATTGCTGTCAGATTCCTTGATCAACTTCCAAGCTACGATAAAGATGAAAATGTGACTTGGGGCGAATGAGCTCTAACACTGGGAAGCATGAGTGTGTAGTTAAGGCACTCCTTCAATTCTTCTTCCATATCGGGAAGCAACACTGAAGCTGCAGCTGGATAACTTAATGATCTCCAGGCCAATAATATGCATACAAAAGACATTACATTTAATGTTGCAGAATATGAACTCCATGTACAGTACAATGGTATAAATCCACTGTATATGCTAGTATTCTTTGAATGGATAGTGCAAAATTATAGATCATGCTCATACTGTACCTCACTTTAACACATAGTGAAACAAAGTAACACATTTCTAATTTTATTCTGCCACGTTTTTTTCAGGAACACTGATATATATACATGTACCTATACATTTTTATACAGAAAAGGAAGATCAGACACATTTACTGTAATCTTAATTTGCTGCTAATCATGCAGATGCAAATATTTGTAGCAAAATCTATTTCAGCCTCCATTGTTAAGGATAATAACCAATTTAAAATGAGCTATTCTTTACAAATAATTTCACCAACACTTATATCTTGCTTTTCTTTAAGCTGTTTTACTGTTGCTTGTATTTTCCCTCCATTAGAAGGTCTGTAGTGAAATACTACCATAGTCTAATAATTGTCATGTAATTATATAATGGAATCCTTGTCCCGCAAGGGTTCTGGCTTCAATAGCTCATTAAGAACCAATTAAAATTGTACTGGGTGGGCATATTTTTCAGAGCTAAAGAATGCAAATGTGTTTTTAATGAGTAGGTTATATTAGCAGCCTCTAAAGACTAAAACATGTATTACAGGGTGTATAAAAATAAATAATTATATGTGTTTTTATATGTATATATATATAGAGAGAGAAAGAGAGAGAGAGACAGACCGAGACAGACACAGAGAACATAGCAAGTATATGTTTGGTAAAACCTGCAACATACATTTTTATGACATTACAATAGTAATCTAACATGACTGAGGGGCACAGGGGTTGTTCAAACTTGTATTGGTAGCTTTGTCACTTGCACTTTACACAAGCAACTTGATACTGGCCAATAAAGTAATATTTTGATGTAAAAAAATTTTAAAAACATACTGTCATTTTAATAAGCTACAACAGCTTGATAATGGTTTACAGACAGTGTGTCCACAGCTTCGGGGTTAAGACATATGCAGAGCTGGTTGAAAACGCAACAGGGCATATGTAAGGTTGTAATCTATCTAAGGCCCCATCCTTTAGCTACACCCCTCTCAGAGGCCAATAGATTTGTGACTTTTTATTCACACCCAGTCACACAAGGATACAAAATTATATCTTGGTATTGCAATGTATTTATTTATAATGCATGTTAATAAATCTACCACTGTATCACAAGGGCAGCAATAAACCAGTGTTAATATGTGGAAGTCACAGATATATCTATACTATAAGCTATAAGGGTTGCCTCCATATTTATCTTTTTTTTCTAATAATAACATTGGGCTCAACCATCAAAATTACCGGCCAGGCGGGTAAAATACCCACCAGATGGTAACCCTAGTCACTGCTAGACTGTTGACAAACTGGAGACTGTTATTGCTGATATACTGATGTCTGACAAACTACAATATACTTTTATTAGTCACTGTTTTCAGAGATTGTTGTACTTGTTGGGTGTAAATTGAAGCTGAATTCTACCAGCCATTAAGTTTAGTTCCAGCAAGTCTATGCTCTAAAATGCCCTAAACGGGTGGTTGTAAATAGAATTATCAGTGTCCAAAGCTTTATAGAAAAGACATAAAAAATGCAGAACATGAAGGGGCCAATTACAACATGAAAGGCAGGGTACAATGTACAAAATTGGGCACAACTGGAAGTGTTTTTGCACTTCCCATACTCCCTTCCAGCCTAAATGAAATGCTGCAGATCTCTGCACCTCTGCACCCTTTATTGGGCAGTGCTGTATTCATGATGGATGCATGTACACATACAGTCTCCTGCCCCCTATTTGTGCCCTAAGTTGTGCATCATTCAGACAGGAAGCAGCAGCAGACCTTCATTTTGCCCTTCATGGTGTCCATAGATGAGACTGTTAAAGGAGAACTAAATCCTAAAAGAAATATATAGCTAGAAATGACATATTATATATATTGAACTTGTTGAACCAGCCTAAACATTTAGACTTTCTATAGTAGTTATAACACAGGCCTTCAAAGCTGTCTCAGGATTTATCTGCCACACACACATGCTCAGTTGGCTTTGAGCAGCTAAGTAGGAGCCAAGCTGATGGGTTGACACCAATCAGGTTGCCTGACATATAAGCTGATGCTTCAAAGTTGATTATTAAATTTGGATGCTGATTGTGCTGGTTTCCAAGCTGCCATATTATTTACGAAACAGCCTTAAACTGGGACATTTATATTATAGATATTCAGTATATTGTGCATCTGTTCCTAAGCTCAGTAAGTGAGAGCAGCACAGAGTATGTGCAGTGAATCAGCAGAAAAAAGATGGAGAGCTACTGGGGAATCTTTAGAGGGACAGATCTTCACTTGTAAAGGGCTGGGGCTGTCCCTGCTGGTGCAGAAGCCCAAAACTTAATGTACAATATTTCTGCCCTACATCTTCTTTAAAAGAGAACTAACCCCAGAATAATTAAAAAAAAACTTCAGACTACCCTATATATTCCCCCCTCCCTGCTTCCCCTCCCCCGCATAGGTGATTACCCCTGAAAGTGCCCCTAATTAATTATTCACAAATAAGTGCAGAGTAAACGCAGTGGAGTTCATGGGCACCATCTTCCAGCTCTTTGGTATTCTTCGTCAAGTGAACACAGCACGGGCGCATGCGCAATTGGATTAGTCTTCCAGTTCGTAGCAACAGCACATGAGCTCCGGAAATTGCTGAAGGGAAGGAAGAGGACTAGGTTTGCCACTTGCCACCTGGGTGATATTTTACAGGCCTGGCCGGTAAAAATGATGGTTTATCCCAATGCTGTTAATAGGGGAAAAACATTAATATACAGGAAGGCCGGTATTTTGTTCCAGAAAAGGTGACAACCCCAAAGAGGGCCCAAAGAATTCTGAAGAGCCAGAAGATGGAGCCCATGAGCTCCACTGCCCTTACTCTGCACCTATATGTGAGTAATGTATTGGAGAGGTACAAGGATGGACATACATAATCCACATAGGCGGAGGGTGATTTTTTTTGTCTGGGTAGGCAAAGTCTAAGGGCTCTTACACACAAGCGTTTTTACCTGCGCTCCCCTGCGTTCCGTTTTGTTTTGTTCAGCTACAGGGGAGCGCAGGTATAGACGCACTCAATGCTTTTAAATGGTGCTGTACTCACACGAACGCATGTAGGTGCCGAAAGCAGGGAAAATGCAGCATGTTGCGTCTGAACCTGCGTTTTGGCGCCTACATGTGTTCGTGTGAGTACAGCCCCATTGAAAAGCATTAAGTGCGTCTATACCTGCGCTCCCCTGCGGCTGAACTCAGCAAAATGGAACGCAGGGGAGGGCAGGTAAAAACGCTTGTGTGTAAGAGCCCTAATGTTACTTCAACAGTTTTTACAACAGTGATTTTCCACTGGCAGAAACTGCTGATTCAATCCTATATTATAAGCATTGGCAACAGTTGTAATTCACATGACTGAGCACACAGGTAGGATTTTTGGCTAAATATGCACTACAATCTGAAATCCGTCCCATACATGGTCTGACTTACGAACTACTAACTGATGGGCCCACAAGCTGCATATGAAGCCCAGACTATTTTGAAAATAATATGCATAGCACTCTCTTATTATCAAAATTATAGAAAAAGTTCAGTTCATCCACATTACTGGAAATCAGGGCTAATGATTGGGTTGTTTAACATTAAACATGTTTATTGGTCTACTTTAACATAGAAAACAAGGGATATGTTAATTGTCATTTATGGGAGATTGTATACCTACAAAGTATAATGCAGATGTATTTTGCTCCCCTCAAAAAACAGCAGCTGCCTTTTTACTGCAGTATCAAAGTAATACAATATAATAAGTAGATGAGGTTGAGATAAAACTTGCATTCAACCATCAACACAACATTTGTGTGTAAGTGAAAGAAGCCAAACTGATCTGTTAGCTGATCCAGAGAAAAGTGAATTGAATTGATACAATAGTTGCTAATATTCCTCATATACTGCTAATAAATATTGTAACTAATTGTATCAACTAATTGTAGCAAATTGTTACAGTTCAGATGCTCCTGGATCACTGAGCTGCCAGACTGAAACCCCACATACAGGAACATTACATTTTAAACTTCAAATTTGGGAAAACAGTAAAAAGTAAAAGAAGGAAAGCAATTGAAAAAAGTCTTGATTTCTGTTGAACAATCTGGAAGGTGAACATCCAGTCAACAATATCACAATGGTTCCATTGAACTATATAAATAGGTGTTGGATAAAATTCACAGAGGTGTGAAAGTGAGATCTGGTCACAGTGGTAATATAATGGCTGCATCACACCTTCATACTTTTTCCAGTTTCAGATAATACCTACCCGAAGAGATCAATGGAACTACCATTGACCATTGATGGTATTTATTTTTTGTGTAATGTAAGTATGAAACACTCCCCACATACCAAACAATCAGATGGAGGATTAGAAGCTGCTTTGTCTCTTGGCCCTGACCCCAGCAGCACCCATTGCCCCTCCCCCAGACAAACTCAAATAGACACATTGGTCAGTCAGAGGTTTTTAATTTTCTTTCTTTAAAATTTTCTTAAAATTTTTCATGCAATCAGTTTTGGGAAGGCTTAGCCTCCCCAAGCCTTAATGAAAATCCGTCTATGATAATCCATTCTCAAAATAAGACTGCAAAAAAAGATTGTCCTTCAGTTTCATGTTATCCAGATTTCAACTATAGCTCTGTGTGGGGTCTTTAGTTTCACTTTCATTTTCCTATATATTGAAAATATAACACTGACATAGGTTGCACTGTAAAATGTCCAGCAGTTGTTTAAAAAAAAAAAGCATTTATTTGCAAATATTTTACTAGCTGCTTTATTTTTCTTCTTCGTAGAATTTTTTTTTTTTTTGCTTTTCTGCTTTTAACTGTAAGCTCCATTAGACAGAGACTGATGTAAATTATGAATCTCTGTAAAGAACTTTGTGGAGGGTTGATCAATGGCCATCTAAATACAATAGCATGTCAGGAGATTGTATTTCAGATTGAATTTTTTTCCCAGTGCTATAGGTGCATCTGGAGAATATATTATTTATACTAGTCCTTGTCGCCTTTAAACCAACATGCAAATTTCCATATGGCAAGGAGCAGGCTCATGAAACATTTTGTAGGAAAAAGTAGGGGTTAGTTTTAAAAATAAAACTAGTTTTTTTTTTTATAACTCCATGGATCTTTGGATTTAAAAATAACCAAGTAATGAATTGGTGATATAAACAATCTCTTAAGTGCATAATGTAGACAAAATTTAAAGGGAAACATTTATGTATTGTTAATGACCATCCACCAACCCCCACCAACCAGGTGATGAAAAGCATATATATCAGTTTTGTATATTTTCCACTTATACTTTATAGAATGATTGATAATAAAGCAATTACAGTTGAAACATGACCTTAATTTTACTTTACATTCATTAGAGATTCACGTTTCATATTTTGATGAGAGGCACACCTTTTCCATAGTATATCCTAGACCCGTGCTTTTAATCACATGATAAAGCTCTAAAAAATATGTTTCTTATAAAAATGGGATGCAATGCATTTATCCGTTTTTTAATTCTGGGAAACCTTTGTCTATAATTATTTTAGTTCTGCAAATATCCTTATGGACTTTTCTATGTACAGTAAGGTTGAAGGAATCCTGGGAAGAAACCCCACTTCTTTCCCTAATATTTCCATTTTTGTAAAATTGCATATAGGCAAAATCTCATCAACTGGGATTTTTATATTTGTTGTTGGAGTGGAGAGTATTTTCATATGTTTTAAATGTACAACTTTTAAAGCACACCAACGGCCAGTTACTGTGTTGTACTGGTTAAAGTAAACACATAAAGTATAGTTGCAAAAGTCAAAACAAGCTGTGAAACTACAGCTAAGTTTGAGAGCTCTATAGTTATGTTGGGACAGCAATGTAGACAAAACAATGGTAAGGTCTTATATGGTGATTTCTGAGATCATGCTCATATGGCAGGTCATAAGTTATTACCTAGGGGACTCCAAAGGCATGTAAAGAATTTTCCAGCATCCTGCCCTAGAAAATCTTACATTAAAATCAGCAAAGAAGATCAATTATTTAATGGCATGTGGGGAAATGGGCTAAACCAGTCAAAACTAACTAGCAGTTAGCAATGCCCTTAGGCTAGTTATGTCATCATATTCATGGTTTGTACAAATGAAAATATGTAATCTTAGACCCATTTAATCAACAAAGAATTTAAAGCTGCAACATGAAACATAAAAAACAATCATGTAAAAATAGGTTATATCATTTCATTGCTATTGGGAATGTAAGAAAACTTCCATAGATATGTTTTTAGAAACAGGTTAAGAGAAACCAGTATCATCCTGTAAATTATTTTCCATAGTTCTGTTCTGTATTTTACATCCTTATGTTTTTGTGTCTTTCAGAAACCACAAGTTCCAGAGGATGAGCTCAACTTGAAGGACAAAGATCCAAATAGTGCCAATTTTTCAGACCCTGCAAGATTTCTGATAAGCAAGGAAACAATGGAGATTGATGTTCCTCTATCAACACACAAAGGAATCACACTGATAGACCAAGATGATTCAGCTGATGATCAGCCTGTTTTCCTTTCTGTTGTCACAAACCAGAATGGCATTAAGAATAGACATGAGTCAATTGACAGTGATGTTGCTAAAGAGATCCAGTATCTAGATGATGTTTTGGATGCAAACTGTTGTGATGCGTCTACTGATAATAATTTGAATGGGTCACCTTCTCCCGAACTTTCTACAATAACAGTTGGTGAGTCCAGTTCATATGTTGGTGTTACAACTTCCTCTGCTTCTGTTGTAACAGAAATGATAGCAGAGGAGCCTAAACAAGTTCCTGTGGTAGAAATCACAGAGGCCAGTAAAGTTATGGATCCTGTTAAAATGAATGGGCATTCTCAAAGTGGAAATAAAGATGAACTTGTTGATGGGTATACATATCCAGCAAGTCCAAATTCATCTAACGGTTTAAGAAGGTCATCCAAAGATGGAGAAATTTTACCAAAAGTAATCAAAAAAGAGGCAAAATTTGAGCTGCGCACATTCCATGAAGAAAAAAAGCCATCAAAATTGTTTGATGATTTCAATGAAAAAGAACACTTTAGAGTGAGAAAAGTCAGACCTTCAGAAGAAGTAGAGGAGTTGGAAAAGGAAAGACTTGAACTCATCAGAGGTCAAGCTGTGAAAAAGAACCCTGGTATAACAACAAAATGGTGGAATCCACCACAAGAGAAGACAATAGAGGAACAGTTGGATTCAGATCAGTTAGAATCACATCTAAGATACAAAGAGCGTAAACAAAAGCTGCAGCAACAAGGAGTGTCACCTCCCACAGTAAGTGTTAATCATCTTCCCCCTTTACTTTCAGAACCTACTGCTATTAAAAAGGAAGACATTGTCACAGAGCAAATTGACTTTTCAGCTGCAAGAAAGCAATTTCTGATCAAAGAAAATAAAAATCAGCCTGACTTCAAACTCGCACCCAAAAGATCAGTTAGTGCAAACCTTTTCACTGTAAAGCCTTTTTATAAATCAAGTGGAGCCAGCAAATCATATTCATGTATCACAGTGACAAATTCATCAGTTCCATGTGTTCAGAGCATCCAAGTTGAAACACCACTTGTAAAAGCTGAGAGAGTAAACTGTATTTCTGAGGACCAACCAGCAATTAATCAGATACTTAGGGCAGAAACTTCTTCTGAGCCTTCAGCTGATATATACTTGCAAGATGAAAATGTATCCAAAACATCTGCAGAGGAATTTGAAAGTGCTACAGCAAGCTTTGCTGTTTTAAAAGACAATGACCTGTCAGATCATTATGTCAAGTCTGTCTCTGTATCCTTCGTACCTGAGGAACAGGACTCTGGTTTAGATGACCTGTCTGTAAAATCACAGGACACTACAGTTATGGAAACACTTTCAAATGACTTTAGCATGGACAATATCAGTGACAGTGGCGCATCTAATGAAACCATGAGTGCTCAACATGATAATTCCCTTGGTGACTTATCTCAACCCCAAACACCAGTTAATGACACTCTAAATGAATACACACTAGAAGAAGGCTCTAAATCTGATCAAGGATTTTATTCACCATCATCCATGCTGCATGATATTGATGATCAGTTAGATTATCATGCAGGTATTTTGGTTCAAAATGTAATTCAGCAAGCCTTAGCAGAGAAAGCTGGGTTGAAGGACTCTACAAATTCTGAACATTCAGACAAGAGTAATTATTTTGATGACAGTGAGCCATTAACAGAGAAAAGTGAGATTTTGACTTGTTCCTCATTGCCAGTTAGTCCAGGGAGAGACCACAGTGATGCATTTGAGCCTCCTCAAGTTTCTTCTCCAGTACAAGAAACAAAGGCTTTAATAATACCAAAGACCTTTGAAGGTGAAGATTTTCAGCTACAGCAAGACAATCCTTCTGCAAAATGTCTTTTAGAAACTGAACAAAATTGCACCGAAGAACATAAGCAGGAAAGCTACTTCAGTAAGTACTCCCAAGCTGCTGAATTGAGAAGCACTGCTTCAATATTGGCCACACAGGAAACAGAGATTTCAGTTGGCCCTTTTAAGCTAAGGTCAAAGAAACAAAAAACGTTATCAATAATTGAAGAAGAGATCCGAGCTGCTCAAGAGAGAGAGCAAGAGTTGAAGAAACAGAGAGAAAGGCAGAGCTTTGAAAGTCAGCATAGTCCATCCAACAAGACTGCACCTGTACTACCAACAAGAACTGTCTCCTACAAAACTGCCCCTGGTAAGTGTTATAAATTGTGTATATTAGCTTAAGATTCAACGTCTTTCACTTTAATTTTCTTTTTTTTTTTCCTTTTAAGATAATTGGTTAAAAAAGTTTCAATATTTATTACTTTCTTGTGTCTATATTTTGATTATGCCATTGCCATGTATCTGCACCAACAATTTTAAAATATATTCGTTGTTATTGTTTGCTTAAGTATCACATTTACACTGCTGTTTGTTTAGTATCATTGCATAAAGTATATAGTGGGAGAGCTTTACTATTTATTTGTCTTAAAAACAATACATAGGGCTCATATTAGGTAGCAAACTTTCTGGGCTGAGATTCCCCTCCATGGACCAGCATGTTATAGTCTGGGTCCTTTACCTTATTGCACAGTTACAGATATATGAAAAGATTGCAGTATTAGTAGCACATTATCATTCCAGATATATCTGTGGTAACAAGTATGTCAAGACATCTTTTGAGTCTAACTGGTGTACAGACTGGACCCACCCTTGCATTCACTGGGCTAACCTAGGCAGTCCAGCCTTACATTTTGGGAACCTCTGCTTTAAGCAAAATTAGAGGAACAGTAACACCAAGTATTTTAAAGTAATGAAAACATAATATACAGTTGTCAGTTGTCATTATTTTAAGGCCTCCAGATAAAGCAGTATTTTTACAATGAACAGGATTGCTTTACTTCTTCTTAACAGGTATAAATCTCCACTTGCATCATAATGGTATCTAACACCTAGGCATCATTTTAAAACCAAAGCTTATGTTGGATAAGCAGATAGATCCCTTTTTTTTATTAAATATGCCATGCTCAGGTGCTGCAGTTAACCTATATTGAGAAGGACAGGCATACTAGCTACTCATTTGTATGTGCAGGGTCAGTAACTGGATCTAACAAGAGTAATTCTTTTCCCAGATGGGTCTATGCCATCTGTTGGAAATTACAAACAAATTAGATAACTAGAACATAGTTCCCAAATGTGGTTTTCATTCAAGGCCACTCAGTGAATAATCCAAACTAATATGCATTGGGGGAAAAAATCAATGAAATTAAAAACACTGGCTTAGTGTATAGTGAGGGCTTATACTGACAAGCACTTAAACCTCTACTCCCCTACATTCTATATTAAAGCACTCAGCTGCAGAGGAGAGCAGAAAGGAACTCAGATGCACCTAAACACCAAACATAAGTGGAACACAATATGCTGTGTCCAACTGTGTTTTGGTGCTTACATGAGCCCCTTTAGGGCTCTTCCAGACGAGGAGATTGCAGGGAGATTTGTTGCCTGCGACAAATCGCTGCGTTTTTGGGGCAACAAATCTCCCTGAATCTCTTCCCTCAGTCTTGCACCCACTAAAGTGTCAAGTCTTTTGAAAATAGCGCGAAAATGCATTTACGAGCGTTTTTCAAAAGCACCACGCCGCGTGTGAATAGGCGCAATATATATATATATTTTTTTTTTTTTATATATATATATATATATATATATATAAATAAAATTATGCTGTGGCTTATATAGGGCCTACAGAAATTGTATTCCTATTAGAATAAGTTATGCTCTGCAGAAAGCCTTATATACATAGTTACATAGTTGGGTAAAAAAAATACCAAAGTCTATCTGTCACGGTCGGCACCCAATACCAGAACAGATGCCAAGCACCCTGGTCTCGGCTCATGCTTCACCAGTAGTGTGAGCACCTTTGGCTTCGGGAGGAGCCCTCAGCTACTCAGATGCCACCTGGACTTAAATGTGAGGTACAGGGCAGGAGTTCTGGCCAGCAGTGGGGCACGACAGTATGGAAAGTCTTAAAAGCCAAGGGTCACGGTACAAACAGGAGTAAGCAGATTCGTGGTCAGACAGGCTGGGTCGAGACAGGCAGACAGCACAGAACGTCAGGCAGGCAAAGGGTCAAAACCGGGTAATCAATCAGACAAGGATGAGGCAGAATCGGTAGTCAAATACAGGCACAGGTCAGGATACAGGATTATCGGAGTAGTCAAAGCCAGGCAGGGTCAAAACAGGTACAAACAGAAGCTATACAGCACAGGTACAAGGCACCAGGATTAAACCTATCACGGGCAAAGAATTCTTTCATAGTGCCCCTTTAAATAATTTGAATTGCGCGCCATTGCGCGCAGGCGTAATTACGCCAGCACGCATGCGCTATATAACCAGGAAGTGTGCGCCGCGCGCACTAAGAGGGAGGAAGTCCCCGCCGCACCACTAGACCACCAGGGTAGGTTTTTGTTACACTATCAAGTTCAATCCCTTCCATACCGAGCCCTCCATACATTCACATAAACGACATATACCAATATCTATACTAATATTAGATTTTAGTATGACAATAGCCTTTGATGTTATGTTGGGCAAAGACATCATCTAAACCACTCTTAAAGGCATCAACAGAATCAGCCATCAAAACATCACCCGGAAGTGCATTCCACAACCATTCACTGTCCTCAATGTGAAGAACCACCTACGCTGCTTCAAATGAAAGTTTTTCATGTATAAGTGTGTTTATTCATACTGCATACAACCAACCTCATCATAGCAATCACTTTAATAGTAATAGACCCCAATTAAACAGTGGCCTGTGGTGGCCATTTTGTCATTTTATAGTGGTGGAATGTTTGCAAAGCTTTACCTATCAGTTCATTTTGACCACAGCATTCCATAGATATGGGAGTTTTGAAACAAAACCAATTTTATGTTCTTACTTATTTGTAAAACAACAGAAGCCCTTGTTTAATTTAGCAAGAAAAAATGTATACGATTTATATAGTTTTCTGAAATAAAATGTGCAGTGTGCAGAATGGATAAAATGTGAGCAAATCCCTTTTACTGGTCGGTCTGAAACTTTGGTTTGAGCCAGAAAGAGACTAATTGGCGTCTTCATTCTTTACATTCCTGAGAAATAAACTGAGCATAACATAACATATAGGGAGTAAGAGTAGCCCAAAATACAACCCCCCCCCCCCATAAGCATCCTGAGCTCTGCCTTAGACCTTGGACAGTTTACAGATTCAGGCAATAAAATGAAATCTCTTCCCTGCATACCATTCTGGAAATCTGGAATATTCTAGGAAGGCTTGTATCTATTACCAACATATTTCTGCTTTTCAACACTGCAGTTTCTTGCCCTTTTTTGTCTTTTCCCAACTCTTTCATTTTTGAGTTTATGTTGCCTAAATTATAAACATATTAGCACTTAATGAACTGTGAATGCAAAAACACAACTCAGTAACTTTCTTCTCCACCTTGATGAGTCTCTGAACATAAAGTTGCCCTGACCACTGTTATTTATGCTCCACAAAGTTCTGTACTTGGTTAAACTGCACCTCTCACCTTTCCATGAAATCCTGCCAAGGTGGTTCAATTCCCTCTAGACGGTCGGCACACGTCCATGTAACATAGGAAAGGGTTTGAGAGAATGATCAACACCATATATGTTGCAGGTGGGGGGATACCCCTATTTTATTGTGACCACCTGTGCATCAACGTTTCGGGGAGGGATTAACCCTCCCTTCGTCAGGATGACGAAACGTTGATGCACAGGTGGTCACAATAAAATAGGGGTATCCCCCCACCTGCAACATATATGGTGTTGATCATTCTCTCAAACCCTTTCCTATGCCACAAAGTTCTGTGACATGACAAAGCATCAAATAAATATTGTATTACTAGGAGAAGGCACGTGCTTCTTAAAATTTAATCTCTCTGTGCACCTATTGCTTCTTATTATGCAGTCTGCAAGCTCCGGCTGCAGGATATGAACCTCACACAGAGTTATTGAAAGCGATATAGACAATAAGTATGCAGAATTCTATCAGACAGGTTTGGCTTGTCATTATTGATCAGAGATTGAATTGCCCAGGACCTCTGCAAACTTATGCTTCTTACATGCAATAATAACAATATTCAGGCCTTCTAGAGACACAGTCCACTTCCTAAATCATGGAGCAAGTCTATGTATAGACCTGTATACTGACCATTAGTTTGGCAATTTTCCCCTGTGCCCAATTTTTAATGCTGACCAATAACATGTGAATGTGGATGTGTATTATAATGGAAATTAAACTCATAAGCAGCTTTGCTTGCACAAGATGCTTGCCAGTACTATCATAAAGATTCCATGAAAGAGATTTTTAGTTTAAAGTTCCCCAGTAAAACCAAATCAGACCAATATTACATTGTATTTCCCAAGGATTACTTACATAGACTTACATTTGTGCTTGCCAAGTACACAGACATTTTCTAGCCTGTACACCCTTCCCAATGAACTAGCCTTTTCATGTCCTTTAAAGGGAAATTGCCATGGGAAAACATGTTTTTTTTTTTTTTTTGTAAACGCATCAGTTAATAGTGCTGTTCCAGTAGACTTCTGCACTGAAATCCATTTCTCAAAAGAGCAAACAGATTTTTTCATATTCAGTTTTGAAATCTGACATGGGGCTAGCCATTTTGTCAATTTCCCAGCTGCCCCTGGTCATGTGACTTTTGCCAGCACTTTAGGAGGGAACTGCTTTCTGGCAGGCTGTTGTTTTTCCTTCTCAATGTAACTGAATAGTACGCAGTGGGACATGGGTTTTACTATTGAGTGCTGTTCTTAGATCTACCAGGCAGCTGTTATCTTGTGTTAGGGAGCGGTTATCTGTTTACCTTCCTATTGTTCTTTTGTTAGGCTGCTAAGGTTGGGGGGGAGGAGGGAGGGGGTGATATCACTCCAACTTGCAGTACAGCAGTAAAGAGTGATTGAAGTTTATCAGAGCACAAGTCACATGACTTGGGGCAGCTGGGAAATTTACAAAATGTCTAGCCCCATGTCAGATTTCAAAATGAAATATAGAAAAATCTGTTTGCTCTTTTGAGAAATGGATTTCAGTGCAGAATTCTTCTGGAACAGCACTATTAACTGATGGATTTTGAATTTTTTTTCCCATGACATAATCCCTTTAAGGAAGTATGCTAGGGTGTGTACTAGGAAAAGGTAAGGGGGTATCTACTTTGGTGTAATTCGGATAAAAGATTATGCAGCACACAGTTACGGAAACTGGCTATAAGTTATGTTGGAATAAGTTAGCTATAAATACTCTGTGGAAAATTGTGCTACTATAGACATATATGATAATAAGATTAACTGAGTCTTCTAGGTGGTGGTAGAATATCTGTTCAAGTATGATCAGACTTGTGGGTATAACAAAATATTTTCATTTTGAACATTAGAGTAGTGAGGATTTGTAGCTTGGTAACAACAGGATAGTTTCTGTTGCAGAACTCTCTCTCTCTCTTTCTCGCTCTTTCTCTCGCTATATTGATTTAGAGCGGCACCTAGTGGTCAATTTAGAGCTTTGTCATTATGTATTTGATAGAGAATGAATTTGTTTATTATATTAACTCAGTACCAATTTATGCAGTGGCTACGTGAATTGAAATGCCCATAAATAGCCAGAAATATGCTTCTTATTCTACGTCTCTTGATCATCTTACTGTCCCATATAGGGTTAAATTATTTCCCTCATTCAGATATCTATTAGGCTGGGGAAAAAATCTTTTTGAGCACAGCCATGGGTGCATTTTGCAGGAAAGTGCTTCATACTGGCTCACATCATAAAGAGTGGCTTCTTTTGCTGTCAGGTCAGATGAGTGGATCATTGTGTGGCCTTCTTTACTTACCCAGAATCGCCCTATCTGATGCAACAGTTTGTAGCAGACAGGCCTCCATATGTAACAGTATAACAGTCTTCACATATCTTTCAATGAACGTACAGTGTGATATGCATCAGCACCCTGTGATGATAACTTCAGTCAATTTTTTCTACATTAATTTGAAATTTGGGGTGAACATGTGATGTGACTGACCCAGTTCTAAACAACATAGATAATTAATTTTCTATTTATTAAGACCTTTTCGATTAAAATATACAGGGGGTTAGTTATCAAAATTTTTATTTAAAAAAGTCAGACCAAACTAGAATGCACAATCTGACTTTATTTAATATTATAAAACCTCAATTCAATCAGATTGGGGAAAAACTTGAAAAAATCGAGCAAAAACCCACATACGTACGTTTTTTTCAGTTTTTTCCCAAATCATAGGATTTTTCCAGATTTTTGTAAAAAAAAACAGAAATAGTTGGATTTTCAGGCTAATTCCAGTGCAGAACTTCCAAATAGGATAGGGACCTCTCCCACTCACTTATATACAATCTCAACAGGTCTGAGATGGTGGATTTTCACATTTGGACTTTTTGCAGCATCAGGCCATAAAAAGGCCAGACTGGAGTGTGGAAAATAACCCCCATAGTGTGGTATGTCTTTATTTCTAGACTAAAATATATAGTACACAAACAAATGTGTAAAGCCAAGTCAAAATGATAGTGACTGGAAATGAATTCAGTATAGTTTATAGGCTGCTTGTTAACATTGAAATAAAATGTGCCCCACCTGTTATTGTAATATCATGTACTCCATCTGTAGTTTGATTTTTCTGGTGAAGTGAGTTATTCACAGTGCAGACTTTTGTATATTTTATTGTAGGCTTGATAAAATTACAGAATTCACAGTGCCTACTTCTGAGCACCTTTGTAGCCACTTGAATAATCAATGTTATCCAATGCTTTGTTAGAGTTTACATAAATTATGAGAGAAAACTACCCGAAAGTGACATGCCTAAGAGAACTAATACATTATTTGTTTTTTTCCCTAAGGAAAAATAGAAAAAATAAGGAATCCATCCTCACCCAAGGGAGAAACTTTTCCTATACAACCCGATCTTTTATTAGAAGAAGCTGCTGGGTCCCAGCGTCCTAAAAATCTCATGGAGACACTCATGGGTGATTTTGAAGCTCACAAAACCAAAAGACGAGACCGAATGGATGATGCCAGTGTAAGTGCATTTCTATTTGTATCACTGACTTACTGATTTTTTTGCTACCAGTTTCTGGTCCCCTGAGTTTTTTTTATCTGGGAGCCCATATAAGCCTTGTATTGTAGCACTTACAGTATTTTCAGTAGGTGTTTCAAGACAATTATACTATTTCACAAAGAGAATGAAGAAATGTCTCTTTATCTGTGTTAGCTTTTAGGTAGATCTGGATACTGTACGGGCCAGTCATTAGAAAATAACAGCACAGCCAACAAACTGGTATTTTACTTCAGTGTTACTGGCTTCAAATTAAAAGGCAGGGTTCAAGGTTGCAAAACTCTATTATAACTCTTTTTTGTATAGTCCAGAGAGTATAAGGGTCATTTTCAACTGAACTGTGCTACATACAATTTTGGACACAATGAGAATGTTTTTGCCCATTATGCTGTGACTTTTTTTAATATAATTTCAGCATAGTTCTTCTCACTAGCATCGGACTGGGGAGTGTGGGGTCCACCAGACCTGCCACCTTGAGGGCCCACCACCCCAAACACTGAGGCCCCTACACTAACCTATGCATACCCAAACAATATGATATTTGCTTTACAGCAGGTGACCAGTAAATGCTACTTGCTGATTGGCCGCTGTAGGTAACTAGAACTGGAGCAAACACTGCTTTGTTTCTTAACCCCTTTAGACTGCTAATACTCGGTTTTGAGAGGGTCATGGGGCCCATAGGGGCTGCCACCTGGGGGCCCACACCCCAGCCCCCCTCATCCTACACTTAACTTACTGGCTGCAATTGGGTTGGCAGGGGCCCCACAAGGGCCGGAGGTCCCTCCAGAAGTGGCACACCCGGGGAAGGGGGGTGCAGAGGAAAAGCGGATCTGGAAGGCCCAGTTTGACCCTGGTTGAACCAAGCTTGCCATTAGCAGTTTAAAATTGCTAATATCTCAGAAATATCTCTAAAATAGAAAGTTAATGTGAAGTTCAAAAGTACTCAGAGGACATAGTAACATAGTAAGTTAGGTTGTAAAAGGACACACGTATCATCATGTTCATCCTTTTAACTCTATTTTAACCTGCCTAACTGCAGACCACTCAGATTTTTACACTACTTTGTTTTTTGAGTGAAGATCCCATTTCTCTGCCTGTTGACCCACTATTAGGAACCCTAGAATTACTGTTTAGGATTGTTCAACATTCAGCATAAAAGGCATTATGGATATACTGGTGCCTTGTGCAATTTTTTCAGATATCTGTTTGGGTGCAGTGACCTTTAAAGGGATCCTGTCATGGGAAAAATTTTTTTTCAAAATGCATCAGTTAATAGTGCTGTTCCAGAAGGTAACCAGATAATGGCTCCCTAACACAAGATAACAGCTGCCTGGTAGATCTAAGAACAGCACTCAATAGTAAAACCCATGTCCCACTGCGTACTATTCAGTTACACTGAGAAGGAAAAACAGCAGCCTGCCAGAAAGCAGTTCCCTCCTAAAGTGCTGGCACAAGTCACATGACCAGGGACAGCTGGGAAATTGACAAAATGGCTAGCCCCATGTCAGATTTCAAAACTGAATATAAAAAAAAGCTGTTTGCTCTATTGAGAAATGGATTTCAGTGCAGAAGTCTACTGGAGCAGCACTATTAACTGATGTTTTTTTGAAATCCTTGTCAATCAAAGAAAAGTGAGAATGAAAGAAGTTGATAGAAACAGACAATATCAACCAGAAATCCCATAGACTACCCAGAAGAACATGAAAAAATTGTTCTAAAAAGTCTCATGATCACTTCAGAATCATCTGTATTATAAACCCAGTTTCTTCAACTTGACATCAGAGACATGGGGGGGAATTCACAAAAGTGTCGGGAAGGAAAAATTGTCTTTAAAACGTCGTAGAAAATGTCGTAGCAACAGTTGACAAATTTACAGAGCATTTCCCCGACAATGTTCCGACATATACAACACTTTTGAAATAGTGTCATGAAAAGTGGGCGTGGTTTTTTTCGGCGCCACTTTCCCCAACATTTTTATGAATTACTTGTAAACTCATTTTTTTTTTTGCCAACAATTTTTTGGCTCTCTAAAATGAAAATATCGATCAAATTGTCTTTTAAAAAAGTTGAGTAAAATGTTGTGTAAAATGGCGTTTGTACGATGAAAAGATATACGACGTTTTAGAAAATTGTCGGACTTACGAGACATTCAGAGATGGTAACATCTGCCTTTGTGAATTTGCCGTTTGTACGACATTTTACAAATTTTTGACCGCCACTTCTGGGTTACTTATTTTACCGACACTTTTGTGAATTCCCCCCAAGATGTTCCGTTTCTTAGAAAATTCAGTTTGCTCATCAGCCTTCTGTCACATAACCAAAACTGTTGGGAATCGTAACCAGCATTAACCAGGCGGCTCATCTTCATAAAATGCAATGTTTAGAATTGGTTTACTAAGAAACATATGCAATAATAATACATTTATTCTAAGCATCTTTTTTAAAAAAACATTCTTTAAACAGTTTCAGTGGTTTTATAGTTATCTAAACACATTAGCTATTCAAAGCAGTATGTGTCAGCCTTTCTATCGTCTATGAAAACAAACTGTGTAGCAGGACCTGGAACAATTCATTCATCATTGAGTTGTGATGTAACACCTCAGAAATGTTTGCCTTAAAACATCAAAGTCTGACCAATACTTCTCATCCCTGTCTAACAATGTTAGCCCAGCAGTGCCAAGCTTTTACCCACTTAGTTGCATCACAGCTGAAAAAGATTTGCAAATTTCTAATCTCTGTACTCAGCCCTATGTCTATATCTGTCTTATGTCTGCCATATTTATGTTTAGTTCACTAATTCTGTTCTTTCCCTTTTCTTTCCTATCAGTACACCTGTAAATTACTCTTTAAAAGACTTACTAATGAGGTACCAGCAAACTACATGTTCCCTCTGTGCTGCATGCATAGCCTGCCCATGTTCTTGTGAATTATGCTTCCATGCTTCCCATGCTAGAATTCACTAGTGATGTATCTGGATAAGTGTGAAGATATATATATATATATAAATATATATATATATATAATTGTTTTTCCAATATATGTAACTTTTTCATTTGTTACTACACAATGAACTAATTGAATTAGTTCATAGTTCATAATTTGCAGACTATTGGATTTGTCTGGCAATTTTAAATTTTATATTTTGCTCATTCTGGTGACACTATAGGGGTTATTTATCAAAAATCAGAATTTTTCTGGTGTTTGAAATAAACAAAGTCTGCTCAAACTAGAATCCATGATCTACCCTTATTTATCATAAAAAAGCACCAAAACAAAACAAAAACGGCAACTTTTTCAGGTTGTTGCACAAAAACTCCAAATTGTTTGAATTTGACGCCTGATAAGTCAGAATTTTTCATGAAATAGTCGGAAAAAACTAAATATTTGGATTGTTGTATGAAACCCAGTGCAGACAATAATATATTCAAATAGAGAATAGGACTTCTGCCATTAACTTCTACAAGACCTGGACAGGTTGAAGATGGAGTATATTTTCGGATTCTGGTTTTTGGCATCTTCAGGTTATTATAAATCTCACAAACTTCTACTTTTTTTCCACTAAAAATTCAGATTTGATAGTAAAACATCTTGAATATTTAGAGTTTTTAAAATTCAGACTAATAAATAACCCTCTCAGACTCTTCAGCCATGGTTAATCGATGCCTTCCTAGAATGAAAGAGCCCAGAAGATCACAAATTCATCCTCTTTTATAGGAGTTATACATTAATTGATACAGACAGATACATCCAAATCCATTTTATCTATGATAATTAATATATTCTGTGTTGTATTTTCTGGTCACTTCCACTGCAAGCAGTTAGCATGTGAAGTCTGTTGTGGGGAGTAGCTGGGAGTTACAGACTCGTACCCACTTTATAATAAATAATCCTCTTTCTTCAATATTTCAGGTGCTTGATGCAGTGAGAGTGAACCGCAGAAAGAGTGCCCTTGCTGTAAAATGGGAAGCAGGAATATATGCCAATCGAGATGACGATGAATAAAGACATTTTGTTTTGCAGTTTAAATTACCAAAACCAAAAAAAACTCCAGATAATCATATATTTATTAAACACGAAGCAACATCTGCAATGCATATAGACATAAAGCAGACTGCGCTTGATAAGACAGATGGAGGCCTGGAGATTAAGCGTTCTCAGCTTAGTAGTGGAAGCTCAGGAAATGGAAAGTTATGTGCAGAAAAAGCAACCCTGCTACTAACCAGGGCACAGTGTGGATGTTGCTCAAAGCCAAACCTGCATAGTGCAATTGCTTCCTTCCAGAATATGCAGCTTGGATTGCTTTGTTAGCAGGATACAGCCCTAACAGATTTTAATATCAGTGACTGCAATTTATTGGTGGTCAGAATACTCTTTCTTTACCTTCAGAAGAAAAGTGGACCATTTTCATTTGTCTGTAGCCATGTCTTCCCACAGAGTGCAGCATTCCTCATTTCAAAAGTTTTATGTTGGGTTTTCCTAGATTTTGTTAAAGGTTGTTTTGGGGACATACATTTTAAATTACGTTATTTTGCAAAAAGTCTTCTGAAAACCTTTGATTGCTTTGATATATTTCTGTAAAGTACTCCAAAGCATTGGAAAAAGAATACTATCTGGTTGGTAAGCTAAGGTGGATTCTGGATTCCAAAGCCATCTAAACAGACATTAACATAGTTATTGAAAACACAAAGCCATAATCACTGTCCATTCTCTGGCACATCTATGGTTCTCAGGGGTGAAAGGCTTAAAAAAGCTTTGCCTTTCTAGTATTTCCAGCCTTTAGCACTGGGGCCCTAGGTAAAATCCCATCTGACAAGGTTTTAAAGCACAGCTACTTATGGAATCTATGCCATCTATATTTTACTACTACTTGGGCCTAAAGGGAAAGGAGCATTTCAAATGAAGTCGAATACAATATTTTGGCTATTGAATAGATATTATATTTGGTAATGGCACATAATGTAAGGGCAGTACTGGTGTATTAGAAAAACAGCACAGATACTCTGTGAACAACATAAGGCAAATATATATGGTCAAGTCAATTAGTACAGGATTTGCCTTTATAGTTTTAGGTAACATACTGTACATAACAGTTTTCTGTTATGTTGTATTGTGGGTTTCATCTGTGTGTCTGCCTGGGGTTTGTGGAAATAGTGAAATTACAGATAATTAGGGGCGAGGAACTTTGTAGCAGTGGCCTGGGCGATCTCAAGGTAAATAGCAGTAAATTAGAATATAGCTCCTGCCTATGCTGAGGATACGCTTGAGAAGCACTACATCATTGCATGTAATAGTATTCTATACTAAGGAGAAGCTTATAATAGTCCTTAATGTTAAGGACATGCAGTCATTTGGCAGCTACGTGTCACCATAGAGTGCATTTGATATAGAAATATCAACTCTGGCAAGAGTATCATCTAGTGGGTATTGATAAAAGAATTGCATTATTATACACTTGGATGCATTTACAGTAGTAAGGCAGTGCAGTATTAAATAATAATCATTGAGCGCATGGACCTGTACCTGCCTATCTACTGCCTGACCTGAAGCTGAGTTATTGTACAAGCCTCTCTAACCCATTTGACCTTGCTCTAAAACAGATTTTCTGCCAAAAATAGGAACTGCATTCCACCAGTGCAAGGAGCTTATATAATTGCTGCCCTAAGGGAGCCCAATCACACTGTGTCCAGAGCTGCACATTTCCTTTTCTAATTATCTTATAGGTTTATTTGCTGAGGAACAGCTCATTATTAATATTACCAGCCTGACTCCACATCTGAACTACTGGGCTTATCCTACTATAATGTTTGGGAGTGGCCATTATAAATGGACGATTTGCTGGTGGTCAGAGTGCAAGTGATGTTCATGGGGGGTTTTCAAACTAAGGACTAATTCAGTGCACGTGGACAGCTTTCACTTGCTTAGTACCCTCCCAGAATGAGTGGGTGCCTCATACTGTTAATGGTGAGGGATGTCTATGGCATCAACAGTGCATGCTCTTGTGTTTTGAAGCTAACCCAAATAAAGTATATGCACAAGCCACAAATGCAAAGATAGCAGGAGATTGTAGGCAACAGACATGGTATTTATTCTTGAGGTTTTTAATTATGATAGTATATAGCATACAATTTTAAAGCAATACGAGTTAGCATATTTTATTTCTGGAGCAGAAATTGTTCATATCATAAGAAACAGGTATCAAAATAAAATGTACATTGTCCTTTATTTGTACCAGCAGTGAAGTATTAGCAATCCAGCTTTCTTAAACTACTGCAGGCATGGGACCTGTTATCCAAACTGCTCTTCATACTTTGGATCTTCATACCTTAAGTCAGCTAAAAAAATCATAGACACATTAAATAAATCCAATAGGCTAGTTTTGCTTCCAATAAGGATTAATTATATCTTAGTTTGGATCAAGTACAAGGTACTGTTTTATTATTACAGAGAAAAAGGAAAACATTTTTAAAAATTTGGATTATTTGGATAAAATGCAGTCTATGGGAAACAGTCATTTGGAGCTTTGTGGATAATGGGTTTCCAGATAACATATCCCATACCTGTAGTATACATGAAACAGTGTTATTAGCCGACTGCTCGTATTGTTTGGTTACATATTCCTTCTGCAGGGGCATGTGGGCCCCATGAATATAATTACTGCCATATTGAGGTGTATTATGGCACAACTAGTTCCTCCATTTGTTTCTTTCATTAAAAAGCACAGCAATAATCCTTAGAATACATTATATAACTGTCCCTGTTTAATTGCTCAGAAACCATCTAAAGTGTTTTAAACATTTTGGTATGTAATGCACTGTTTACATATTCACACTATTTCATTTCTATTGCTATTGGGGAAAGGTTGTTTGATTAAATCCTGTAATCTTGGCCAGGAATCGCCAAAGAGAAGCCCCTGCTGAACTAGAGCATTGATCACTCCCTTACAAACTACATAGATTGTTCCCTGATCTATCAGCTGGATATACAATAAAAATGCATTATTGCAAAGGACTTCTCATCCTTAGTCATACCTCCTCATTTCAGTTTGAAAGTCTGGGCAATCCAAAGACCATCTGAGTTCATAGTCTCTCATGTTAACCACCAATAGCGGTATAAACTTCAGTTCTGCCTTATAGAAGGCACTACTGACCACAATGTCTGCTCCATAAATACACAAAAAATACACACTTTAGAGAAAAAGTATACCTTGTTAACTGTTTCACTTATTTTAATAGCAGATATTATATATAAATATATAAGATGTCCAGAAACAATACTGCGGTGGAATTGCTTGCTGGCTGTAGCAATTCAGTATAACTTCCTGCAGGAAGACTGGCTTAAACAGTGTGTGTGATACCAAAAAACAAAACAAAAAAAGATTCTCTTGTTTTTGAAGCTACTTATCGATTGCAAAATCTATATAAATATATATATATATGTTAAAAAAGTATTTTGCAGCAAGCTGCCAATTATTTCTTTTCCTTGTATTGCAAAGCAATAAAACAATTATGTATTTGGTGGCTGAAAAGCACTGAGGTCTAACATGTGACTCTCAAGCTGAAATTCAGTAGGGTCACCATGTTGACATCCCTGCTTTAAAGAAACACTAATGCTGGAATTATTGAATGTTATATGTAACATATAGATCATTGCTTTTACTTTTACATAATGCGGAAGAGGAAATGAGAGAAACTTACCCTTGTTCTCCAAACAAGTTTACCCAAAACTTTAACTTTTTAGTTTATGCTCACTGCTCGTTTTCATATATTTGGCTTTGGCATTTACAGTATGTAAAAGTAAATCCACAACCCAGTATTTCTTTAATTCAGAAAGAAGCAATCAAATGGTGGCTAAAACACAGTTGCATATTGCTTGGCTTTATGTATTAGTTAACCACTTACTTGTTATCCAGCTTTTGTTTTATAGTGACTGTGAGGCATACAATGCAATTATATAATTATTTTCTCATTAAAACACAATCTTGATTTGTGTCCTTTTGAGTTTTCTTTCAAACCATCATTTGTTAGTCCAGGTAAAACCCAACAGAAATGACAGCAATTCTATCAGCAATGCTACTAACAACTACAAATGCTACATATTATATTATATGCCATTTTCATAAGTTTACCTGAATGGTATCCTCCTTTTCCTGGAAATGTTATTGGTATGGTATGAGAACTGTTATCCAGAATGCTTGAGACTGGGGTTTTCCAGATAATGGATCTTTCTGTTATTTGGATCTTCATACCTTAAGTCTGCTAGAAAATCATATAAACATTAAATAAACCCAATAGGCTGGTTCTGATTCCAAATTATGATTAATTATATCTTAGTTTGGAATAAGTACAAGGTATTGTTTTATTTTATTTTTTTATCATTTAATTTTATTGAGTTATTGCGATACAGTATGAAGTTGAAAAGATGTTATATCAGGAAGATAGCAGTATATGCAGCTATATGAATTGTCTCTATCTAGTTCGACAATACAAAAAAGGTATTGTTTTATTAATACAGAGATAAAGGAAATCATTTTAAAAAATTTGGATTGTTTGGATAAAAAGGGAGGAGACAGCCTGTCCATATTTCAGAACATTCTGGATAATGGATCCCATCGGTTTAGATGGAACCATTAGGCAATGTACTACTTTGCAACACTGCAGCAGCAATAGTGATATTTTAACCAATTAGCATGTAGTATTTAATGATTGAATATTCTTGAGCATATTTTTTTCAGAAATAGATCTTTGTTATTTCCGGTATGGTTATTCTCACTATCGTAAAACAAATGTTGAAAATGGGAAATGATTTTGAACAAATGCTTTCCAAAGATAATACAGATATTTCAAAATGGTAAACAGGCAAGCTGAATACTATTGAGCAAATGTGCAAATTTCAGTCCAACTGATCCCCACATACTGCACCAAATCTAATCATGGATTATACAGAAGCGCCTATAGACACCACTCTAAATTACCTAAAATACATAAAATGTTTTTTTTGTTCATTAAATTTGAAACATTTTTGAAAAAAAAATTTGAATTGTTTCAGGCAACTTCAAGCTTTTATGAAGCTTTGATAAAGGTTTGAGCCAAGTCCAAAATGATTAAATGTTTCCCATATCATGAGCCAGTAGAACTTTCCATGCAATTAGGGGTGCTGAAAGTGGAATACTATTTAGGGAGAATATCTGACTGACAGCACAACTTGCTTAGGATGCCTGTAGCTACTGCATAATCTCTGTATAATGTAGCAGTCACTGTTGTCCTCTATGTATGATATACCAGTGCCCACTAGCATGAGTGTGAGGGCCAATGCTTTGTACATAAATATGGGAGACACTTGCATTGGAAGAATAGTGCACTGTCTACTCCTCCTACTGTTTCTACTCCTCCTACAGCTTTCTCAAATTTCAGTTTGCAG
>CM044432.1:95360354-95372665 GCA_024363595.1 Xenopus borealis | reverse complement strand
GTGCTGGATTTACTTCTGCCTCTACTATAACCAAACCATCACATCTTCTAACAGTTCCAGAGATGATGAACTTCAAAAAGCCATCTCCAAATTCTACACCATCTACAATTTGATTATGGGATTGGGACCATTACTGCCTGCTGGATTTACCCATCGCCTACAGATGTGTCATAAGAAAACGTACCTTTCACCCTTCACCGATTCCTACGAAATGTTTATCTCTTGCTACCTTGAAAAAAACTCAAAACAGTTTTAAAGTTTTTAAATTATTTTTATTTAAAAAAAAATCATAAACATGTATTTTAAATGTCCTTTTTTTCCTTTTGGAACTCACTTTCAAAAAAAAAAAAAAAATGTCTCTGACAGATGTTCCCTTTGATACACTTCATATAAGGCCCCAGTGTAAACAAAAATAATACCCAAGACCTGGCTCCATGTGCAGAGGTACAACAGACTGCATTCCAATTTTAGGGATGGCAAAACGAACATCAAACAGGGATTACTTCATGCCACGTTTACAGTTCATGCTGACCAGACGCTCCTATAAACATTCAGAGGTAAAATTTGGACTGCACACACACACATACAAAAACTTGGATCCCTAGTCAGATGTACACAGGAAAAAAGATGGTCACAGATGGTGGAGATAAACCATATAGAAAACAGGTCTTTCTGGAAATCCAAGATGGCCTCATGAGATATTTTAATTGCACTCAACAATAGTTGATGGGTGTTTAGGGTTATGAAACTGAAAAGAAAGGCTTTTTCTGATGGTATGCATGTTTGCCATATAAATTCAAGGCTCTTTTTTACAGAGAAATGTTGTTGCTGGTGGAGCTGAAGATCAAACCAGTTTGAGAGTCTTTGGAGTCTTTACAAGAGGCAAACAAAATAAAAAAAAAAAGCCTCAGAATGCAGAAATGAAATAGGGAATATGCAGGTTTCATAGAATGCACCGTGTTAAGAAATCAATGCAGTCTACATACAGTCATTGGGTTTGCAAGTTCCACAGCTGGTGTCAGCCCTATCAAACTCGCAACATGGTGTAGCATCCTTTCATTTAAGGAATGCTCACTTTGGTTCCTGTTTGTCTTGTAGAACTGGTATAATGGATTCCCAGGCTGTAAGGCACTGTTAGAATGGAAAAAGAAAAGAGTGGATTGATTCACTTATGCATGAAAGTAGTTTGTGGGTATATTACCAGCAGAGCCCAGCTGGGTAAATGAAAGTCTGGGAGTACTGTAAAAAGGGTGAAAGCAATAAGTTGGGATACATTCAGGCTGGGAGTAATATAAAGCTGGTCATCAATAATGAGCAATGATAAAGAAAGGCTGGGAGCACTACACACCAGGGAGAAATCAATGAGTGGGAACAAACAGCAGGGACACTGTAAGGCTGGAAATAACTGTCACTAAAATGCCTTTAGAAAAAGAATTTTGATGGTTTTAACAAATAGTTAAAACCGCTTTAAGTGAAAGAAGCAGAACCTCTAATCGGACCACATTTTATTCTACTCTGCCATATAGTGCTGAATTCTGCCACCTTCTGGTGGTCTTCAAAAATAGTATTCCTATCCAAAGCATGATTTATATTTGTGAATCAAATCCAAAATATTCAGATAAGAGAAGTAAAACGGTATTTGTGATCAACCGAGATGGAGCATTAAAATAAAGGCTGCTGGCAGAAAATATTTTGCATAACTGGTATATTCATTTGAGGAATAATAAGAATTTTATATTAAACAAATAGCGCCAGGGACAATCCTCTACTAGTTTGGCACTGGCAAATCAAAATTCCAACACACATGTAATCTCGGTGTGCTCACAGAACTATAACTGGGAGGCATGCTGGAGGCAAAATGCACTCTGGAAGTTCTGGAACAGACACGTGTCAAGTCGATGAACTGTTCCAAAGAAAAAGCTACAGAAAGAAAGATGGCACAATTTCACCAGGGCCTGCAAGAAATGCTGCAACACACTGAGGATGGTGGGTGCAGATATGTGTGGAGGACCTCTAGGGTTTCAGTTAGGCTAAAGCTAGCAGGTGATCCATTTACTGAAATAATTCTGAGCATTCTGTTGCAGTCTTGCTTAGGGCAATGTTAATTTCCTCAACAAGGAGATAAGTCGCCTGCAACAAATCTCCTCTCCTATGGCTGACTAATCTCCTCCAAATGCTTTGCCATTGGCTATAAAGTCTACCTTTGTCTACCCTTGCCTTTAATATTAAACGAAAACCCATTTTACATGTGAATACAGAGTGGTCAATGGATTTGTAAAGGGTTAATATTAAAATTAGAGGCTTTGAAACGTGCTGTTGCTAAAAACCTTGAAGAATAAGGTGGAGGGCAAGGGAAACCAAAAGATCCTTGACCAAACCAAGAGTAATTTTACACCTGAAGCACAATCACTTACGCTTTCTTATGTTTGACAAACTGGGCCATACAATTTGACATGAAAACAAGGATTCAAAGGGGAAACCCTGCACATTCTGAAGGCCACAGTTAAAGTGCATGGCCAATTCACCTACCTTTTCATAGTACTGGATGTTTTTGTCAGCCATTCCCATAAGCAGCTGCCGGAAGTCTTGCCTCTTGTTATTCTGCCACCGGTCCATGTCTGCTTTCAGATCTGCATTAAAACATTCTACCTTATCCTGGCACTTCTCTACATCCGTTGGCACCTACAAAGGTTCAAATTGCATAGATATAAAAAAAGTTTATTTGCAGTAAATTATGGGGAAAAAAAGGCTTGAAACCTTTGTTTAAATCAGAATGTAACACTGCAAAGTGAAAAAGGTGTTTCTAGTTATATTTTCATCATACAGTAGATAAAAATGAATAGAGTATAATTATTAATAAATGCATGGCTCTTTTTTTCTAAAGTGATTAGAAAGTATTTATCTCTTTATGTGTTGTTTTTGCAGCTCTAGAAACAATGCAGAAGCCTGCTCTCTTCCAGTCAAGACTTCTCACATTGCCTTGCATGGTTTTAATCAGCTGGCTTATGCTACATTGTTTCAACAGTCTGGAACCAGCAGTGCAGAAAAAAATACAGTCTGTTATCCAAAAAGCTCTAAATTACGGGAAGGCTGCCCCCCCCCCCCCCCCCCCCCCCTCCCATAGACTCCTTTATAAGCAAATCATGCAAATTGTTTAAACATGATTTCCTTTTTTTGCATTTATAAAACAGTGCCTTGTACTCAAGGGTAACTAAGCTGCATGAATCCATGTTAGAGGAAAAACAAACCGATGGTCCCAAGCATTTTGGATAACAGACTGTATACAGTACCTGTATTTCTATTTTATCGGCTTCTCTTGGGAAAAAATTGCCAATATTAGGATGCAGTAAGTCCTGTTTAACTTACTGCATAAGGTCACTTTCCCTGCACCTTCAGTTCTGCTTTATCCATATTTCTGTGACAAGTTCTTCCTCTTCCAAAAAAACCTGAAAAATCTAAAGCTAGCATGACATCATGTCTAAAAACTTCTGCTATTCATTTCCCTATAATACTCAGCAGGAAAAGGGAGAAATAAAACTGTGGGCAATTAAAAGCTAAATCAAACCAGCTGTATGAGATTAAAAGAACTAGACACATTTGACTGAAAGAGCTTTAAAAGTATATTTGCTTAAACAAATCTAATACGGATTAGCATACACACACATATCTAATATTTGACCAACTAGGTTTTATACCTCTGCAAATGTATCAACAATTAACCCATTGCTTCCACCCAGAAAGTCCCCCCTTTTTGGCAACTTTCACCCCATCAACCTTGCTTTTATCCCCATTAGGCACTTCTATCCCTATAACAGACAGTACCTACAGATCCAAAGGATGTTAACTGTTTTCAGGGTTTGCATTCAGACTGTGGGGCTCATTTATAAACACTGGGAATATTTGCCCCTGGGCAGTCACCTTCTGGCAACCAATCTCATTTTTATTTTCACTGCTCGACCTGCAGTCACCAGTTGGCTACTATGGGGGTTCTGCCCAGTGTTTATAAATGGGTCCTTATGTCCCTAAGCCTATTGTTACATTTAAAGTGGTCTAAAAAAGGTTGTATTCCGTTTTGTTGAATAACAAAAGGAACCAGCAAAATGAAAACTTAGAATACAAAAAAACCCAGATAAAATATGTGTTGCTATTTATGAGAGTTTAATGGGGGAGTTCTAGTTATATAGTTAAGACAGGTTGAAAAAAAGATGTTTACACCCCTCCCAATGAAACCCAGTGCATTTGACATCTCCTGCTGTGTACCCCTCTGATTTTTCAGATGTACCCACGTTTGGTTGTTAAATAAATGAACAAACTTTGCAAAGATCAAAATAGCTAAAACTGGCTAACATCAGATGGTCTGTTGTGGGCTCACCGTAGATCGCTCTTCTCTTTTCAACGCAGCAGCTTCTGATTTGGCCTCATACTCTGCTTGTACTTGATCCCTTTTCTTTAAAACTGTCTAGAGAAGAAGAGCAAATATACTTATTGATTCAACGGGTATACTTCTTTTATATCAGGTACACAGTTCTACAATACTGTTAAGGTAAGTGGTCTAAAATTCTCCCTTATGGCAATTGAATATTAGACAACTTGATCAGTGTGATCCTCAAGTGTAGCACAGCACTGATCATAGCCCACTTCACAGACAGTTTCAACTCTATCTAAATAGGGAATGTGTGACTTTGAGTCATGCTAGCTCTTAAAGATTGAAGAGAATATTGCTTGGGAACCAGCGGTTTCATTCCACATTGCTCCAGGATCACCTATTAAAGCAAAAGGAGCCAATTTGTCAGGCATACCCAGTGGAAAAAGTCACTAACTAAGTTAGTGTGCCATCTTTTTAAAGAGCCTAAGGTAATCTGTTTCTGTGTTCAGTGGTACAACCTTTCTTTTGGTCTCCAGAATACCTTGTCGTTTTAGTTAAGTTATGTTTTTATGGCTGGGAAGAACCCAGAACTTATGCGTTTTCCTCTTTTGCAGCATTTTTACTCTTTATACCAGTTCCCTGGTAAGAGAGACCATGAACCTGCAAATGATCCGTTAGGGAGAGCCTCTTGCAGTAAAACCCAGAACCCGCTTATGGCAGCCAAGAACAGTAGAGGAAGCAGGGCACGTGGCAAACAAAACTCAACCACTCAGGATAAAACAATTACTGCTTTGTAAAGAAAGAAAAAAAAAAACAAATAATGGTTTGACGTTTGTTTGCCCTCTCCAAACATCATCATGTCCAAATACAGAAATTTAAAGACAACTTATTCCCAATGTCATATTACTTTCCACCGCTATGAATTTGAAGTTATGTGATCATTACACAAATTATGGATTTTTCCATTTTAATCTAGACTTCAAGTTTTAAACTAAAAAGGCCAGTTTATACTGTACACCTATAAAAAAATTAGCAAAAATAGACAAAACTTACAATCTTCCTATTGTATGGATTTTTAAAAATTCTATATTAGGTAAAGCATGATTTTATTTTCACACTTACTGGCTAATTAATTAGTTATCAGCTTCAAAATTCAGTTAAGCACTTTGCCTATTAATGTAGTGATTTAGAGGTAGGTTTTATAGCTGGAACAATTTCAGCTTGCAAAGCCTAGGTATAGCTGGGCCACCTTTCAAGCGACTAGCTGCAAAGACACATCGTACTAGGTAAATTCACTTAATCTACTTGCACTTTTGACTTTAAAACTGTATGTATAACTACATTTATATAATAAATAAAGTAGTCAGTGTATATATATGTGTGTGTGTATTCTCCAAGTTCACCTTCATAGATTCAGAGTATAGAATATATTCTCTGATCACAGGCAGAAAGTCCTCTGACATGTCTTCTGTGAGCTCTTCCAGTGCCGTGCAGCAGTTTCCAACACAGGCCGACACTCCCTCCAGAGGCTCATTTAACTCCCTTTCCAACCCACTCCACGTGGAGTAGACAGGTCCATACTCTCGAAGCTCCATTAAGTATTCTGCAATGGAAAAAGACCATTTTTTGAAGCAGGTAAACCAGTGAATCTTAGATAAGGTGTAGTTATTGCTTTGACGTACAACCCTTTCAAAAGTTTATACATTATAAAAACTATACATGTGCAATTACTTTAGCTTACATGATAAGAACTAAATATTTTTTTGTAATCAGGGCTCTATACCATCAGTTATTTCAGATGCTGTAATGGGACACAAAATTCTATTCTGACACCAATCTTCGTTTCGTAGAATCTTCGGACTGTGTGGGTATCGTCCAGACAATTTTCGTACTGTAGGCGTCTAGTCGATCGGACTGTTTAGAAGATTTCTGTTCTGGCCAACAATAATATCTCTGCATGTATTGCCTATCTGATGATATCGGACTGTCGCTACTATTTGTTGGACATAACTTAAATACAATTGTTTGTGAAATAATGGCCATAGCATCATCTGATTTTTTTTCTTTTTACTACTTTATTTAATCTGAATGGTTAGTTGTTGGTTGAAGATTGCACTGAATGATTGTTCCTCAGAGATAAGGATATAGCTATATGTTTATAGTCAGCTGCTTCAGTACCTTTCCCAGACTGTCTAATAGTTTGCATATTGAAATGGTGAAGGCAATAGCTAATGCAAAAATGGGTATTATTGGACAGAACTGGATATAAGGTTATAGCATGGTGGAGCATTGCAAAACTTGTATTTTTAAAGGAGAATACCTAGAATATCAACTGTGTTTTAAACTCCCAGGCTGTGATGTGACAATGCAAAGCATCAATGACATGGTTAATTAAAAGTTGTCAAAAGTCAAAGAAGCTATAAGAGCATGGATCCGAGATAAAACACCTGTAAATCTGAACATTTAGGCACCCTGTGAACTCCTGAACTACACCCATGGTAATTACACCAGCTTCTCAATATTAAACCTATATTTTCTGAGACATTTTTTGGCAGACAGCCTTGCTGACCCCTCTCCTGCACACTTACAAGGAATGGATGGTTCTCCTCCCTGATGGCTTGGTATCCAGGGGCGATCCAGCCCATTTCGCTGCTTGGGGTCGGCCTTCAATTTACCACCCTCCCCACGGCACTCACTTTTTCAGTGCAAGACAGGGGTGGGGGTCCACAACGCAAGTGGAGATTGCGCGCTCTGCACTAGAAGAGCCAAATTTCTGGGTTGAAAACCAGAAAGCCGGCTCTAAGTTACCAGGAGCGGCATTTTTGACGCCCTTGGTAACCAGGGGGGTGCTGCCGCCTGAGGCGAGTGCCACAACTCGCCTCATTGGTGGAGCTCCCCTGTTTGTATCTACATTTTTTTTGAGTGGTTATCTAGCATTTTTCAAAACAGAACAGCCATAGCTTAATGGTCATTTGTTATACTGTTTATGTTATTTACGCTTTATATTTTATTTCAAAAGGAAATAATGATAACTGATTGTCAGGATCTACGTATAAATATGTACTCACACCTCTTTTCCATTTTTTTCCAAGTTAAAAGTCAAAGTTCAATGCATTACTACAATACGCTACAATACACTTTAGGACTGCTTCCTGATGGCATGTTGCTTCGTTGGCACTATTTCAAGGCAAACAATTTGTCCGTATAAGTTTTAAATGTTAGGGGCATAGAAACAAATGGAAAAATAATTTAGTTAGTGATCAATTCTGTCCATAAAAATATCTACAAATGGTGACCCCTCAACATACCTACTTCCTCTTTGATAATGCGTTGTGCTATTCTGTCAATTGTGCCAAGCTTTAATGCAAATGTGTCCAAGTAATCTGTTACGGTGGCAAATTCCACAGGACGGTTCCGTAGTTTATAACCACTTGTCACATATCGCACAGACTCTCCCATTTTAGAAAGCAGAGTAACACCCTGTTTCTTGTGGCTGTTCAGGTCCTGTTTATGAGCAGACAGAAATATTTAAGCACAGCAAATATGTTATATTAAACAAGAGTCAAGACTCCAGTCCACCACAAATTAAAAGCACTCTCATATGACAGAATGCACATAATAGAAGATACTTCTAGTATACAAGTTCTTCTAAAAAATGTGGTATTGATTACATTGGACACAAATTTGACCGACAGCAACTGCATATACGTATATGATTTTTAGTTACATCACAAGAATCATCACCATGGCATCAAGTGGTAATCTTATACTTCAGTTTAATCCTCCCTGCAATGGAATGCTGCTTCTGCATGTGCTAACCTTGGCTGTGAGAAAGACATTAAAATGTTCATTAAAGGACAAGACTGGATGATCCGCAATCCTCTTAAGAAATTTGTCCAAAGCTTTTCTCCTGGTCTCCACAAACTCTTCAGAAAAGCGGTCAACAACTCCTTTCACCACAAATTTCTCAGGAAGTGGCTGATTGCAAGAAAAAAAAAGAAAAATTCATTTAAAGAAATCAATATGCAAAAATGTATAATAGAACAAAAGAACAGTGAAAATTATGAAAAAGCATTAAAGGGTAAAATTGGCCCTTGAGTGTGGAGTGAGACAGCTCTACACTGGGTAAGGAAGTTGTATCATTCAACCACCAGTTTTCTTTCCAAGCTATTTTCAAATGTAACCTGTAATCAGCAATGTCTTTAAACGATTAACGTAGTCAACCTTGCATTGTTTAATGTTAAAGCTACACGGACATGTTGCTATAAAAATTATAGGAACGTGTCAGTATAAATTATGTGCTGCACCCAGAATACTTTGCCTCAAAGCCCCCCTCAGAGCAGCCCCCCAGCCTGTGCACCTGCACCAACAACCCTCCGATACTACTAAAAAACCTCCTGAGCCGTTTCTGTGACGCCAGGCTGGCGATGGCGCAATGCTTTCGTAGGCTAATAATGAATGAAAACATGAATCCATTCTAAGAAAGGATCGCTCCACCCCAGCGTCACTGAAAGGGCTCAGAAGATCCGATCAAAATGTGAGCTGTTGGCTGCGCAAAGGTGCGCAGGGCTGGGGGGCGGCTTTGAGGCAAAATATTCTCGGTGCAGCACATACTTCTTATGGACACGTTCCTATGATTTTGGAGAGGAACGTTGGTATTGCTTTAACCCCTTAAATGTCCACGTTTTATCTAATAAAAGACACCAAGTTTGCCCTGGTATGTAACTCTATAGGAGGGGTCCCCAACCTTTCTTACCCGTGAGCCACACTCAAATTTAAAAAGAGTCGGGGAGCAACACACACACTAAAAAATCGTTTGCGGTGCCAAATAAGGTATGTAATTGGCCATTTGGTGGCCCATATGTGTACTGGCAGCCTACAGGAGACTTCAATTCAAACTTGCTTTCAAGACGGGAATTCAAAACTAAGCACTTGCTTTGAGGTCATCAAGAGCAACATCCAAGGGCTTGGTGAGCAAAATGTTGCTCACGAGCTACTGGTTGGGGATCACTGCTCTATAGCAACCAATCTGTAGGTAGCATTTTTTTAGGTTTAAAAACAAACATCTCAGTGGTTTGCGAAGGGTTACCTACCATAACCTGGGCAAACTTAGTTCCTTTTATTACATATGATGGATAGAATGGCATTCCAGCAAACCAATGCCAGATTTTAAGAATGAGGTTCATTATACACAGTTGCGTTCTACTGGAAATTATGAGGGATTTTCTTTTTCTGTATGTTAGTAGTATCCGTAGGTTCAATGAACTGGTTATGCAACCTCTTCTATCAGGACAAATCTGGCTCTTTCCTGATAATGAGTATGCTCACAATTAGATACTTTTAAAAAAAACAAAAAAAAAAAACTGTAGCTATACCACAACAGTAACCAACTGGGTATGTTTTCATACTACCTACGGGAATGAAGTGGGTAGGTTGGGTTTCTTCAAGTTTATTCCTTAGCCAATCAAAGTCTTGGTACCTTCGTCGTACAGAATACTCTGGCAGATCAAATTCTGTCCGCGTGGTCTAAACAAGAGACAGAGAAAGATAAAACATATGCATGCATTAATAAAATAATGAATAAAACCAGAAAAACTACACGTTCAATAAAAAAATGCCTTTGTAAATCTAAAAAAATGGAAGGTAGCCAAAAGGTGTAGTAATAAAGTAAGCAAGGATTAACACATTGAATAGCTTAACACCCCAATCACAGTAACAAAACCAAAAGATTCCATCTCTTTAAATAATTAGATACAGCCATAAAATATTAGGGGTTTTTACTATTTGCAAAACAATGTGTGGAAGGCACACACACACACACACACACACTTGAAATAAAGAGACTAAAAATCACCTTTGGGTTAAAGCAAGTGAGTAGACAGAATCCACAATCCACAGTAAAACATTTGGCTATTAACTAATACAATCCAGAGGTTGCCTCTCAAATCAGTGACAGACAGCACTGACAGTTCTGCGTGTTTCCTCCCACTGGCAGAATAAAATTCACCTGGTGTGTCATTAGACTGTAAACACCCTGAAATACTTGGAAATGGCTGAAACCAGGTTGGAGAGTGTCGGCTAAATCCGAGACATTCCCTGGAGAATACTGCAGGATGGGATTCCCAAAATGACACTGTCGTTTCAATATGGAGCACATTATTGGTGGCCATTGAGTGCCCGAAAAAGCACTAATCTGTACCACAACCAAACTGAGATTTCCCGCAGTTTCTAAACCACTAGAGATCCCACTGTACTGTAATCCTAATTTTAAATTACATTAAATACAACCCACATCCCCATTCATCTCTCCATTAACAAATTCAGTTCTAAATCCTACTGATAGATGTTTTTGGCCAAGGCAACAGATCCTATATTTAAAATTGTATCTTTGTTTTCATTTATTTAGTCAAAAACACTGCTGATGGAAATTAGGGGTTTTGTTGAAACCAAACCAAATAAAACAAATTTCGGCAACAACTGCCAGAAAAATTATTTGGGATGCAATGAAAAGACCACAAATAATTACAGGTCAAAAGAGCCGTTTTGCCACCATTTCCACTAAAGAAAAATATTCTGGAGCCGCAAAACATAACACAGCTTATAAACTTTTAAAAGTTTTAACTTTTTTTTTTAATTTCAACTGTTACAACAACAGAATACAACAAACAAAAGAGCAATGTGCATGTGTAGACCTACTTTGAACAAAATTAAACACTGAATAGCCTGATTAAATGCGAATGTTCTCATCTGTTTAAGGGGAGGGCTATAGATGTCACTAAAATATGCCTCGCATCCACGTCTATAGCCCTCACATCTGCTGCAGCTGGACTCTGCAGGCTTCTCTCTTGTCTTGAGTGTGCAACCTCCATAAGGACCATGATGAATCATCCTGTGTCCGGTCTTGCCTGTCACTCCTGGGACGTCTATGCAGCCCTCACACCTGCTGGCGGCCTCCTGAGTGTGCGACCACGGTAAACCAACCATTAGCTGACCGCGGTTGCACACTCAAGAAGCCGCCAGCAGGTGTGAGGGCTGTATAGATGATGTGACACCAGACCAAGCCGCAGCAAGCAGGATGAGGCTCCGGTGCCGCGGATTGCCTACCCCTGATCTAGACTGAAAAAATCCCAACAATGTTTCCAATAAGTATAAAAATCAGGAAAGAGCAACAGAGAATATTTTATTACATATATATTTAATACATCCCACATATATTAAGAATAACCATGTCAGCCCTTGAACGGCCCATGTGAAAACATAATTTTGCTACTTTGGGCTCAGGAAATGAAGCTCAGCTTAACGATCATTGAAAATACATAGAACATTTTATTTGCATAAAGGTGGTATCGTATTTCAGTAGCAGAGATTTCATATAAGCACCGAGTCATTCAGTTACACACCTATCAAATTGACTGGTGATAAAAGGAGTAATAGACTTTTGCATAAGTTAACCAATGGTTGCTGTCCAGTGGAAAGGTTGGGTGATCATCATGGAGTTAACTTTTGGAACAAGCTAGGGCGGGTTGGGTGAGGTTTTGACTAATGAACATAGCATTAGTTACACTAGAAAGACAGGTTCATTTATAGTCAATTGGTACATCGGCTTCATTGCAGTAACGCACCGCACCAGAGATCTAATTTCAGTGTTGTGCTTACAGCAAACTTATCTAAGGCAATTGCCAATTGGTTGCTATGGGTAACTACTCTAAAGTAAATGCTGGTCTTAGTTAAGAGCTGACTATTTAAACTCATTACACTGGCCCTTTTAGATACATCATGGTGCTTTGTTACTAACCAGTGGATAGTAAATGCTATTTAATGGAGCATGGAGCACTTACCTTTTCTCTTATGCAGCTAATGAAGTGGTGTATGGCTCTAGGCTAAATGTAATTACATGTAAGACTTGTTACAATATATTTAATTATCAAGAAGGGGGACTGCATGT
>CM044432.1:95311572-95333879 GCA_024363595.1 Xenopus borealis | reverse complement strand
ACATGCCCCAATCATTAACCCATAGCATCTCACACGTTTGATTTCATTATTCTCTCCTCCATTAACTTTACACTTGATATACACTTCTATTATCAGTGATGCTTGTGTTTCCAGAAAAAGATTTTTTCTGTAATTCAGTCTATAGTATAATACGTATATATATTAAACAAAATAAATCCAATAGGATTGTTTTTGCTAGCAATCTGGATGCATGCAGCTGAGTTACTATCAAATATAAGACACTGTTATTATACAGAAAAATAATTACAAAAATATATTTGCTTGAAAAAGAATCTATGGCTGACCTCTTGGATATTAAGTTTCCAGATAAGAGATCCCATACTAGTATACAAGTTTCTGAAAAGTACAGTAGTTTGTCTGCATGTAACCAATCAATATCCATCTAGGTTATTTATATATATAAAAACCTCACCATTTTCAGGAAATTTCAGCCATCACTGAAAATGACTGGACCAATATATAAGACTCTCAAATTGAATACTTGGTTGGAGCTAGAGATAAATTGATACACTTTAAATTCCTACACAGAACATATATTACCACTTCTCGCTTAAGTAATTTCAGAGCAGTACTCTGATGAACACCCTATGCCATCACATGCTGACTGGCTTTAGACATACTGTATGGTTACAAGTATTACGGAGTTCATATACACCCTGATCCACTGGTAATGTTGGTTACAGACCTAATCCCTAAAGCTTTTATCCAACGTCTTTGCATTGGCGGATTGCGTCACAATTTAACTTTTTAAAGTCACACACACACACAAAACTCCATCAAGTTCAACCTCCAAAAATGAACCCTAGTGTTCACTTATACAAATTATATATTCCAATATCTATATTAATTGTAATAATAGCCTTTATATATTATGCTTGTCCAATAAAAATATCCAAGTCCCTCTTAAAAACATTAAAACAATATATCATCACAACAACATCTGGAAGGGCATTCCATGAGGATTGCCAGCTGTCCAGTTTTGACCCGGACAGCCTATTTTTTTTTTTTTGAAGGGCTGTCTGGGTCAAAACTGCCTGCCTGATTTTCCAAATTAGGAAAACCAGGCAGGATTCCCTATGATTGACGCAGCGATCGGCCAATTGCTGACCACCACGTTATACAGTTGTGCTCATAAGTTTACATACCCTGGCAGAATTTATGATTTCTTAACCATTTTTCAGAGAATATAAATAACACAAAAACTTTTCTTTCATTTATTGTCAAACAACTGTGTTTACTCTTTTTAAATCATAATCACTACATAAACTACCAAAATGACCCTGATCAAAAGTTTACATACCCGGGTGATTTGGCCTGATAACATGCACACAATGATTTAGAATGGCTATAAAAGGAGAAGTGAATCTCTTCTGAGCTAAAATCCCTCACAACTACCACAAAAGACTTCAAGCTGTCATTGATGTTAAAGGGGACAATACATGGTATTAAGAACTGGGATATGTAAACTTTTGATCAGGGTCATTTGGGTAGTTTATGTAGTGATTATGATTTAAAAAGAATAAACACAGTTGTTTGACAATAAATGGCTTCAGCCAACCACTAACCATGAGTGAAAGAAAAGTTTTTGTCCCACCCCCCTCTAGTTATGTTACTGGTAAGGTTGTGAAATGCTCTGCTGGATGGTGTTGTGATGGGGCAAGGGGCTTGGATGATTTCTTAGACAAGCATAATGTCCAAGGCTTTAGTGATACTAAAATCTGCAATTAATAAAGATGGCTAAAGTATATATAGTTTCACTTGGTGTGTGTAGGTAAGTGCACCGGGTTTCATTTGGAGGGTTCAATTTGATGGACTTTGGTCTTTTTCAACCCAACTTCACTATGTAAAAAAAAGGGCTGCACAGCCATTTTACTTGATAAATTAATTTGTGCAAAACTGTAAAATTAACTCTACTCTACATGCACAAGCCTAAGCTGCAGATGTTTAAAAGTAAGTAAAATGTTAATGTGGCTCTCTGTTATTTTATTTTCAAGCAAACATGCAGCTTGCACTAGTAAAGGGCAACAACAGACAAATGAGAAAGCCAGCTGGATGAAAAAACACAGCAATTCCAGTTGACTTGACTTATTTCTACAGATATACCATGACCTTGATGAATGAGAATCTTCACAAACATTTAACGTAGTATATTTTCCTATATTGGCCCTTATTTTGTCCCTTAACTGTGAAAAATATTGCTAAAATACTGGAACCAAACAATCTGTTTGGATTACCTTGGGTGCCAGAAGGGGCAGGCAACCTCCTTCTTGATACAGGGGTAACACCTGCCAGCGCTGGTCTGTTAGGCCCTGGAACTTTTTGCTGCAGAGTTTACAGGGATCCTGCATGGTTTTCAGTTAAGCCCAGACTAAACGGTAAAAGATAACCTTTGAACAATTTACCCATTGTATTCTCCTAAATGAGCCCTTTTTGTGAAAAATGTGTTCTTTGTTTGCACAAAAACCACTGGAACTCTCAAAAGACCACAAAGAAAATCTATACGTTGCTTAAAATCATTTGTCTCGGGTTCATCATCATTAATTTATACAGCACCATAAAAAATACCAGTCTTTCTATATTTTTATGCCTTTTCTCTATTAATAACATTGGGATCAAGCTTAATTTTTACTGGCCAGGCCAGTAAAATACCAGGTGGCAACCCTATGAGTAGGGTAATTTACTGGCCTGGCTGGTAAAAATTATATATGAAGGTCTGTATTTTTTCCAGAAAAGGTGGCAACTCTAACTGTGAGCAAAGACAAAATTTGTACATTAAGTTAAATGTTGGGTGCAAAGACTTGTGGGTCGTGTAAACACTGCTGGTTTAACTGCCAAGAAAATAACGTGTATTATATCTCTTTTCTTCCCTTATACTCCTGATGACCCATACCTCCCAACTGACCTATTTTAAGAGGGACAGTCCCTCTTTTGACAGCTCAACCCTTAGTCCCTCATTTGTACTGGAATGTCCTGGTTTTTCTCTGCACTGAACAGCCAGAAAAAGTAACAAAGTTTCTAACTTAATTGGCATTTGACAGAAAGCCCAGAACTGGCAGGAGGTTCAGATGTAATATTTTGTAACAATTTCTAGCAAATAAGTAATTGTAACAATATAAGATAACAGTTCCCTTGGGAAATGTTAGACTCAGCTTAAAGCGCAATTCACCTTCATTAGCAAAGCTGTAATCACAGAAAAATGTTCAAACTTTCATAACCTGCCAAATTTTGTAAAATGAACATGGTAATTAGGAGTGGTCACTGCACTTTCCGGGGCAACTTTTTTGTCCCTCTTTTTATTTCCAAAACGTTAGCATATCTCCCAACTGTCCCTTTTTTAGAGGGACAGTCCCTCTTTTGACAGCTCAACCTGCAGACCCTCATTTGTACTGGAAAGTCCCTCTTTTCTTTGTACTGAACAGCCAGAAAAAGAAACAGTTTCTAACTTAATTGGCTTTTGACTGAGAGCCCAGAACAGCTAACAGGTGCAAATAAGATACTTTTGAGATAAGAAAATAAGTAATTGTAACTAGGGTTGCCACCTGGCCGGTATTTTACCGGCCTGGCCGGTATTTTTGATGGTTGATCCCAATGTTATTAATAGGAGAAAAAGATAAATATATAGGAAGGCAGGTATTTTTTTCAAGAAAAGGTGGCAACCCTAATTGTAACAGAAGAAATATTTTCAAACATTCATAATCTGCCAAATTTTGTAAAATGAACATGGTAATTTGGGGGTGTGGTTACAAAAATGGGCATGGCCAAAAAAATTAGCCACACAAAATTGGTCCCTCTTTTTACTTCCAAAATGTTGGGATGTATGCGTTGGGAGGTATGAATAAGGGGCATACATCTAGCTACCACTGCAGTCTTTGCTCCCCTTATAGAAAAAAATATTTTCCTTTTTGTTGTTTCCAAATGTGACTTTCAGTGAGCAGAGAACATGCTTAGTTTTATCCAAATATTGTGAACTGAGGTGCACATTGAACTATTTTGTTTGCGTTCCACAGGGGTTCATCAGCATTGCTTATCACTGCCTACAAAGCTGCCACGTTTTGCGTCCCTGCGTTTATTAAACGTGCCGTCATGACGTCACCAGCTCGCGAGATGAAACTAGTGGTTTATTGAATTGCTGTCCGACAGCGGCAGGAGCTAAGAGGGTTTGCATTGTAGCGGCATTGCGGAATGTTTAAACAGCGATCTGGGACAGCGGCCTGTGTTAAGAAAATCGGGACTGCAATGGATCCCGGATCCACGGCAAGTCCATTGCAATGCACCATTGGTATGCAGTTTTTCTTTTTTCCCCTCACAAAAGTATTTACTGTTCTGCTTGTCCTGAAATGTCTCTTTGGGTTCGCAACTCTCGCTAAACTGTTTAAATGATAATACTCCAGAGCCACGTAAGATATCGCATGCGCTACACGACATTTATTGACCCTTCCGCCCACCCTTACTTCCTTCAGCTGTGTTGCTCATTTCTTTCCCAGAAAATCAATTAACAAAATGTATAGACGACGTCTTTGATATCTTTATAGTTTATTCACTATGTATACAATGCCCTTTGACATGTCATGCCTGCCTGGTGCAAGATCCCAGCAGAAGTAGTAGGCTTTTTTGTCATTGTAGCTTCCCATTTAGGCAAATACTTAAACCACATTTTGGTTGGTCTAATTGCTAGTGGCGTAACCCATGTTAGTGGGCCCCATAGCATTTTAGAACCCTCAACATATCCAGGGATTGTGCTGTTTGTCCTATTTATTCAAACTGTATATGAATTAGAGCCTCATGGGGACCCCTACATCTCTTGTGCCCCCTTGCATCCTCAAGGCATACCTTCCAACATTTTGGAAATAAAAAGAGCGACAAAAAGTTGTCGCGTGTGAAGTGTGGTGAAAACTTTTGTTCATGCCCATTTTTGTGACCACACCCCCTAATTACCATGTTCATTTGACACATTTTGTCAGGTTGTGAACATATATCTTATTTTTTTAATTTTGTTATTACAGTTTTGCTAATGAAGATGAATTGTCCTTTAAGCTGTGATTCTAACTTTTCCCAAGGGACCTCCTTATCTAAACTGTTAAAATTACTTCTTTTCTTATCTCAAAATTGTTACAAAGCATCTTATTTGCACCTGTTACCTGTTCTGGACTCTCTGCCAAAAGCCAAATGATTTAGAAACTTTGTTTCTTTTTCTGGCTGTTCAGTGCAGATAAAATACTTTTCAGTACAATTGAGGGACTGCAGGTTGAGCTGTCAAAAGAGGAACTGTCCCTCTGAAAAAGGGACAGTTGGGAGGTATGTCGGGGTCTGCTTCCTCTATAGTTATGCCCCTGGGTGGAACAGCTCATATGTGTTTCATGAAACTCTTGCACTTGATTGCTGTTGGAAATCTTTGGCTTTGCTACCATCTTAGTGCTTAGTACAGTACAGTGATTTATGCCCATTGGGGAGGAGAAAACACCTAGCGCATTCTGTGCTAATGATGAATTTTCTCTTAAAGGAGAACTAAACCCTAAAAATTGCATGTTTTATAAAATTAACTTATTGCACCAGCCTTATCACACCAGTTTCAGCTTGTCAATAGCAGCAATGATTCAGGACTTCAAACTTGACACGGGGTCACCATCTTTTAATGTGTCTGTGACACTCACATGCTCAGTGGACTCTGAGCAGCTGTTGAGAAGCTAAGCTTAGGGGTTGTCGCAAATTAGCAAGCAGAAACTGAGGTTGGCCTGTTATATAAGCTGATGCTAAAGGGCTGATTATTAAATTCTGATGCTAGTTGCACAGGTTTCTGTGCTGCCATGTAGTAATTATCCATATTAATTACTAATTAGCCTTATACTGTGACATTTCTCTTCTATATGTACTGTATAATTTGAGGCGGTCTCTAAGTAAGTGACAGCAGCATGGAGCATGTGCTGTGAACCAATAGAAAAGAAGTTGGGGCGAGCTACTGGGGCATCTTTTGGAGACACGGATGGCAGATCGGTTTTAATGATTAGTTTTAACCATTAGTCGCCAGGCAACTAAATCTCCCCGAATCTGCCCTTCTGCCCCAACCCTTAGGTGAGTTTGCAAGAGCATTGATGCTTGAAATGCCATTAAAATTCTTATCCATTTTTTCTTTTTCACCACCAAGATCTTCTTGGGACATGCTAAAAGCATTCCAAAGCCATTAGTGCTCCCTTATGTTGCATCCATTAATGTGTATCTCTACCATTAAGCAGATAAAATGCAATTACTACTTATATGCACATGGTGAAAATATAGTCTAATGCCTTTGAAAAAATAGTAGTCCTTGATTCTGGTAGTTCTTAGGAAAAACATTTATTTACTTTCAAGAAAAAAGTTTCCCCATAGGTGCTCTAAATGTGCTGGAGTTTAAGATTTTTTTCCCTGGATCTTTGTGATGTTAGCTTGGCTAAAATGGCCACAAATCCTAAACCTAAAAAATAAATCAGTACTGGGAGAAACCCAGAATACTTATCTCCTATATATTTCTTGCATTGCTCTTTCCTCACTGCACAATTAAAGCCAATTCTCTTTGCCTTGTTTTATTTTATAGGTAATACATGAGGTAGGTTTGGGCATGATCTTATCTTTGGAGTTGTGTAGTCAGAGTACCTGTTGTTGACAACCAAACAATAGGTATTACTTTTATCACGCTGTGTGTCTTATGATGAAATTATGATCAAATGATGTGCATGGCAATCAATTGTCTGTCTACGATAACCAGCTGTACAGAATATTCTGTAAATATTTGTGGTAAACAGATAAATGCAGTGTAAAATTGCAAGATTCTCCAAAAAAAAGCATCAAAATGAATGTGTTTAATTCCTAGGTTTTCCAAGCAAAAATCGAGTTGCTATATTAGCAGAACTAGACAAAGAAAAACGCAAATTACTTCAACAAAATCAGTCTTCTACCAACAACCCAGGAGCCAGGTATTTCAATAAAGCTTTCCTTTTTTTCACTTTTGGAAACTGACATTACAATACTTAAATGGTTTAGAAGTGGGATATTCCTGGCCAGTGTCTGTGGGATAGATCCTATGAATATGGCAGCCTAATAGTTGTAGCAATATAGGAAATAATGTGCCCACTATTGTATAAAGATATCATAAGTCACTGAAAAGTCCCATGACCTTATAAAATGCTTTAATACACATCATGAAACTCCTAGCTGACTTCTAATATTCTTATTTTTTATAACAGGGAGTACTTTATTTATTAAAATGCACAAGTGTCAGAACCAATTATATTATTATATATTATGATAACCAAATATAATTGCTGACATCACTAAGCACCATTTATAAGGTTATATTTTACAAGCTATTTATGGTTGTTGTGTATTACAATAATAACATGGTACATAATATGGCTGTGTAAAAGATCTGGACCTGTACATATTTATTTAAGTGTATAATTTAGAGGCAAGTTTTCATTACATGCATACCATAGGTCATTGAATTCCAAGTTCACCAAATGCTTTCACATTTTCTATTGCTATGTTAAGTTATGTAATAACCAGAATTGTATATTGTGACAACACAACTATTACTTATGACCTTGCCTCAATATAAAAGTGACATAGGGCTATAAACACAATCGTTATTGCAAAAAGAAATACAACTTGTCTTTATGAAATAAGTTGCTGCAGCAGCACTCTGAACATTAGTTTAAATGTTTGGAGTGCTGCTGCAGCAACTTATTTCATGTGGCTTTAACCTACGCAGAGAGGATTACAGCGTGCACCCGACTCTTCAAACAGCGAAACAGTGTGAGTGTGGCATTTTATTTGACTTTTACAACTTGCCTTTATGTTATGTAGAACTATTGTTTATATCCTTGACTGCATTACAGGGGTTCACCTTCCAAACACTTTTTTTCTGTTCAGTTGTTTTCAGATGTGCACCAGCAGTAAAGATTTTTTCACCGTTATTACAAAATTGAAGTTTAATGTTCCTGCAGTTTGTCTGATTCTGATTTGTTACATTTTGCTACATTAGTTGGTACATCACTTGGAATCATCTGTGGAATATTAGTAACTATTGTATCGGTTATAACTGCTGCCTTTAATGAAACACAAAAATAAGACGTATTCACTAATGTATCCATTAGGGAAGGTTATAGGGTCAGTGGCGAATGCCCCCTCCCAGTGACTCAGAAAGACTTGAGAAGGTGAAAAATTTAAATTTAAACTTCAATATTAGAAAAACGGTCACAAATAGACACAAATAAACCCCTTAATTTAATGGGCAATGTCTCCAAGCTCCCAGCAAAATGAATTTGAAATGTTATCACAGGGTGCAGAGTGTTTGATGGCCATGTGCTGAGTTACCCTGTGTCCTAGGTTGGATTATCACACATGCAATGCATTGAGATGAATTAAATTAAGACAGGATTTTTGACACTGTGTACAGAACAATAATGTATCTCGTTTTCCTCTTAACAGTATAGCTCTTACAAGGCCTAATATGAATAAGGATTTCCGTGACCACTCAGAGCAGCAACACATAGCAGCCCAGCAAAAAGCTGCCCTACAGGTAATATTTGTTTGGACACCGATGTAATGATACATTTAGTGGATGTAATTGTGGTACAGATTGTATCATAAGCTTTGTGTTAAATGAAAAATGCAGTCTTTATCAGCACGGAACACAAAGGCTTGGGCCAGACAGGGCTAAAATTGGCCTGCTTCAATCCCCAGGCTATTTTCAGACGCAGACTCCTCTTCTGTGTTCGAGTCCAGAAGTGTTATTTCAGCATTTTGCTGAAATCTGCCAACACCGATAAGAAGTCTGCTAGCAGTCGTGGGCTGAAATCTGCCTGCTATTACTCATCTGCCTACAGATTTCAGCAGGCTGATATTGATTGCGTCTGGCCCTAGCCAAAGGGACCATTTTATAAAAATAACAATTTGATTTTAGAATTTACTCCTGAAAACATGGCAGAAAAGTCAACATACAATATATACCTATAAAGCTATGATGTCAGAGATGTGACCAATAACTGCATGCTTCCTATTTGCACATATTCTATATTATATTATAACTTTTTTCTGTTGTTGCACTGTGGGCCTGGCAGAGTCTGTTCAAATGGATGTGACCATTGTTAAAAGTGCACCATAACCTGATGTAAGTCACTATATATCCATATATAATAAGACATTCTCCAATAGAATAGCTTCTGTGTGTAGCTTCCCCAAATCAAAATTTCTCCTTTATTCCCTGAAGTGCAAAGAAGCCGCAACAATACCATTTTTGTTTTTACAATATTCTTGTTTTAAGTACAGTTTTTTTTAATGACCTCTATTACTCATTGCTAAAGCATTGCAAAATTTAAAGCTTTTTCCTGATCTTGTTTTTATGCAGGCTGATGAATAATAATAAGAAATAGGCCCCTTTTAGATTTACAGTCTCGCCACAAGATGGCATAAAGTGGTTCAGTTAAATTGGTGTGATCCTCTAGTTCCTAAATATAAGATATATTGCTGTTCAAAATTTTTCTTGCAGTATGCCAGTGATATAATCTGGCAGACAAGCATGTGGTATCCTACGTGGGGCAGTCAAAATTTCATTGTAACCCCAGGCCCCCCAGCTGGACAGTTCTTCTACTTTAAAAATAAGTGCAAGCAAATCTCATTTGTTTGGTCATTTTTTACTGGTCATTGGAAATGCAAGTGTTATTTCTGGCTGTACAAAAGGTTGCCTTGCATTGGTTTTATTTAAGATCACCCACTAATGACTGACCAGGGGGCCTTAAACTGCCCTCCAACATGCCTGGTCTGTGCCATGGTAATTGTATTTAGGGCCAGAACTAGGGGTAGGCAGAAGGTACGCATAACTGAAGAGGCAAGGTGCGTGCTAGTGTGCATGCCAGCTCAAACAATCACGTGTGGGGGAGGGTGGCTTGGCAAAGGTGCTCTGCCTGGGGCACACTAATGACTTGGCCCAACTCTGATCGTATTTTAACAAAAAACATCGGGTTTCCATATTTGGCTTCCAGTATCTGTGTTTAAACCATAGTACATCATAGACCAGATACATACAAGTTTTAAAATGAGAACATTTGCAGTGTCTTATTAACTGATTTTAAAAAGATTTTTCCCTATTCGCCAATGGGTTAATCTCCCCTCTGGGCCAGTGGACAGGACCTCCCACCAATCCATTAAAAGCTTTAGCCCTCTCTTTAGACCTCTGCCTCATCTCCCACACAACAACAGTAATGCTGTCAGGGCCCAAGTTGGAGTAGGAGGCAGGCTAGCCTCCTTCGCTCATATCTTGGCCACTTCCATTCAGGAAAGATGGGTCTGCAAGACAGTAGAGAGAGGATTTTGGTTTGGAATTCCAGTGTTCCAAGGAGAGTTCATTTCCAATTGTCCGTTTTCAAAGACAGGAACGAAAACAGGAAATTGGTACAAGAATATGTGGATTAACTACTTTGCTCAGGTGCAGTAGAACCAGTACCAAAACCAGAAAGGTTCACAGGATTTTACTCAAGACTCTGTTTGATAAAAAAAGGCATCAGGTGTTCTCAGACTTGTCTTCGATATGAGGCAGTTAAACAAATTCCCGTTATTAAAGAATTTCAAAATTGAGTCTTTATCCTCCATAATTCAGGCAGTAGCAGTCAATGATTGGATGTTAAACATATGCTTAAAGGATCTTATTTCCATATACCAATCCTACAAGGGTACAGGAAATTTCTAAGGTTTGCAGTAGACTAATCACATATACATTTTAGTAGCCCTCATTGCAGAACTGAAAAAAGGATATCAATCTTTCATTACTTAGCTGACCTCCTGATCACCGCAAAATTATGACAGTTCTCGTGGATGGATAATAAACAAGCAATCTGTCTCCTACAAAGACTCTCTATTTCCTAGGTGCTCGTTTCCAGACAGAAGTAAATCTTCCAGCAGAAAAGCAATTTGAAGGTGGTTCAAGCCATTTCAGATCTCAAGAAACAAGAAGTAGTGTCCTTCCATCAGCCAGATGGCATCTGACAACTCTAAGTATTTCTGCTAAAGAGAGTAAGAACCCCACATTACATATGCAAAATCTTGCTTCCTCAAACTTTGAGGGAGAATCTCGGCTGGTGGTGTTTGCAGGAAAATCTACAAAGAGGAATGCGTCTGGAAGAACTGGATGGTCGTTACAACCCATGTTTCAGGGTGGGGTGCCCATCTAGGAGATTTTGTCGCTCAAGGCAAATGGCAAACGGAAGGAATTCCTTCCAACATTCTAGAGATAAGAGCAATCAAAGAAACTCTTCTGCCCTTTGGCCATATGTTGCCAGAAAAAGATGCAAAAATGATGCTATGACAGTAGCATATGTACAAAAACAAGGAGGCACCATTAGACTCGCTCTGTTAAGGGACATTTCTCCAATTCTTCAAATTGCAGAGGATCGAATAAGAAGCCTCACTGCATTCCATCTCCCAGGAAAAGAGAATTAAAGGCAGATTACCTGAGTTGTGAAACCTTAAATCCTGGAGAATGAAGTCTAGATGGTGCAATCTTCCAAAGTCTGGTAGAGATCTGGGGTCATCCAGACAAAGGTGTATGGTGACCGATCAAAATCAGAAATGCAGTCAATTTTTTTTAAAGTCTGGGAAAGATTCAACATCAAAACCATACTATAAAGCCTGGGAGAAATTTATGGAGTTTGCCTTAAGTAAAAATCAGGATCCTTTGTGTTCTTCTGCTTCATTGCTGGTTGAATTTCCTTTTACAGGGTGTAAAAGTCAAGTTTCTACTACCTCAGCCCCTACAGGAAAGAGTTGGGCAAGGGACCCTTTAAAACTGGAAAACCTAAAAATGAATAGGGCTAAAAATGCCATGTTTTATATACCGAACTTATTGCACCAGCCTAAAGTTTCAGCTTCTCAATAGCAGAAATGATCCAAGACTTTAAACTTGTCACTGGGGATCACCATCTTGGAAAGTGTCTGTGACACTCGCATGCTCCTTGGGATCTGAGCAGCTGTTGAAAAGCTAAGCTTAGGGGTCGTCACTAATTATCCAGCAGCAGAAAATTAGGTTGGCCTGTTCTATATGTTGAGGCTACAGGGCTGATTACTAAATTATGATGCTAATTGCACTGTTTTCTATGCTGCCATGTAGTAATTATCTATAATTAATGACTAATCAGCCTTGTATTGTGACATTTCTATTCTATGTTAACTGTATATTGTGAGTGGGCCCTTAAGCTCAGTAAGTGACAGCAGCACAGAGCATGTGCAGTGAATCAGCCGAAAAGAAGATGGGGAGCTACTGGGGCATCTTTGGAGACACAGATATTTACTGCTAAAGGGCTGTGGTTGCCTTGGGCTGGTACAGAAACACAAAACATAATGTACAACATTTCTAGCTACTTCTTTAGTTTAAAGGACTAGTAACATCAAAAAATGAAATTATTTTAATGTAATACAAATACAATGCAGTGTTGCCCTGCACTGGTAAAACTGCAGTGTTTGCTTCAGAAGCACTACTATTGTTTATATAAATAAGCTGTTGTGTAGCCATGGGGCAGCAATTCAAAGGAGAAGAGGCTCAAGTTACTCAGCAGATAGCAGATAAGCTCTGTAGAACATAATATTATCTGTTATCCATTACTTATCCTGTGCCATATAGCCGTTTTTCAATTTCCTTCATTGCTACTTAGCAGCTTGTTTATATGAACTACTGTAGTGTTTCTGAAGCAAACAGATCAGTTTTAACAGCACAGAGCAACACTACATGATATTTTCTTTAATTTAAAACACTTTAATTTTTTGGTGTTACTTTTCCCTTAATACAGATGTTCTTTAAAGTAAAACTATACCCCCCGAATAATATAGGTCTCTATAAAAAGATATTGCATAAAACAACTTATATGTAAAACCCTGCTTCATGTAAATAAACCATAATAATACACTTTTTTAGTAGCATGTGCCATTGGGTAATCATAAATAGAAAATAGCCATTTTAAAAAAGGACAGCCTCCTGGGATTCTAGGATTCAATGGTGCACACAAACACCAAACAAATTATAAAGTTAGGTCACACAAGCCAATTAACAGACAGAGTTGTGTCTTTTGCTTCCACACTTCTTCCTGTTAGAGTTGAAATATTTCTGGTCAGGTGATCTCTGAGGCCAGGGTCGGTGGTACCAAGTGTGGGGTCCAATTGGAACCATTTTGGAGGGGCCCCCTAGAAGGAACTTTGCTGTCTGTTGCAGGGTCACAGAGCTGAATGGACAAATAGTGGCTGCTTTCCCCTTTGTCCAAGTGACGCTGCCAGTTGGGGGATGGGGCAGACTGGGCAACTGGGAGAAAATGTTCCCTCACTTTTTTTAATCTCTGTGTGCTAAAAAAAAAAAGTGCAAATTTTGGTTACCACTGTAAACTGTGTTTGTGCAGCACCATGGATTATAAAAACAACAGTAATGCATTTCACTTGTTATTTGGGCCAATTGGGTTTGGGGTGGGCTGGTTGAATTGGGTTTGGGGGTGGGCTGGGCCAATCAGGTTCAGATGTGGCCTGGGCCAATCAGGTCTGAGCAGGCTGGGCCAATCTGGATTAGGGGTAGGCTGGGGGATTAAGGGAATAGGAATCAGAGCTCGCACTGGAGCGGGGCCCCCATAAGAGCGGGGCCCAATTGGACCAATGTGCTTAAGATCGGCACTGTCTTTGCTCAAGTATTTATTTTCGGGGTATAGTTTTCCTTTAACACTCTGTTGAGGGTATTCCACACTTACTGTAAGGGGCAAATTTACTATAATTCACCCAAAAATCCTACGAATCCATTCGCAATTCGATAAGCATTCGACTATCGAATGCTTATCGAAAATAGTTTTAGGCTATCTTTGCTCAATATTCGATTTCTCGATGAAATCGTACAATCGGATACCGATCGTTCGATTTCATGAAAAAATCTTACTTTTTCCTTCGAGCCTCTGAAAAATCCGTACGATTCGAACGATCGAGCTATTCGATTGTACAAATTGTATTTGAGCAGGACTTGGCAAAAGAAGTCTATGGGGGGGTTCCCTTAGGCTTCTATTGGTATTCGGTAGGTTCAATCTGGCGAAGTAGGCATTCGAAGGATTTTAAAATTTTAAATCCTTTGATCATCGAATGATCAAATTATCGAATATCCGATCATTCGATCTATTCGATAATTCGGTATTCGATGATCGAAGAGCCCAAATTTGCTTATTTGAATATCCAAAAAAAATCGTACGATCGGTATTCGATCAAATTCGATCGAACTTCGAATCCTTAACGTGAATTTTGTAAATTTGCCCCTTAATGTGATACTCTTCACAGCAGTCACATCTGCCTGTGGAGTGGGGGAGTGATCAGAAACAAATACAAAATTTTTCAAGATAATGTTTTTCTAAAACTGGTTTTTAGATTCCTTTCCAGAGTTGTTTCATTTGGATGTAGAAGTTGCTCTTCCTTCCTTTTGTCCAAATCCCAAAACAGAAAAAGAGTTGCAATGGCATACGTTAGATCTGGTGAGAGCAATTTGAATCTGTCTGGAAAGAATAAGATCATGGTGGAAGTCTGATCGATTATTAGTAATTCCACGAGGGTTCAGGAAGGGAGAAGCACCAACAAAGAAAAATTTGTTTTGATTGTGGTCTAGCAAAAACATATACAGCAGACAGGAAGGTCCCAATTGTGTTGAAAGCCCATTCTACATAAGTATTGGCAAGTTCCTGGGCCATAGCAGCGAAATCCTTGCCGGTGGCAATATGGTCCTTTTTTAATACTTTAGTTAAAGGGGGATCTAGGGTCGAAATCTATAATCTTTTCTAGGCTTTTTTTACAGTTTTGGTGCTATAGTAGCTGGTACCTTGCCTGTCCATGTATTCCACCAGAATCTGCTCAGTTGTAAAGAAAACCTCACTGCCTGCGGCCATCTCATCTGCCTAATTTGCCCACCCACCAATGAAAAAACAGTAGGCGCTTATTTTTTTAATCTAATTTTCAGAAGTGCACAAAGCTGAGATGGAGACTCGGGAGAGAGGTGGGCATCTAGCATAAGCAATCAAATAACCTTACAGTGACATTACCGCACAAAACAGTTTATTACTAGTTTTTTATTCCCACTCCACTGTTACCAAATCAGCGCAATCTCCTTGCACTCACTGCAATGCTTCCTGCTTTTCCTGACTGTGCCTGTCTGCATGCAAGGAGATCACACTGATTCAGTAACAATCGCTGCATTGGTGGGTAAGCGGTTAGGCAGATGAGATGGCCGCTGGCCATGAGGTTTTCATTACAAGTGAACTGAGCAGATTCTGGGGAAAACGCTGACGGGCAAGGTAATGGCTACTGTAGCACAAAAAACATTAGAAAAAGATAATGCGTTGCAATTACAAATAATCTTATAATCATTCCTCAAAGCCTAGGAAAGATTATAAATTTCAACCATAGATCCTCTTTAAACACTTCTCAGGAAGCAAGAGTTGGTAGAAAGGCGCAATCAGTTGCGCATTATGCAGAAGAAAGCATTTTCTTTTTTGTTCTTTGCTTGCAACCTTTATTATGGCTGTGGGAATTCTCATTGGTGAAATGCTTCCATGAGTGACTAGGGAAAACGGGAAGTTTTTACCTACTTAATGTAATTTCTGTTTCTTTGACACTCACCATGGCAGCATTCACCAACAATATTCCCACCCTAAGTGGGCAACTTTTAAAGGAGACTGTGTGAATGAGGTGAGGCTAAAGCTTTTAACTGACTGTCCATTAGCCCAGAGGGGAAATTAACCCATTGGTGAGGCTGCCATGGTAAATGACCAGGAAACAGAAATTATGTTAAGTAGGTAACCATTTTCTGTTTCTTTTTTTTATTTGACTTTGTTTCTTTTCTTCCATAGCATGCACATGCACATTCATCTGGATATTTTATAACCCAGGACTCTGCTTTTGGAAACCTGATACTCCCAGTCATTCCTCGTCTTGAAGCCGAGTAGCTACAAGCAACTTACAAGCATTTTTTCTAAGAACTACTTGATGTGTTGAACACCGTGTTTGATCGATTTGGCTTTTTTTCCCCCACCATATACAATGTATGATAATTTAAATGTGGCTGCCAAATATACCTGCTGCAGCTGGAATACTGATGAAAACAGTGAATGGCCTTCAGCTTTGCTATCCAAACAGTAATCAATTCCAATGCTTTGATAAGTGCCAGTTATGTGTATTTAAAATAAATACTATTTATTTGCACAGGAAATTAACTGCCAAGGTGTATGGAAAGTAGATTCCTAAATTGCTAACATGATACCTTTGTGTAATACATTTTTAACAGGAATTAAACAGTTTTTTTTTTAGAATCCGAATTAACTTTTTATCCATCTAGTTCTGTTCTGGTTGTACATAAAGTACATGGGTCAGTGAGAGTAGTATGAAAGAGCTTACATTTTAAACAGCAAATTGTCATCACTGAGAGATAGACAGACAAGAAGGTCTTCTCCTATAAAGTCAATTTTAAGCAAATAATTCTAATGGTTGAAGAAAGATTTCCTTTTCACTGTAGTGATAAAACTGTAGTTTGTACTTGATGGTAACTAATCCATATTGGTGGCTAAACAATCCTATTGGGTTTATTTAATGTTTCAATTATTTTTTAGCAGACTTGAGGTGTGGTGATCCAAATTATGGGCCCTTTATTCAGAAACCCCACAGTCACAAGCATTGATTCTATACCTGTATCTGTTTTGTGGTCTTTGGCAGCACAGTAAAATGGGGGTGGGGAGCAACATGTTGCCAGTGAGCTACTTGGGGATCACAATAGAAACCTGCTATCCCACTCACTACCTGATACAAACAAGAAAGGGCTGAACATTATCACTCATGGTTGCTATTCTCTGATCACTGTTCTGGTTCAAAATGTTGTTTTGATTCAGTGCAGAGAATCACTAGAGCACATAATATATATCATTTACATATTTGAAAATCATGACTTTACTGCAGTCTATGTATATTACTTTCTCTTAATCTGCAATTAACCCCAGCAAATTCTTTCTGCACCAGCATATGTTAGCTTCACAATCTTAGGGGCTGATATATGAAGGTCTTGCAGAACCTTACAATTTATTTCTCTATTAAAATAATGGGCTGGATAGAAATATGCACCAAAAGTGTCCAGAAAGTGAAATTGTGCCATAAATATGGCCCTCCTAGACATAGAATAAAATAACATCCAGCTATAGTTCCCCTTTAAAAACCTTGCAGAGCTATTAAGCACAAATACTTTCATGATTATGCCATACTTTGCAATAGATCTGCATATTACAGTATATTGGCTTTATCTCCTAGGCAGCAGAGTGACCACACTTTAACCATAGCACAAGTAAGCAAAGAACACCAACTAGCAGAAGATAGGATGAAAACTTTCTTAATGATTTCAGTGTTTCTGATCTTTCTATCATGGCTTTCAGGTAAGAATTCAGTCAGTTATTTTGTATGAGATTTATTATCCAAAACCTGTTATCCGGAAGCCAATTGGCAGAATTTTCATTTCCCAAAAAATACTATTTAAGCAAGCAAATCTCAATTTTTAGTAAAAATTCTTTGTAAAAATTAGACTGTACCGTGTATCTTTATAACTTAAGCTGCTCAAATCCATGTTTGACAGCAAATGAATTCTATTTTTTAAAAAATAGTATTGAACGTGCTTAGTGGCGTATAGTGCCACAGCAAGCAATCTGGATAATAGAGACTATATCTATATTATCTACGACTCTAATGTTGATATTACGTGCTGATTTCTTGTTATTGTCATCATAAATGTGTGTTTATTATATATAAATATACAGTATGTTTTGTTGTTTTTTCTGTAGCGATATGGAGGGCAGTCCAAAGTATTTTTCTGTTATCCCAGACTAGGTTCACAGCTTAGTAGATAAGCCAGGGAAGAACATACAGTTTCTCTTTTCCAGTATACCAAGAACACAATTTTCACCTAGGGAAAGATATAAATGTTAACCAATGGCGAGAGAATTTTCACCAAAACTTCTCAAATTTTCCATTGAGTAAACTGGCAATGTTTTTTTAATTTTTTGGTGACAATAAAACTTAACTTCCATTCTGTAATGTATATTTCCCTTGATGAGAACCATGAATGTAGACCACATGACCTTTTGGCAGTTGCTTAACATTGAGAACCCACCCCCCCCTCACCAAAATCATGGGTCACCCCCATCACAGCAGAAATACTGTATTTTATTATTGATCCGTGACAATGGTTATCTTTCAGTTCTCTTTTACCAATGTATCTTTCCATGTTTGATTTGTCTGAATCCTCTCTTGAAGTTTTTATTAGGCATTAAGAATTCAGATGGCTGCCCCCAGATGAAGTGCAGGCTCATCTATAAAAGTTTGTTCATTAATCACTTTCTAGCCAGTCTGGAAAGAACTTAAGGGGCTAAAATTAACTGTTTTTATATACAGTATTTATAGTGAGTGGTGCACCGATTCTTTGGAAAGCAGGGGGATTTCAGAATCCATCACTTCACAATGGAACAAGGTGAAGGAGGGCTTGCATTACAGCTCATAGTTGGGAAATGGTTTGTATGCATATTATTATTAACATATATGTTTATACAACTAAATCACATGAATTGCATATATATGGAGTTACATTCATCACAATCAATACCTTTACAAAAGGTGAGGAAGGCGCTATGCAGAAAGAGCTTACAATCTAAATCCCTTAAGGCCTATGATTAAGGGATTGTTTCCCGAAACGCGTAGGGCATTGTATCCCGATTAAATTTGTTCCTGATCAGAGTGCCGTCTCTTTCCTGGATTTTGTGGAGTATTCTAGCAGGGGGACGCTGCTGACTGAGCACCTGATCCGGATTATTTTGAGCAAGGAAAATCGAGTGAGCTTAGAGCGGTTATCTATGTTTGTTTTATAAAGGTAAAGGAGTTATACATAAGGTGTGGTAATGGGCAAGATCAAAATAGTGGGTGAGAAATGTGGTACTTTATGTAGTGTTGCATTTTAACTTCCTTCAATTTTTGGAATCTGGTATGTCTGTGTAAAATAAAAAAAAATACAATTCAGAGTTCAGATAGTTTAGACAACATTTCTCAATAAATCCAACTGAATGAGCTCATGTCAAAGAGGGGGTGGGGTATTTATTCCTTTAATAGAATTTGCTAAATGATCAAAAGTACACATAGGGGGCAATTTTAGATTGCTTGTGGCCCCAAATAGATGCCTTCTAATCTTTATTTCATTATTTTATAACCTTCATTTTTCTAATCTTTGTTTCCATAACCTTCAGTGGTTGCAGATGGCATAGAAGGATTGTCTTCTGGCAAAAATACAAAGCTACAACAAGGTATGATTTCAATGCCTGACTTGCAACAAGTAAATGTGTCATTCAGAATAAATGCTTTCCATAGCTACAACTAAATGACCAATATGAGCATAACATATTCACTAATATGCATGTGAATCAGTGTAGCTCATTTCCATCTATTATTAATTCGTTTTCTTCCAACACATTTAGTAATTTTCTGCATTTGAATACCTATTTTTATAGATGTCAGACTAGGTTTCATTAGCATTGTTACAGGATAATACACTTTGACAGCATTTTTATTACATTAATATATTAGTCAATGCTTATCCCCCACATAATGCTTAGAAATAACATAGGCATTACGTATTACTTTCCAATATGCATAAAAGAAATATATCAATTCTAAGTTAATTAAAAATATTCTATATCGATCTTCCGTTTATTAAAATGTCCAACAGATGAATCCATGGTCTGAGCTAAAACAATGAATCTTGGGAAGAAATATTTCATTCACAGCTTCCTGTGATCTTTGACAAGCAGTAAAAGTAAATGTCTGTATATATCCATGTGGTAAAGAAATACAAAAACAATTGTGAGCATGGGCCAGGACATTAATAATATAATATTGATTCTATCGGAGCATTCTAAAAATGTAAAAGAAAAATATAATTTAATGTTCACGTAAAAAAAAAACAATTCACAGAAAGTGGTTGAAAAAATGAATTGATGCAAAAACAAGCACTTTAGATAATGGATAATATATTTTTTTACTTATCACTATGAAATCTCTGGAGAAAAATATTGATCTTAAAACACTGTTGCAAAGCAAAGCATAGTTTAATCAATGGAAGAAGGAACTTAATATTCCTAGTATTTGAACACTTGCTGCTGGTCATTGATCATGAACTGGAGAGACACAAGGCTTATACTTTGATCAATAAAGTTCTTCCTTTTTAATATAGGTGTCAACCAATATGAGCAACAGGAATAATAAAATAAATGATGTAGAGCAGGAATCCAATACAAATCGCATACATAGACACGTTTACACAACATGTCATTACCCGTGTGATGCACACAGCATTCAGTAATTATAAACATATATGTATACCTTTGTTAATTGGGCATGGGGGCACACATGGAAGATATTCTTTTGACAGCATGTGTTAAGAAATCTTCAAATTAAACTGGAAAACTAAAGAAAACAAGAAAGGGAATTTAAACCACCCAAACCCTATAATAGAAGTTGTTGCTGCGCAGCTCCAGGCATAGATACTGCTGTCTGAATAGGCTGGTTACTACAACTGAGCTTTCTAAATACAAATTCACTAAGGTAGTGCAATGTACAAAAATATGTTTTCTGGTCACAATGTAAAATGTGCAGGTGTGCATTTTGGTGCAAAATTCAGGTGATTTGATCCTCTATGCTTGGGGGGGAATATTTATGATTGCTTGAGCATTTCGGCTTTAGCAATCTGATATTTTTCTGCTTAAATGAGAAGAAAAACTATGGAGGCATTTTATTGCCAATGATTAGCCACAATAGTACAAGCTAGAATACTTTATTTATTCTGTAGAATGTTTTACCATATCTGAGTAAAAATCTCTAGAAGCTCTCTCTTTGTTTAGGATAGCGGCTGCAGTATTCGCTTGGTGTGACATCACTTCCTGCCTGAATCTCTCCCTGCTTACCTATAGCTTGGGGCTCAAATTACAGCAGAGAGGGGGGAGAGCAGAGCAAACTGAGCATGCTCATGCCCAGGGCAAGGAGGTTGAGGCTGAAGGCAGGAAGTCTGATACAAAAGTCCATGTGTACTCAATAGAAGGAAAGAAATGCAGTGTTTCAGAGCAGCACTACCTTGAGGGTTTACTGGTATATTTAGGTTGACCTTTCTGTTAAAGCTTACTTAGTTTTAACAGTTCCTTCTTCTTTAAAGCTGCTAAACAGTAAAAAAAAAAAAAAAAAAACTCTTGCTTGAAAAAAAAAAAAAAATTCATTGGGCCTGAAACTCACTGTATGTTCATTAACTGAAACGGTGTTTCCTGTAATATCACTTGAGTCCCCAAGCTCAAGCAATCTTAACTAAGCCCCTTAGTTTTAATTCAAGGCACACAGGTGCTCTGGGTACAGGGCCAAGTATATATATATATATATATATATATATGCACTGTATAGTACTGTGGTGAATACTCTTGGTATATTGTCCTCTATTGAGGGGGGTGGAATCGTTGTATATCCTTTGTGCTGACCTTTTGAAGCATCATATTGCAGTATCTCACCACTAGCACCCCAGGAAAGTGTGTGTAGTCATATGTACCAGCTCCTGTCCCACTGCTGTTCATGTGACAATAATATCAATAAAACTCTGTCAACATCACTTCAAACTCATTAATCATGGAGGCTGCTCCCTAAGGGCTCATTAAGAATTCATTTTGTCAATATTGGTTTCTGTGTCTCTTGATTCTTTCAGTTGTTATAATTAGTTTCTGTCATTGCTAATCAATGGCACTGCAAAGGCAATGTTCATGTAAGTGATAATATAATTTAGGTAGGAAGTGGTTTAGCCAACATTCACACAGGGACAGTGAAGTAACAATGCAAGCGAGTAATTGGTTCAGGCACTGAATTCCAAGAGACATAAAATTTCTTAGAAATGTTATCTAATTCTCCAGTATGGAATTTTTGCATGCTAAACATCTGAGTCGAAACCAGAGGTTTCCTAAAAGGTCTCTGAGACTTCAGAATAGACTGCAGAGGAAAGTGGGTGGGGTGAGGGATTGGGTGACGTGCTAAATTTCACAGGTCAGAACCTGCATCGTCTAGATGTTCGCTTCTCCCTTAGATCTTTGATGGGGTCTACTAAATAGGCATATAGAGGGAGTTGCAAAGTTGCAAAATTAACTTGGGATCTATGAGATACAACTTTTATTTATGTATCCGTTTCTGTTTTTTTTTTTTTTTTTTTT
>CM044432.1:95280478-95298448 GCA_024363595.1 Xenopus borealis | reverse complement strand
CTTTAATTTTGCTAAAGATATGTATATAGCCTAAAGAGGCTATATATATATGTATATAGCCTCTTTAGGCTAGTTTAGTTTTAATTAAAAAGTTTTATCTTTGATATAACTTTGTGGCTATATTCATTTATGGCTGTGTACTGTTTATATTTTGTATATTTCATTGGTTGTTTTCACCATTTTTAGGTACTGTCGGAAATTGCTTTGGATTTCCTAATCCTATATTGGACACGATTTTTCTGTGTTTTCTATTTTTCTATGTATTACATTGGTTACAATGTGCCCAGACGGCTGGGGCAACTAATCTAACACAATTGGTTCTAATTAACACTGATTTCACTGATTATAAATGACTGTTTTGTATAGTAATCTGCATGTCTGACGAAGGGGTACGCCCCCGAAACGTTACATCACTGACTTGAATTAAACACGCAGGGGTTGATCCCCGCTTCACTGGCTGAGTGTTGGGTAATCTTTGTGATTCATATGCTCCAGGAGTGGTGCCGACCTCCTTCCTGTACACCGGGCCAAGCTTGCTGGAAAGGCTGGGGAAAATAGGAATCCGTTACTTTGCATCAAAGAAGAGGTCACCACCCAGATATTAATGGGGCAGGATACATCTGCAATAAATACGACCCATGTTAACTGTTTACTGAAAATTACTTTTGACTCTTGTTTTGCTCCTTCCCATTTATCGAGAAATGGGAAATTCAAGAAATTTGTGTGTGGTGTATTTTGTCCTCTGTGTTGTTAAGTGGAAAAACCGAACTGGAAAAAAACAATGACACCACTCTCCTGGTAATGAACGCCGAGTTTAAATTAAAGTTATTTAAAGTTATTTGTCCCTGTATAGTTATAGTGCAGATTTGTTGAATGGACAACCTGAAATTTAATTGGATCCATTTTTCTGTTCATGAATTTGAGAACTAATTTATGTCCAAAACTATGGCCCTCTTGCTGTAACTGGACCTCTGCAGCTCAGAAATTTCTAAAATTCCTCTTTGACCAGTAAAATTTGTATTTTGTTGTACCATAATATTACATTTTAAATTGCACTACCAACGTCTATCAGACATATATATACATCTGTACACATGCACAGGCCTTGCTCGCCTTCTTTTCCCAGTAGGTGCGCCTGCATGGATCTAGAAGCACCAATAAAAATAAATCTTAATAGAAAAGAAAAATAATAATTGAAAAAAATCTAGATGGGCACCTGATCACACTGGGCCCCAGGGCTGTATCCTTTTGTAGCCTACGTATTAGCCCCCGTGCAGAGCTATTTATATATTTATGTTTATATATATATATATATATATATATATATGTATATATATATATGTATTATTTTATTCCGACCACTGAAACAAAAACATTCAGTAATATACATTATTCATAAAAGTAGATTTACTGAACCTCCAATACAAATCACACAATTCGAAAAACAAACTGTGTGTATGTGAATTCCCCTTTAATAAAATAATATTTCCATAATGCCATACCTATGCTTTACAGTTTATTAAAGATGTCCTTCATAATGGAAGGGCTGTGGGCTCAGGGAACTGCTCTGAGAAAGCAGCTATACACCGGACTCGCCCATATATCAGTATGGAACAGGATAAGCAATTTACAAAAGGCAGCTCTGTGCATAGAAAACATGTACATAAAAGTGTACAGCTGATAAATGCTATGCCAGAACATTGCTATAAGCCTGGCACAAAACTTTCGCTGGAGCTCTGCTTAAGCATCTCAGTAAATAAGCTTTGCTGTCAATCCATTTTATGGAAAAGCATTTCTGTGCATTATCCTCTCCCTCTGCTGAACCTTTATTGCCCTCCATCCCGAAGTTTAATTACATTCTTTTCATTCTGTGGGATGATTGCACGGGTGCTATAACAAAAAAAGAAAAATTCTCTGCTCAGAACGCACAATATTTATTGTTTTGTTTGGGTGCCACAGAAGTGGAATGAAAAGAACTCTCAGAAAACTAAAAAAAAAACAGGGAAAGAAATTGTTTTCCTCTTTCATTTTAGAATAATGAATCAAGCAAATAGACAATAGAATGGAGGTATTCATACATTACCTTCAACTCCTTCTCTGAAAAATGCAGGGCATGTAGGAGCTCTATGGAAACCCTAATGGAAGTGTGTTTCAGAATGATCCTGTAGGGAGAAACAAAAAGTAATCACTGCATGCTCAGGCCCACCCTACCCTCTTTTACTCAAATACAAAAGTGCTCAGAACATACCGGAGCCCATAATTACTCAGAGAAAGTATATCTTTATGTGATTTTGTTCTTTTTGTTTAACAGTGTGATGATGTTTCACAGTACGACAACACAGCTTGGTTTCAGGGATGACAGCAGATGATGGCTGCACAGAAATGAAAATTAAAGGAGAAATAACACCAAACAATTTTACAGTTCTGTTATTTCTATCCAACTCATGAGAAAAAAAAAATCTTGGTTCTTGTTTTGCAGAGCCATTTCTTTTGTTGTCCACCTTCTTGAGTCCTGTGGCAGGTTAGGTAGCCGTAGCTACTCATACTGCAGTTCAGGAATTGAGTTGGTATAAACATCAGTCCTGGTAGCTAGTGGGTAGAATTACAAGGTTGTAGATCCTCCTCCTTGCTACTCTCCTCTGATGCTGTCATATGATTCTCAGTGGCCTGTGGATGCATTTGCTCAGGTCAAATGAATATTAGGTGGATTGTGTCAAAATGAAACTTGGTTATAAATATTCATTACAGTAGGCAATTCTAACTGAAGGTAACGGTGGTTTTATAACATATATTACTTTCTAGAAATAAAGTCAGATTATTGCAGGTTAAGTAGATATTGCATGTTAATGTATACTGTATATGGCATCCCCTGCTGTTACTGCCCTTTCATTAATTCAAGTAAAATGCTTAAGGTATTTGTATAAAAGGAATGCACGTGTAGCACTAAGAAAAAACCCCAAATGATGTTATATTTTATTCTGCCTCGCCTTTGTTAACTTGCAGATATTTTCTCTGGACAGATGTGAAATAAAGCCTTTATGTGCTTTCAACATCAGTGCTGCACAACCACCCTGCCCCCACCCCCTTATTAGGGTTCATGGCAGGACCTGAGTAGTAGTAACTTGATCATATCTTCCATAATGGTCAAGACATGATATATTTAGTTAAATCTTTTCAGTAGTGTGTCTCTTTTCATATTACAAATATTTGGTTTTTAGACCATGAGCAATCCACAGGAATGTAACAAGAGGGTCCCAGGAATGTTTGAAATGATGTGGAACCCAAATCAAGATTCTGTACTACCACTCACCTACTATGTAACGTTATCATCTGTTCCATTTACCTGCCAAATATTGAGGCATTTAATATAGAATTTTCACTTGGTTACTACAGACTCCCAGTAGCCCATCATTGTTCTACAGTCTGAAAGTGATGCTTGTGCAGAGATGGATACAAGTCAGAAAAATACAGTTAAATATGACAGTCGTTTATTAGACAACATCCAGTTAAAAATACCACCACATATTTTTTGTGGCATGTCTTAAGTTTAATTCACAGTATTCTCACAAGGACGTTAAAAAATAATTCCTGGTCCCTAGTTATTAAAGGAGAAAAAAAATAAAAAACACTTTGGGTTGCCAATTGTTAGGCACTGACCAGTGAGCAAAATAGATAAGCTACCTTCTTCCACACCTCTCCTTTACATAACCAGCACAGGGTGCATTGCAGGGGAGAGCAGTACCATAGTTTCAGCTATAGCTTCTGTTTCTGGCACTCATAGGGGTATATTAATCAAAGAGTGAAGTTCCGCCACTAGAGGAAAATTCCACAGCTCTCAATTCATTTCTATGGGATTTTGCAAGGCATATTCATCAATGGGTGAAGTGAAAGTTCACCCTTTGATGAATACGCCTTTAATAATCCCATAGAAATGAATTGAGAGCTGTGGAATTTCCCTCTAGTGGCGGAACTTCACTCTTCACTTCACCCTTTGATAAATACGCCTTTAAAAATCCCATAGAAATGAATTGAGAGCTGTGGAATTTCCCTCTAGTGGCGGAACTTCACTCTTCACTTCACTCTTTGATGAATCTACCCCATAGGGTCATAGAACATGTTATGTTTTCACTGTTAGGATCCAGAAAAAAGCCAATGGGTCTAGAAAAGACCTGCCTAACATTGCTCCTATAACTGCAGCAAGAGTGATTGCAATGTATAGTTAACTCAAGTAAACGGAAGTCACCCCCTTGTATGCTAATTGTGACGTTGGCAAGAAACCACTCACAAGTGTTGTGCACTGCAGCACTGGTATGATCATATAACTTGGACCCTACAATCTCATAGAATACACACTACAAATCCAATACCAATGACCCATTCCTCCTAACATTTAGACTTTACAAATATTGGCACCAGTACCTTCCAATAAGTCCTCTCCTCTTTGGAACCATGTTGGTGGCCTTTACAATAAAGAATTTGAGCATTGTTTGTGTATGCTGCAAATTGTTTATTCCAGCAGAAGCACTCCAATCGGCAACAGAACCACACCATGGAAGGCTCCTAAAATTATGGTGCCATACAATGGTGGTTCATACAAGAAAAATGTCAGCTCCCAGTTATACTGCTTATGTAAATATAATTGCACAGAGTACTAATGTAACCCTGATATAATAAAATCCTTACACACTGTAGTCTGATTATTTGGCCTGGCTGCCCTAGAATGTTCAGCTGAACATAAAGCAAGTGGGTCTTAGTTGAAGCACCAGAAAAGAGGTTCCCATAAGGAGCAGATACACAAACCTAGAAGCATTAAAAGCAGGGCCTCAATTTTTTTTAGAAATATAAATACACTGTATATACTGCATATGGTTTTTCACCAATTTAGGATGCATGGAGTAGAGACAAAAGCCCTAGTTATAATAAAGTATACCCCCCCCTTCCCTTCATAAATCCAAATAAATAAAGGTGAACACAAAGAACAGAGTTTATTATTATAATGAGGATTTAGTAAAACTGCAAATAACAGTGCGTGTCCATCCAGTGTACAATGTAAAATCCATCCTCATTAAGACAAAAGACAACTGACAATGGTTCACACAGTAACATTAACAGAGTCAGAGAAACACAAAGACTGAGGCACTTTTGCTGTGATTCTGCTAGAAAATTAAGTCCAGTACATAAATATCATCAAAACAAAGTTCATTGGAAAAGTAAAGCTATATATGTCTAACATTAGAAGACTGCAAGAGATTGCTCAACAGTTTATTTCAAAACATTTCAGCTCATGAACAATCTATGATCTTTTTTATCTGTCTGACTTCTGGACCCGGGGCAAGATTAAGTCAGGTTAATGATATCATTTTGCATGGTATCTTCTCATTTTTGAAATTTTCTGAACTAAAGGCAGTTCAGGCAAAGAAGAAAGTATTGTGTATGTACCTACCACAAATATTTGTGCTATATTCATGTATAATATCATATTTATTTATTGACAATAACAGGTCAGGTTCATGATTTTAGTTTTCTTATTAGAAGAAAAGGTAAAGTTAAAGGGCAAGGAAAGTGTAAAATAGAATAAGGCTAGAAATGCTGTATTTAGTATACTAAACATAAACATGAACTTACTGCACCACAAGCCTAATCAAACAAATTATTTATGCTTTCAAAGTTGGCCACAGGGGGCTGTTATCTTGTAACTTTGTTATACATCTTTGTCTGACACTGGCACTGCACATGCTCAGTATGGTCTGCTTGAGTTCTACATGGCTGGTAAGTAAGGCAGGGGCTCCCCCTGCTGTTCATAAGTGATTGTTTCCCTGCCAGAAGCACTAAATGAAGGGAGAATTTCACTGCATACAGTCAGGTTTCTTATAAAAACAGTACACATTTTAAAATTAAAGTATATTGGGGATAGATTTCTTTTTCATTAAAGAAAGTAAAAATGGGATTTTATTTCTTTGCCTTTCCTTGCCCTTTAAGGCCTTAGTTAGTACAAGCCTTATCCAATGGTGGAAAGAATGGGATGCAAATCCTATAAATTGTGCTGAGCAGTAGAGGCTCACATCTGGAGCATCATGAAACCATCCACTTTATGACTGCATATCACATTCACAAACTAGGCCAAGAGAGACTGATGTGAATGGCCAAGCTGTTGTCCCAGTCATTCTGATAGGTTGCACCCAACTATGGTGGCTTTACTTACTATTGTTGACTTTCTGTGGTCTGGGCAGTCTCCATTAGATGATCATAGGTTCATCACCAATAATAACCAAAATATCCAAGGTCCCTCTGCAAAAAAAGTTTTTCAGGTTACACACCAGACTCAGACCAGACAGAGTGGGTGCTGGCATGAGACAGGGTATGGAAAGGATCTGGCCCCCTCTCCACTGGGCCTCCTGTGGTTGCAGCCTCTGCTGAAAGCTAGTTATTCCACTAAACAACAAATATAAGTGAAACTTTGTATCCTCCCCCCTGGCCTAGGTGCTATTTTTAGTTCAGTACTATGTAATAAATTAAACATGTTGTATGTCCATGTTAAATTTTTTCCCAGCCTGCAGATATTTTCACATCTATCTGTAATTGTTAACACTTTATCTGTTCCATTTAAGGAATGTGGTTTTTAGTTATACTGCTGTTACACTGCCAGATATGCTGTAATGACAAGAGGGCAATTTAAAAGGGGCAAAAATTGCTACACTTAAAGGGGACCTGTCACCCTAAAAAATAATTCCAAATCCTTTTCTATCATATTAGTTGAGCAACATAAACTTTACTTACACTATATATATATATTATTTAAATATTGTTTCCTTCAGTCTTGGAATGACACAATCACAGCAAGCAGGCAGGCGCCATTTTGAGGACACTTATTAAGGTAAGCCTTGTAGTGCCCTACACAATTATAGAACCTGTGGGGGTGGGGAAGGCGAGGAGGGCAGTGACATTTAGGAAGTGCTAAATGGCAAGTGAAAGTAATTGACTGCTCCACCTATATGGTCAAAATATGACTGGCATATATTTTAATACCTTTATAGCAGGTATGGAAAAAAATCATTTGAGTTTCACGTTTAATTTGCAAAGGACTTTCGTTATATAGCTTTTTATATGTGGGTGGCAGGTCCACTTTAAGTAATGCATAGCAACCAATGAGCAGGGAGCACTTAGTGGCATGTTCTTTGAAAATGACCATCTAATTAATTGTTACTAGATCTTGCCCAAACATTGCATTACATTCAAGTTTCCATATCTTGAAAATGAACTCAAGCAAAAAGGCCATTTGCAGTTTTATACAACATGGAATTGTGCTTTAATTCAGCCTAGAAACATACCCCCAGGGACAAATATTTGGGTATTAGTGACACTGTTTTGTCTATTTATTGTTGTACTTTTAACAAAGGCTTCCAAAAGGCACTATTAGACAACTGTTCATATTTTCAAACTGCTCATAAAAGAAAAACTGCATCATGAGATGCCTTAAACTAAAAACCAATCTCACTGATCATCACATGTGATATCAGTTCTGCCATATGCCCTGCCCTGTGTTCCCTAACATTGGGTTGTGTGTGCAGGTCACTAACTAATCAGATTATGAAGTTTTCTTTATTAATAGCCGTGGAGTGGGCCAAACTTTTTTAATGTCTGAGTAAATGAGACAAAGGTGTAATTGTCACACTGGTCAAGCTTCACTCGCTTTGCCAGTTTGGGAACAACACCACGCAGAGATCGAAGGCCCATTCTCTGCTCCTCATACCAGACCTTTTCATTGCCAGTGACCTCTTTCCGAGCAGTCAGGTAAAAAGGGGAATGTAGCTCTAACTGGGTTGGGGGCCGGTAGGTGTACATGTATTTGTATAAAAGACAGTATGGACATCGCCTGGGGCCTTTTGAATGTTCATGGTAAATCTGTCCGTAGCACATCTTGTTGGGATTAGCCTGCTTGTCCCGCTTCACACTATCTGTTCTTGCAAAAAAAGGTCTATTGTTTGCATCCTTGAGCAATTCAATATCGCCATACATCAGGTCTGCATGTTCCTGTAAAGTTCTCATATTTAAGAATTGACTATTGTATTTAACCACTGAAGACAGCAAAGCTATGGGCCCATCGTCCCCGAGACACCCAGTTCGCCACATTTCCTCCTCATCTGCCAGACTAAAGTAGACAATGTTGCGTGAGCGGGACCCTGACATGCCTGCTTTGTTTAGCATCCTCAGCTTTTCTTTCAGTTTTTGAGAAGAGGAATTGAAGACGCTGCTGGTGATGGAGAACCCAGCTCCAGCATTTTTCAGGATACGGTCCAATCCCCTACGTATTGCATGGAGCGATGTTGCCAGAAAGTCAGAGCCGTCAGTTTTCTTTACAGTCACATAAAAGTCCTCCAAAAGTTCATTCAACTTAACAACAGGGACCTTGGGACCAAATGGACACAATGGACACATATCAATAATAAAAATATACATATAGAAACAATCCCAATACTAATTTTAAGTTTTTTTTTTGTAAAGGTGGTATTTGCTTATCATGCTGTCTCGTTAATGCAATTAAAATTAGATGGCTTCTGTTGTGTCACCTTGTCACATATTCTAGATAACTTTTGAGTCTTTTTTTTATATTTTTAATCAGACTGCCCAGTTATTTTTACTGACAGATTAAGCTAGAAGTGTGTTTATGAGATGACCCAAGGCTCATTTAGATACAGCCTTCATATAGCAGATACTAGAGGCTACTCCCCAAAATTAACTTTATAGCACTATTCCCAAAATCCTGATAATGTTTAGGAGATGATGGTTATGTTTATATTGATTATTTAATATCAGAGGATTTGCCCAGATGGAATAATCATATATAATATACATATTTAAGTGTAAAGTATTAAGCAAAATGCAGGACCAATGTGAAGTAACTTGCCCACCAATCCGCAGAGGTGAAAGAGAATATATTTTCAATGGAACTACTGATGAAATAAATCTGAAACTAGCTATTTAAAGACCATGACCAGCAAATTGCAAAATCATATTGCAATAATAGTTTCAGCAAGCTAAACAGAGGTGTAATTTATTGTCAGCCACAGGACAGAAACTTGGGATATATCAGAGCAGGTCTCTGTAATGGGCTTTCAAAAAATGATGAATGCATCTAAAGGGATAGAATATTATGGTCAATATCAGCTGCTCAATGGTACCTAGAAGATGCTAGCAGCCTCTCTGATTTCCATCCCTGGCAACTGTCCAACTGAGATGTGGCAAATGTTTATATATATATATATATATTATTTTTATTTTTTTAAATAAGGTTATTCTTAGAAAATTTAAACATACACTGTGCATTTTAAATGTTATGTGTACAAGATTTTGTGGCAAGGCCAAAAGGCCCAGGCCTATGGTGGCAGAATTTCAGGGGCAGCATGCCGCCCAGCCGCATCTGGATTTTTTAATAGCACTGGCGACAGGCAAGTCAGTCTCCAGTGCTGCGCCTTGCACGGCAAGGGGGAACAAGAAGGGGACAATGCAGGTCAGGAGTAAGAGGAAGGGGGCGGCACTGGGAAGGGGCAGGGGTGAGGAAGGGGATGGTACAGGGCAGGAGTATGAGGAATGGTACTGCACTGGGAAAGGGTGGGGGAAGAAGAAGGAGGCAGGGCAGGGGCAGGAGGAAGGGGATGGCGCTGGGAAGGGGCATGGATCTTGCCTTGAGGTGGCTGGTTTTATAAATTCAGGTTTGCTCCTTACCCAGAAACACCCCTGTAAAAATCCATAACTACCAATTAGCAATCCTGATCTATAGTATCAGTCTACTGGAAAAATGTAACCAAATCTCTGGTTGCTGTGAGCTAGTGCATTGGTCCAGTATCAGTGTTTTTCTTTTAAATCAGTATCAGAATGTTATTCTCCTTTGCACATGACGCATGCACATTTGTTTCATTTTACAACTTGTATTACATTTCTCCCATTTGTTTTTCCAAGGGTTTTTTTTTTAAACCGCCTCAAATTTGCACACCAAACTAATGATAACGCTTAGTACTGTAAAGTCTGTACGGTGGTGGTACATTGTGCTGCTTTTCATCAGCATCTCTGGTGTAAGTTCACAACAATTTGAAACACGGGGCCAAAGAAACACTGGAGTGACTAAATTTGCCTGGAAGCAACATTTAGGCTAACGTTGCAAAACTTGCAAAGTTAGGAAATATGTCAAAACATCAGTCATTCAGTCAAGAATTGAGTCACATGGAGGGGGGGTAGATGCCTTCTTTTTTGTTCAATTTACTTCTTTGTAATAATACATAATATTCTGCAACTTTAATGTGCAAGTTGTGTAAATCAAACGGCAAATATTGCAAAGAAATCATTCTAATTCCAGGTTATGTAGCAACAAAATGCTGGCAAATACTTATGCAGAAAAGAGATGTTTTTTTGATTATCTTTTTTTTGTATCTTTTACAACAGTAACGGTAGGTTATAAGAGAATAACCATAACAACATTATTACACAGGCAAACAGATGATAAACTGCCTTACCTTAGTGAAGTCCATGCAGTCTTTTAGTCCCCTTGTCATGCACCAGTACCTCCACACATTCAGAGCATATAAGGTAGCCTTGGTAGTATTTGAGCTTACTGCACTGATACACAAGTCCTTCAGATCATCTTGAAAATGAAACATGGGAAATCTGTTGAGCTTGGTGGAATATGCTGGAAAAAAATGAATAAATTAGATCCAAATGGTCCTTCTGGCTAGTTCAAATGAGGCACAGAGTAGGCGGAAATAAGAGATTGCAAATGTAAATTCAGAAATGCAGGTGAGGATGGGATTAAAGGGAAACTGTCATGGGAAAACTTTTTTTTTTTTTTCAAAACACGAGTTAATAGTGCTGCTCCAGTAGACTTCTGCACTGAAATCCATTTCTCAAAAGAGCAAACAGATTTTTTTATATTCAGTTTTAAAATCTGACATGGGGCTAGACATTTTGTCAATTTCCCAACTGCCCCTGTCATGTGACTTGTGCCAGCACTTCAGGAGGGAACTGCTTTCTGGCAGGCTGTTGTTTTTCCTTCTCAATGTAACTGAATAGTATGCAGTGGGACATGGGTTTTACTATTGAGTGCTGTTCTTAGATCTACCAGGCAGCTGTTATCTTGTGTTAGGGAGCTGTTATCTGGTTACCTTCCCATTGTTCTGTTGTTAGGCTGCTGGGTGGGGGAAAGGGAGGGGGTGATATCACTCCAACTTGCAGTACAGCAGTAAAGAGTGATTGAAGTTTATCAGAGCACAAGTCACATGACTTGGGGCAGCTGGGAAATTGACAATATGTCTAGCCCCATGTCAGATTTCAAAATGAAATATAAAAAAATCTGTTTGCTCTTTTTGCAAAAGATTTGGCCGAATACCGCACCAAATCCGAATCCTAATTTGCATATGTAAATTAAGCGTGGGAAGGGGAAAACATTTTTTACTTCCTTGTTTTGTAACAAAAAGTCATGCGGTTTCCCTCCCCACCCCTAGTTTGCATATGCAAACTAGGATTTGGTTCGACCGGGAAGAAGGATTCATCCGAATCTGAATCCTGCTGAAAATGGCCGAACTCTGGCCGAATCCCAAACAAATCCTGGATTCGGTGCATCCCTACTTTAAATCAACAAACACCATGAACCACCTTCTATCCAGCAAAAATCCTTTGGAATTAGTGTCTTTGTGTGTGTGTGTATATATATATATATATATATATATATATATATATATGCCAATAACACTTGCTCTATTTTTTCTTTCCTTTTTTCACCAAAAGTGTATCCTACTTAATTTGTTCAGCTTGTTTCTTTTAGAATTAAGAAGTAGCTGCTTGTAGGTACTAAGCACAGAAGAAAGTCATGTTTAAACACTCTTGAATGTTCATCTAATATGAAGCTATAGCTGCCTGCTTGGTTACTGCATCCTTTCTCATCTAACACATTCTACAGCAGAAAAAATGAATTCCCACATTATGGTGATATTAACAATCATTTAATAAGGCTTCCAGCAGCTAACAAGAATCATTGCGCCTTTGCCATGCCATAGTCTTGCTGTTTTAAATGACTAATCATCTACTTAACATAGAAATACTGCTGAGATGAACTACACTCTTAACTCCATACACTGGCACTCTAGGATCTGTAAGTCTTCTCCCTTTCATAAACCACAAAGGGATTTTATTTATCACAGGGGTAACTTTGTGCAGAAGGTGTGAGTGTCACATCAACAGGCCTATTCTGTGAGTTAACTATCATCATAGTGCAATTTTGTTATTAACTGGGACTAGGGTTGCCACCTGTCCGGTTTTGACCCGGACAGCCCGGTATTTTGAAGGGCTGCCCGGGTCAATACTTCCTGCCGGGTTTTCCAAATAAGGATTATTGAGATCAGCTTGATTGACGCAGCGATCGGCCAATTGACGATCGCATCGTCATAGCTCCGCCCACGTCACGGCCCCGCCCACTGACGTTACGGCTCGCCCACCGACATCATGGGCCCGTCCCCCTGTCTGGGTTCAGCCACAGGAAAAGGTGGCAACCCTAACTGGGACACAGCCAACTGGTCACATCCATATCTGATATGAATATATCTGAAAGTTTTAGCAGATTTCCATACATATATTGTATACCTATATGATCCAGACTAAATTTTCTTAACCGTGTTTAATCAGTAAGTGTTCCAATCTTTTTGGGTGCCCATGCAGTATAATAGTAATGTCTGTCCTGCACCTCATTATTAAGCTCCTATTAGCTCATCCACTACTGCAGTCTTATTCGGTAATAACATTAAAGACAATGACAAAAATCTATACGGTTTCTATTTTTGCAGATGATACTAAATAGTGCCGAACTATAGGTTCCATGCAGGATGCTTCCACTTTGCAGAGTGATTTGTTTTTTTGCAGCCCCTGGTAACTGGCCGCTCCATGCCGCCTGAGGCAAGGGTCTCACCTTGCCTCATGGTTGGAGCAGCCCTGGCAGCACTGGGCAAGCAGAGTATGACACACAAGCAGCACTGGGCAAGCAGAGTATGACACACACAAGCAGCACTGGACAAGCAGAGTATGACACACACAAACAGCACTGGGCAAGCAGAGTATGACACACACAAGCAGCACTAGACAAGCAGAGTATGACACACGCAAGCAGAACTGGGCAAGCAGAGTATGATACACACAAGCAGCACTAGACAAGCAGCATATGACACACACAAGCAGCACTGGGCAAGCAGAGTATGACACACACAAGCAGCACTAGACAAGCAGAGTATGACACACACAAGCAGCACTAGACAAGCAGAGTATGGCACACAAAAGCGGCCATGGGCAAGCAGACAAAAGCACACACAGGGAGCATAGGGAAAGATGAACAGAGCAGGAGACAGGGAAACCCATCAGGACCCCTCTAAGATGTACTACATGACACAGTGCTGGTGCCCCATCATCATTTTGTATAAAGTGTGAACAGATGAACAATTTGGGCAGTTTCAGTCTTGGTCTCAGGTGTGAACAATAGAGGTGTCACAAGTGTGAACAATACAGGAGATTAGTCTGAATTTGATCCTTAAACAAAGCAGGGTCCAGTTAGTCTCTTTAGTGATACCTTTTAAATCTTACACATGGTAAGCAGACACAGCAGGCAGACTCTTAAATGCGGATCGCCAGTTGGACAGCCCTGATATATATGCTACAGAATATCTGACAAAACTTTCAGATATCGTTATTGGTATATGCATCTCCAACTTTAGTAATCCCCCAATACACAGACATATATTCCTCTGCAACCAATAAAGTATATGGTCACCATGTACTACAAATCATAGATTTACAGATTATGTTAAATTAACACCCAGGACTGGGTGCAACTGAGGTAAATGGTTAATTGCTACCCTACATACTGTAATACAATGACTGTTACAGCATCCAGCATCCTATTAGTCATGACCTGATCATGTGTTACTTGGTACTTGAATACAAACAATATGAAAACCATTGACCAAAATGGTTTTGACTAACACAATATCCACTTATGGAGTGAATAAGAATATAAATATTTATGGTAATGCACTGAAATCTCAATGTAACATCCCCTTAGTTTCACTTTCCCTTTAATATTATATCATGTTTCGTGGTCCCATTAGTATATAACCCATAAGGAAGAAATGTCTCAATCCTATTTAATAATGTTAGTAAACACATAGGGGCGAATGAAAATTAGAATAAAATTCAAATTTCGAATTGATTTTGGGCTACTTCGACTATAGAATAGCCCAAAATTTGATTGCAATTGAAAAATTTAGAATTTTCGAAGTACTGGCCCTCTACAAATCCTTCGAATTTGACTATTCCTCAGCTTAAAGCTGCCTAATTGCCATTTTAGCCTATGAGGAACCTCACAGAACTTGTCCTGAAAATTTCTGAGAATTCGAAGGATTTTGGTGAAAATCGAATCCTTCAATCTAATCGAACGATTCCAACAATTTTCATTCGATCGAATACGGACGTTTTTCGAAAATGACCTTCTAAAAAAAATTAGAAGGTTGAATTTCGAAGTATTTTTCACTTCGAAATTCGACCCTTAGTAAATCAGCCCCATACAGTCCTTAAAGGGATACTGTCATGGGAAAACTTTTTTTTCAAAATGCATCAGTTAATAGTGATGATCCAGCAGAATTCTGCATTGAAATCCATTTCTCAAAAGAGCAAACAGATTTTTTTTATATTTCATTTTGAAATCTGACATGGGGCTAGACATATTGTCAATTTCCCAGCTGCCCCAAGTCATGTGACTTGTGCTCTGATAAACTTCAATCACTCTTTACTGCTGTACTGCAAGTTGGAGTGATATCACCCCCCCAGCAGCCTAACAACAGAACAATAGTAAGGAACCAGATAACCCTAACACAAGCTAACAGCTGCCTGGTAGATCTAAGAACAGCACTCAATAATAAAAACCCATGTTCCGCTGCGTTACATTGAGAAGGAAAAACAACAGCCTGCCAGAAAGCAGTTCCCTCCTAAAGTGCTGGCACAAGTCACATGACCAGGGGCAGCTGGGAAATTGAAAAAATGTCTAGCCCCATGTCAGACTTCAAAAATTAATATAAAAAAATCTGTTTGCTCTTTTGAGAATGGATTTCAGTGCAGAAGTCTACTGGAGCAGAACTATTAACGGATATGTTTTTTTTTTAAAAACATGTTTTCCGATTATAGTACCCCTTTAAATCTACAAACCCAGTTGCCCTGGAGTCCAATGCCTACTAATGTACATTGAATGGTAATAGATGGCACTTAAAGTCAGCTAAATAATGTTCTTGTTTATTGAGAAATCTCAATTTCTGTCAATTGCTGAATTTGAGTGCCATCTGTTACCATCCGATGTGCATTACAACCCATAATACAAATTTCCTGGTTTTACACAATTGTTTTCAGGTCCCCTGAAAAATCTAAAATGGAGGTTCTACTGTATTCTTTCATTTAGTTGAAGGTTACATGTGGGAGGTTTTGTTCTGCCTTTTGTAAAGAAAAAAGCCCTATGTAATGAAATTACATATGTAAGCACCTTTGGTAAAAGTTTCAACATGACACCAGCCTAAAGAAACCTCAAAATGCAAACCTCCAAAGAACCACTCCCTTAAGAAGGAATCTTAAATAAATGAAGAATATATACAGTCAAATGAAAAAAGTTTTAGAACACCCTGCATAATAATTTACACTTTCAACAAAAAAGATAACAGCGGCATGTCTTTCATTTCCCTGAAACATTTGAGTACTGGGTGTTTGACAAAGATTTAAAGTGAAGCAGTATTCAGCTGTATGAAATTAAATCAAATGTGAAAAACTGGCTGTACAAAAATTTGGGTACCCTTGCAATTTTGCTAATTTGAATGCATTTAACTGCTCAATACTGATTACTGGCAACACCAACTTGGTTGGATTAGCTAGTTAAAACCTTGAATTTCATAGGCAGATGTGTCCAATTGTGGTGTTTATACAAATGCCCTGTAGGTGTCACTGTGTACAAGAGTTATACTGTGCATACACAGTACTTTCTATACAGCTTAAAAGGTTAGAGTTTGAGCTACTGTTGACGTGTAATGGTTACATGAACCTGCTAATAAAGCACTGTTATACTCTGTTCATCCTTGGCTACCAAAACATAACAAATTGGCAACGAGATGTCTCTTCTACCTCTGCAGCTTTTCTCCCAAACCCAGGTGAGCCTACCATACCTTTTACTGCTTGGGCCTGTATGTTTGAAAATTACATTACTGCTGCAAACCAAAGGGAGATTTCTGCTGCTAGAAAGCGTGCTTTACTTATTCACTGCCTGGGAGCAGAGGGACAGCGTATATTCTATACATTACCTGAGGATACTTATGAAACCGCTCTTACTGCTCTAAAGACCTTTTCCGTGCTTAGAGTACATGTGGTTGCTGAAAGATATAAATTCCGCCAACTTGTACAAGGTAATGGCGAATCCACAGAACAATTTGTAGCAGCTTTGAGAGAGCTCACATTAGAGAGAGACTGCTCCTAGAGCAGGATTTAACCCTTGCAAAGGCTATTACAGTTGCTAGCCAAATTGAAACAGCAGTGGCAGAGGCTAAAACTGTCAGTCAGGGAACTGTTGAGAATATACAGACTGTGAATGCAGCACTGTGGTCTAATAATGCATAGTCATAGGAAAAATACAATGCTAAGGAAAGGAATACGCCTACTGCAAAACCTTCCAGCAAATACAAATAAAAAATACTGCTTCCACTGTGGTTCAACACAACACACTGTAAATTATGCTACATGTCCTGCAAAAGCTGTACAGTGCTGCAAATGCAAAAAGGTAAGATCTGCTGTAGTTCTGCTAAACATGTTCATGAAGTCACTTCTTGAAATGTTACAGTATTAAGTGTGGATAAAGCATTTATACCAGACAAGTTTATATGCACTGTCAATGCCAATACTGCTTCTGTTTACAAAGGGCACTCCATTAACCTGATGCTTGATACAGGTTCAGCTGTTTCTATACTACCAAAGAGACTCTGAGGAAGTGCCGCGTGGACGGCAAGAAACGCGTCAGTATTTGTGCAGTTTTACCCACTGTTTAACACTAAGTATGTGCCTTTAATAAAGCCACGGAATTGTGCATGAAGTAAGCGTGATGACTCCATGATTAGCGCCGAAGATGCGGGAGTACGGAGTATACAGTATTACACAGAACCGGCATGTAGCGGCTGGCACTACGTATCGGCAGCACGGGAGGAGACACGCAGAGTCGGGTGAGCTCAGCTACTGGACCGCTTCTATATATTTGTGCATCTATACTACCAAAGGATAATTTCTTGAAATACTTTAAAAAAGATCCACTTGTTGCATCTGCCCTGAGACTAGACAGTTACTTAAAAGACCCAATACCTGTGCTTGGTTGCTTGCCAGTGATTGTACAATTTGAATCAAATACTGCACTTTTGTGACTTTTACATTGTGAATAGGATAAGGGTAATGCTATACTTGGAAGGGAACTCTTTGCTGCATTAAACCTACAATTAGTTGAAGGTCTCATTACTACAGCAACACTTCATTGGGTTGTGCAAAGAACTTTGTACACAGTTAAGCTGAGATCAGATGTAAAACCCGTACAACAGAAATTGAGGCGTTTGCCCTACTCTAAAAGGAAGACCAGGAACTAAAGAAACTGGTAAAGCAAGATGTGCAAGATGAGAATCCTCCGAATGGGTTTCAGAACTCCGAGGAACAAAATTCTTTTCAACCCTGGATTTTCAGAGTGCTTATCATCAAATATTACTGCATGAGGAAAGCAGAGACCTCTGCATTTATCATCCATGATCGTTTGTTTCAGTTCAAGCATGTACCTTATGGACTGGCTTCAGCAACGAGGTTTTATGCGTAATAGAACTTGCCAGACTAACTTAATTTCTTTTTATGAGAAGATAAGCAGGGACCTCGATTCTGGGA
>CM044432.1:95229390-95266331 GCA_024363595.1 Xenopus borealis | reverse complement strand
AACTTTGGCAGGTTATGAATGTTTCAACACATTTCTAAGAGTTTTAGGGCCAGGTTTTATGTGTTATTACGGTTTTGCTAATGAAGGTGAAATTGCCCTTTAAGCTGTGAGTCTCAGTTCTCCCAAGAGACATGATTATAAGTTACAATTGTTTCTTTGCGTATCTCAAATTGCTACAAATATATCCAAGAGCAGTGACTCCATGTTCTAGGCTCTCTGCCAAAAAGCCTCTTATTTGAACTACATTTCAGAAACTTTGTATATTTTTCTGGAGTCAGTGCAGGAGATGAAACATAAACTTGGGACTTTTCATTTAAAGGGCACCAATCGTATAAAAAAGTTGTCCCCAACCAAATGTGCGGGCTGATAGAGCCCACATTCTGGTTGGGGGTACTAGTACTTTTTTTTTTTAAATGCCACCCTCCAGCGCCGGCAAGCTCGCACCAGCCGCCATGACAGTAGCTGCGCATGTGCATTTGCGCTCGCGTGACGTCATGAGCATTAAGAAAAGCAGCCCCAACAGTGACCGCTTTTCTTAATGCGAATGCGCACGACGTCACGCAAGCGCAAACGCGCAGCTACTGTCATGGCAGCTACTGTCATGGCTCTATCAGCCTGCACATTTGGTTGGGGGTAACTTTTTTATACGATTGGTGCCCTTTAATTAAAAAATCCTACAGGCAAGACCAAAATGCTGATCATAATTAGCCTAATACATTTATCCCTGTAAATACAAAATTTTTAGGATTTCCCTTCTTTATCTTCTTGGAAAACATTGTTACTAAAGGCCATGAAAGAGATGGAATGGAATATGTTCAAAACATATACTGTGTACTGTGCAGATGCACCTAAAGGTGGCCATACATGGGCCAATAAAAACTGTCAACAGTTTATTAGCCCAGATGTCGATCGGGTAGGGGTAAAAATTCAGTCAGATTTAGGACCGCATCTGTTTGTTGATGCAGTCCCATGATCCGACTGCCACTATACCTTTCAATATGATCTGATTGTTGGGCCATAGGGCCCACAAACCGGATCAGCCCGATATCGCCCCCCTCAAGGTGGGCATATTTGGGAGAGATTGGCTCGTTTGGCGATCTCTCTGTGTATGGTCACCTTTAACCAAGCATCATTTGAAAGAAAGTTTGCAAGGGAAGTGGGGCACAGAAGAGACTGCAAAGAGCTAAAAAAAAAGGCTGTTTTTAGGTGTATAAAAGAAATCAGTAGTTTCACATGCCACAGTTTTTATGATGGACATAAACAGACATCAATGACCTAGCACAAGCTAACATACAGTATAGCTGCATTTGTGAACAGTCTTCTTGCCATGGGCACTTTTATAGATATTGCTATAAATCATATTCTGCTCCAAATTAATTTTAGAAAATGAAAATACTTGGAAGGTCAAATAAAACACACATAAATTAAAAATACGCTGTCACTGTGTTTAGGTTTACCCAAAAGAAAAAATCATACTAAAAAACTAAATTCGCTTATCAAGTGCATGAGACAAAAAAGGCAACTAAATAGACCTCTGTTTCAGTAACACTCCGCGGATCAGGTCTGCCAGACAAAATGATGCTGCGAGGCCACAGCACAAACCTATCTGCATCAAGTCATTGTTCAAATAGCACCTTTTTGTTGCTGTAGCCTTCTGTGCTGTGCTTCTCAGGCAAGGCAAATGCAAAATTTGATTTTAAAAACAGTCCCCAAAAGTTAATCTGCTTAATTTATTACTTGTGCAGATGTTTGTTCCCGCCCCAAGGCTACAACATGCATTTTGGTTGGACACTATGGTATAAATACTATGCTAGGTGCAATACTAAAACTAGACCTATTAACATATTTTAGAGGAAAAAGAAAACATATATTACATGTTATTTTCCTAAACCAATTCACCAACAGGAATTGAGGACAGAGGTGGCAGATAATCACATTTTATTTTTAAGTCTATCCATGGAGTAATCCTGGAACAGACAACCTCAGGCAGTGTCTGAAGAAGAATCATATGAAGCAGAAACAACAAAGTTACCAGGCCCAGAGTGGCTTGCCATTGATTGGGCAGCCTGCTGGCTTAGATTGTTACATATCAGCACCAGCTGATTACTCTGTGCTTCAGAGAGAGTGCTGCAACTTTGATAGACACTAAAGTTGGTTTTCCTTCCTGGTATATTTCCTTTCTCGCACATTGTCTTTACCATCTTAGCCAGTTTGTTTTTCCCAAGGGCCTGGCAGTTGTACCAATGCAATGCAGCTAGGTTGACAACAGGCTTGATGGACAAATAAAATGGTGCATCTTCATAACGCATGGCAGGAGGCCGCCTCTGTGCATACTCTTTATAGTCTTGAACTGGGCAGGTTTGTGGAGAGTGAAGTGTGGCATACACCCTGCATTCTGTCCCCGCTCTTTTGATTTTAACATCAGGACTTTCTTGGCCCATCCATTCGAGGTATTCTAAACCAGTTTCTAACACACGAAGTCTAACATCCCCCCATTTAAGAGTGGAGCCATGAAAACCAGTGCAGTGACCAAAGGCTTTGGTGTTATTTAACCAAACAAGGTTCAGTAGTCCTTCAGGATTGTATCTGCTCAGAAGACCTCTCTTACGAAGTATGAGTTCATCAGCAAAGGTAAGTTTCATAGACTTGTGTGGTTTATTCCCTTTTCCTTTGCACCTCAACTCAATTTGTTTTTGTTTTAAAGCATCCTGTGACCTCTTAAATTCCTTGTCTCGGGTGATGCTGTAACCGTACCTGTGCTCTTTCAGATAACGTTCCAGGCCACACTGGTAATTGGCTAAGCTATTGGGTTCATAGTCAGATCCATCTTTCTGTCTGGCATCCACAAAGAAGGATGCTAAGTAGTCATCTAGTTCCTTGCAAGGGATCGTGTAAATTTCTCGCATCTCCATAGGGTACTTGGAAATTATAAAATCCCTGAAGTTGCGTAGAGCTGTTTGTGTGCTTCTAATGGTCTTCTCATTCTGCTCTCTGTTAAGCTCCCCCAAAACTTCATCGTCGTCTAAAATAAAGAAGAAGGCAAAAGGTTTGTGGGGTAAAAATGAAAACTAATTGAAAACACACTGCAGAATTACAAAACACAAAACTGATGTGAGTGTCAAAAACACAATATACAAATAATAAATAGAATTGAATAAAACAAATAATTAGGACTGAGATTTTTTCAGAGCAATAATAACAAATTGCAGCAATGAGGCATTAGGCAGTAAAGATAAAAATAAGAATTATTAACCAAAAAAGCAGATAAGTATAAACAGAAAGGAAGAAAAGAGATGATTGTTTATAAAAGATTTGTATTTCCATTTTAAATCAAAAGCACATTTTAGAACTATATTACATACCTGTCTCACGTTTGGAAAGCCAACTTCAGTAGTTTCACAAATGATGGACTAGGGCACGAATTCACAATAAATTCTTCGTGTCACTGGGACACTCTTATTGCATGTAGATTTGCAGGAAAAACAAAATAGTGAAATTGGAGGTAATCTTCTTTTTTTAGGTGAGATAAAAGCTGTTGCTTTGTATTTAATTTATCCCACTGCATCATTCGTCAAATAATTTTTTTCTTAAATCCCAGTGGTATGTTCTTCATTTGTGAAACCAGAGGTTGCACTGGTTCCATAACATTAGCTTTCACATTCATCAAATATTTCAGTATATAATTATGCATGAAAGAACTGATGCCACAATGTAAGATGTTCTGCTAAGACATGGGTAGGAAATACATCCCACTCAGCTTTTTGTAGAACTTCACCTCTTAGTACCCCTCTAATTGCTAATCAGGCGAAGAAAAGCTGGATCTGCAGTCCTTCAGCAGATGGAGCAGAACTCATGACTTGTGCCTAATGTGTCATATAGCTAGTACAGTGCTATTTCTCAACAGGCTGGCATTGCTCAATAATTTACAGTAGAGGTTATAACTAGTGATAAGCAAAATATTTTGCCTAGTTTCGCAGCAAAAATTACGGCAATAGACTTTAAAGCATTTTGGAGAAATGGGTCAGATTCATCCATCTTTAGTTACATGTCCAATATAGGAATATTTTACAGAATCCAAAATAATCAAACTAAATACTAAAAGAACGAGGACAGTTGAAATTCAGTTCATTGTTGTAGATGCTAAATTTGAGGACAGTTTGACAAATTCTGAACACACCATCCAATCATCATGACTTTAGCTGATCTATAGAAACCAAAAATTTAATCTGTCAATGCACCTTGCTGGTGTATCATTAGATAAGGAAGTGAAGGATCTGTAGCCAAATGAATGGAGCAAAATAAAGCAGCTATCCATGTGCATAGCTAGTCATATGTTTTTTCAAACCTAGTGACCTTGAAGGGTTGGTTAGTGTACAAAACCAAAAGGAAGAAAGAATGGCCCATGAAGTTTCATCACCACACACCATTTGTTGGAAATTTCCACAGTGTGAGCCTAATTAAAGGTATACTGTCATGGGAAAAATGTTTTTTTCAAAATGTATCTGTTAATAGTGCTGCTTCAGCAGAATTCTGCACTGATTTTCCATTTCTCAAAAGAGCAAACAGATTTGTTTATATTTCATTTTGAAATCTGACATGGGGCTAGACATATTGTCAATTTTCCAGCTGCCCCAAGTCATGTGACTTGTGCTCTGATAAACTTCAGTCACTCTTTACTGCTGTTCTTCAAGTAAGAGTGATATCATCCTCTCCCGTTCCCCCCCCCCCCAACAACGTAACCTAACAGCCTAACAACAGAATAAAGGGAAGGTAACCAGATAACTAACAGCTCCCTAACACAAGCTAACAGCTGCCTGGTAACAACCACTGAGACTCCTTCAGTTACATTGAGAAGGAAAAACTACAGCCTGCCAGAAAGCAGTTCCATCCTAAAGTGCTGGCACAAGTCACATGACATGGGGCAGCTGGGAAATTGACAAAATGTCTAGCCCCATGTCAGATTTCAAAATTGAATATAAAAAAAAAATCTGTTTGCTCTTTTGAGAAATGGATTTCATTGCAGAAGTCTGCTGGAGTAGCACTATTAACTGACATGTTTTGAAAAAAAGATGAAACTTGTCTCAGGCGCAAGTGCCCCACTAGGTTCGCCTTTTCTAGTGCAGAGAGCAATTATGCTCTCTGTGCTGGTGTCCTGGCCCGGCAGCAACAGCAAGCTGTCTCAGGCAGCAGAGTGGCCAGGATCACCGCTGCTCACAACACTACCAGAAACATGAGAATGCATCTATGAGCTGACTCGCTATCCCTCCCGCACTGCACCATTGCTGCGTAAACAGCTTCTAATGCTGATATTGTATGAACACCGCATCCTACACAACTCTCTGATGTATTCTCAGTCAAAACCAACAGTGATAGAAATACCCCGTCAGATGAGGGGAACTGGAGAGTATTACTCAGAAGTTATCAACAACAACAAATTAAACACTCTAAAACATGGTGGAATGTCTCCACATATAATAAATATATTGAGAACAAGATCATCCCAAGGTGGTTTACTTGACTAGTGATGGGCGAATCTATCCAGTTTTGCCAAAAAATTTGCGAAATTCGCAAATTGGCAGAAAAGTCGCGTCACATCATTTTCGGCGCACACCGTGGTTTTTTTTTATGCCAACGAATTTTCGCCAATATATATGGCGAATAAATTTGCACATCACTATTAATGACTTTTCCACATCTCCCACATTCTATATGCTACCCAAAATTCACAAGAACATAAACCTCTGGGCTGCCCAATTATGTCAGGAAATGGGAATTTATGTAAAAAATCAAGCCAATATATAAGCTGATTTGTGGTTAACCTTCCCTCATATATCAAAGATACAGGGGGCCTTTTACATAAATTACAGGACATTAAAGTGGATGATGGGACTCTCTTGGTGGGTTGTGATGTGGAGTATTATATTATTCCATCTCACGCAAGCATGGTTTGCAGGCTGTCAGATTTTTTATGGAAACAGAGAACGATCGACATATATATTGATTTTATGGCCGATTTAACACAATTTTGTTTGAACCACAATTGTTTTTCATGAGAAATTTTAAGTGAGAGGGGTTGCCATTGGTGCAGCCTTCGAACCCACCTATGCTAACATTTTTATGTTTTTCCAACTTTGTTGGAGAGGACCTAGAATTCCCCTTTAATTAAGCAGAATCGGTTACAGGCACTACTTAACAGAGGGAGTAGATTTACTGACTGAGACTAGGGGCTATTATTTAAGGGGCAGATTTACTATATTCGTTTGAATGATATGAAATTCGATCAAATTTTTTAAAAAATTTGAATTTGAATCGTTTTTGTGGCCACTTTGAATATCGAATTCGAAGGGTTAAAATTCTGTAAAAATTCGATGGTTGAATTCAAAGGTTTTTTAACCCTCAAATTCGACCCTTAGTAAATTTGCCCCTAAGTAATTTATTTATTTAATAATTCAACCCTCTATATTACGTCCGTGAGCTAGTGACCTTGAGTCTACATAGCTCTCTTTCCTGATTTTATTTTAATCTTTCTGGACATATTTTTAACAATCAGTCATTAAAAGTTAAGTTTTAATTACGCTCACACAATTTCCAGCATGGTGGAACTTCATGGGCCATTCTTTCTTCCTTTTGGTTTTGATCAACTGACTCTTGACCCTACACACAACCTATTAGTTTTGCATTATATTCAATGGAACATGCTACCTTTGTCTGCTGGTTAGTGTATAGCAATCTTTACTATGTGGTGTCACATCTTGTCACATCTCTTCTAACTGCCTAGTCCCTTTGGAACTGTTTCTACTTCCCCACCTCAATACCCATACCTTTTACCTGTCAATCTCCTCCACTACATTCCAAATCCATCTAAAAAATGGGTTACTGTTGCTACTTTTATGGTACATTTTATTTTTTATTATAGGCGATATAAAAGAAATGGAAAAAAATACTCCTAGGTGTATCTAAAATTAATTGTACAATGACAGCACTATCATTTACATTATTAACATAAACTAATAAAAGTATTATCTGACAAAACAAAGGAATGCAGAAACATATTCTGGAATAGAAAATAAAATAATGAAATAGGCTCATTCAAGCCCCAGTTGATCTGACTGCAACATGATCTTGCTTACCATTGTTTTCAACTCTGTCTTTCACTTTACTTTATGGAATATACACAGACTGGAGCTTTATTACTCTCATAAAGACCAAATACATTTATAAGGCTATATCATTTTTGGTGGGGCTATTATTTTCAACCAACCAATAGCATGTTCCAACCTACTCAGACCTGTTTGTGAAGGACATTAGTCAATTAAGTTACTTGGTGGAACTCATCTCTGTTTGTAACCTTATCTGCACCTTATTACGTATGCCACAGAGTGCTTATTACATTAAGTCATTATTGGCTTGTCATTGGACAACAGTTCATTGAGTTCATATGCCTTTTTAATGTCTGGTCAAATTTCACACTTTTAGTACTGGCACAACTATAGCAATTGAAAGTGCTGTATACTGAAGAGTCCCTTTTTCGCGAGAAAGCGTTAGCATGCATTCTCATAATGAGTCATAATAAAAGACAAAACTTAAAAACCCCAAGGAAAAAACTTGACCGTTTCATATTCATCACAGGAAACATTCACTAAAGAACACATTGCCTATTGATTAATAAGGTATACTTGCTATAACAAAATTCATTTTATTTTTTCATAATCCATATTGTAAACATTGACTGTGGCAGTACAGTCATTCATAGCCCATGCTATGAATGGGCAGTTTCACTGGGAGCCAACCAAGCCACCTATATATTTTTGAAGGGTGGTAGAAAACCCTTAGCATATAATAATACCTTGGCTAAAATGGACTTAGGACCTCCGTGCCACAGGACAGCAATTATAACCGCTGTGCCACTTTCTTATGAATTAGCCTAATTATCTAACTTGCAAGGAACAAACACAGAATAGTTTCGGTTTACCAGTTTAGCTCAAGAAGATTTTTTGTGATTAATAAAACAGATAAAATGCATATTTACCCTAAGCAACATAAAATTATAGATCATTCCACAGGCTGTGGAAAAAACAAAAAACAGAACCTAGCGCTATATTGTTAATATTCAGTGAGGTCGCACAAACACAACACAGATCGGTGTGTGTCATGAATCATGATAAAAAAACATATTTACATACAGTATTTTTCTAGTGCGTTCTAAAGTGCTATAGTGATTTTTACAAAGTGATTTCTCTAGCATACCAAAGAGTTATTCTTCTTTGAGGCTAAAGGTTTATGGTTACTTACTTACTACTACTTTTCTTCACTTATCTTTCTATTAAAGGGCCTATTTAGGGGTCTGCTCCTATTTGTCTTCCAGCCTCTACAAAGTGCTGCTGGAAAAGCTGCTAAAACTAAAAAACTTTAAAAAGAGAGAGAGGTTGTACATCTCTGTCTACATTATAATAAACGTTAATTTAAAAGTAGACTACCCCTTTAATTGTCAAAAAATGAAGTGTTCTAAATTAATAAAAATATAATGCAATGTTGCCCCGCAGTGGTAATAGTGCTTTGTTTGTTTCAGAAACACTATTATTGTTTATATAAAAACGCTGCTGTGTAGAACATAATGGAGTTATCTGTTATCCATTAGTTAACCTGTCCCATATAGCCTTTTTTCAATTTCTGCCATTGCTACACAGCAGCTTATTTATTTGAACTATAGTAGTGTTTCTGAAGCAAACAAACCAGTTTTACCAGTGCAGGGCAACAGTACTGTTCCTTTAAGGGCTAGGCCAGACGGGGAGATTCGGGGGCATTTTGTCTCCTGGCGACTTCTCGCGGCGACTTGTAGCCCCCGAACCTCCCCGAATAGCCAAGTAAGAAAGCGCACCGGCGTTGCTTGAAAACGCCGGCGCGTATCCACACGGAGCGGCGCGCTTTTTGAAATTGCTCCAAATATTAAACCCTATGGGAAGCTCCCATAGGGTTTTTTTTTTTTGTGCATTTTTAGATCGAATAAAAAAATGTTATTGAATGGTTAAAATGGTTCGAATCGTTCAATTCAAAAGATTTAATCGTTCAATCGAATTTTTTTTTTTCAATCTAAAAATGCTAAAAAAAACCCTATGGGAGCTTCCCATAGGGTTTAATAGCAATTCGGTAGGTTTAATCTGGCGAATGATTATGAAGGATTATTTTGTGGTGTACACTCCAAAAGTCACTGAAGACATCTCCATAGCGTGTTTATAAATAGTTCTCATTTGGTAGAAGCACAGAAGATACCAGAAGAAATGAACCACTTGACACATCTACTCTTACTACTTACCAAGGGTTCTTTGGCCACAGTTCAGCTCATTACACCAGTTCTTGTAGGCGACAATGTCATGTATCCTCTTTATTAAACAGTGTTTTAAATTTTCAAAGTGTAATGCTGCAGATTCAACATAACATTTTCTGTTTTCTTATGAGCATATGCACTCAGTGAATTATGGCAAAAAATGATGTGAGATGCCAAAAGAAAATGTTATCCCTTTTCATAACAAAATTCATGACCCCTCATAACTTTCACTGAAAGCATAATGGCTAAAATCAACCAATTCGTGCATGGAGTATATTAATAGAAAGGAATATACTCTCCTTGTCACAGTCTAACAATTAGAAGAATCAGTAAGCGGAGCAGAGAGCACTGCTAGCAAAAATACATATTTTTAGTAAGAGGGTATGTTTGCAGCCCTCAGTTCTTCTGAAAGCAGTAAGTGGTCATTAAATGGGTGTTACAAGGTTGGCAGATGGCTGATCAGTTTCAGAAAGAAGGGGGGGGGGTTGCATGTTTCCAGTTTCTTTGTAACAAGTCAGCTAGAAGCGTACTTGAAGAAAGTACAGCAAAGTCAACAATAATTATGAAGAAGCAGGAAAAAGAGTGATACAGAGTAAGAAAGTGATGGAAACAGCACCTGCTTCCAAGCCCAAACCTTTTATTCCTATGGCAGCATTCCATATCTTATATTTTTATATCTTTGCATACAAAAAGAATATTATATTCAGTAAGTACCCTCAGGGGAACTAACAATTAAAAAGGTTGTATTCATTTGATTAATGTGTTCTTGAACTTCACCTTTTAGCTTGCTATGATTATGAACTGCAGACAGTTCATAATCTGGCAGGCAATTACTGACTTTATGGTATCCAAAATGATATCCAAATAATCATCACAATAATGCTAGCCAAATAGGGCAGCCATCAGCCATTCTAGCTGATCCACAACCAGACCTGGCAGTTTGGCTTTGGCTACAATACTTGGCATATGGGCCAGACCTAGGGGTAGGCAGAAGAGGTAACTTCCTAGGGTGCAACAATAGGAGGGTGCTGTGCAGGTACAGGTATATGGTCTGTTTTCCGGGAAACCTCTTATCCAGAAAGTTCTGAATTATAGAAAGGCTGTCTCCCATACACTCCATTATAATCAAATACTATGATTTGAGCTTTTAAAAGAAAAATGAACTCTAAATAATTAAGAACATAATAAAGAACATACTGGTCCAGCCATTCAGCATTTCTACAGCAGTAATGATCCAATTTTGTAAAGTTGTCACATTGAGAATCTGAATTAATTACCAATTATCCTTGTCATTTCAAAGCTTTAGTTCTCAGACTGAATCACTGGAGGAACAGCTTGTATCCACTGGCTGAAAGTGATTTCTGTTTTTTACACCAGTGTTGGGCTGCTTGGTCTCGATTGCCAAACATGGGTAACAATATTCTTTGGTAAACAAAGGTTATGCTGACAAACAGAAACTTAGTTGAGAATGGTCAGTTCATTACCAAAGTCTGTGTGTGTATTGTGGAAGCTTTGCATGTTTAAGATACCTAATAGTTTATATCACACTAAATCTGCTAATGTTTGCAGTATTTCCTGCTATGAAATAAAAATGCGTGCACCCCCTATCTGCTAAAAGCAACAGAAGAAACCTACTATACTTTACGATCATATTACACCCAAAAATTACAATTACATTTACAAATACAGGTGTTACCCAGAAAACAGTTATCGAAAAGCTCCACTTTATCCAAATTATACCCATTTAAAAAAAAAAAAAATTATCTCCTCTCTCTGTAAAAACAGCACCTTGTACTTGATCCAAATATTTAATCCTTACTGAAAGTATTGGGTTTATTTAATGTTTACATTAAAATTGTACATTTTGATATGTTAATCTCCTTATCTTGATCCATAACAAGAGAATACATTTGTAACAGCAAGAATAAATCTTCTGCCACTGGATTCATAAACAGTGTAGAGCAAAGGCAGGGGACTCAGAGAGTTGTTGGATACTTCTGAGCACCAATGAACACCATTAGATTTCTTATTTCTAGGAAGATGAAATAAGCTTGATTAATACAGAGGTGAACTGAGAGAATGGAAATGAATTATGTTTATGGGATGCCCAGGATATGAATGCCCAGCTATCGACGTGCTAAATGTATTGACAGATGCATATAATTTGCTGTTATGAAACATTGCCACATATGCAAGTGACAAAACTGACCTGTAGAAGTGGAGTTCTGCCATAGATTTACTGGATTAACATAGGAGTCACATGACAAATTAACCAAAAAGATTTATATATATATATATACTGTATATATATAATGAAAATTTGGAATAGACGGCACTCACGATAAACGTCCAATATGCAGCCTGGGTGCAGATCCACGAATAGCTTCTATAGTCCACAGTAAGTAGCCGCACTCACAGGTCTTATATGAAAAAAATCTTCTTTATTGGAAATAAAACACTGACGTTTCGGCTGATACAACAGCCTTTCTCAAAGTCAACTAAACTTGTAAAAAACATCGCTTAAAATACAAGAAAGAGCGCGCAAACTCAATCAACACCCAGGAAGTGACGGAAAAAAATGTGTAAAAAAGGAGAATTCAATAAAGTCTAAATTCAAAACCTTCAATGCGTGTTGTATGCCGATCATATAAATTTAATCTTATTAAATATTTAAAATGCATGTAACCGCAACCTAATGAAGCGGTATCGATGCAGAGCCCATGCATATACCCACGGTATATGCACGGGCTCTGCATATATATATATAATTCCTGGGATTTTTCAAAATATCAAATTTATTCCATATTATTTTCATGGAATAAATTTGATATTTTTTTAAAAATCCCAGGAGTGTGCTGTCCAGTTCTACAATTTTTCCTTGGAGCAGCACCTGGGTAATTGAAATGATTAGCTAACAGTGTGCGGATCTGGTTGGTTTATATATATATATATACACTACTTTATAGAGAATAGAGGGCTCATCATCATGGTCCAGTCTAGAGGTCCAGATTGAGAGAGCTTACTTTACAGCAGAGTGCCAATATTTTACGAATGCATTATGATCAACATCCATAAAATATTATTAGCATTCTGTTCTGTGGAAAATATTACATAAGGATTGATTTATGTGAGAATGTATCTTGCTATATTTAACTATTTCTTATGTAACCTTAAGGCTGGGGACAGACAGGGAGATTCGGGGAGATTCTGTCGCCTGGCTTTTAATAGCCTCCTGATTTACTGCAAAAAAACGAAATGCAATTAATTACGTAAATTTTAAATTTTGTTTATCTGTCTAGTCTGAAGATAAAGATGGTTTTATAATTGCATCTCAAACACAGCTATCTGTCAATTGCATGTGGCTTTCAGCAATAGCAACGCTTCATCTGCATATGCCACCTTACACACAATACGCTTTGTTTCATACTGTCAGGGGCCTATTGGCTCCCATGGGAGAGTAGTCGGGACCAAGAAGGAAGCAAGGGGTTAAAGTCCAAAACAAGGTACAGGCAAGGATCAGGCAATAATCAAGGTCAAATTCAAGGCAATAGGCAGGCAGCAAAGGTTCAGTAAAAGGTCCAGGCAGGGTCAAGATTCAAATAGTAGCAGGATAATAGTACCCAGGAATGTGGGAAACAATTCCTAACAAGAGAGATAACAAATCCCATTATTGACTTTACTCTCCTTAATAAAGATAACTTGCAGGTTCAGTTTCAGCTGCTAATGAATTACAGACCTAACCCTGCTCACCGTAAATAACAGTTGGTCTGGGTGCTAAATTCCCCAGACCCTGCGTTTAATCTTAAAGATAGGATTTCCACAGTCTTCGGTAATGCATAAAAAATCAAATTGAACGAAGGCTGAAATCTTACCCGGCAGTCGCTGTGACCTGGGTGCAGCCAGCCCCGAGTCCGTCTCTAGGGGGAACGCCAACAGCAATATAGTAGAAAAAAGGCAGCGCACTCCTCGGTTTCAAAAATTGATCGCTTATCTCCAAGTTGGTTAAAAATATTATACTTTATTTAAACATACTATCAATCTGGTCAGCACATTGTCTGAGGTCTGACGTGTTTCGTGATACAACACTTCCTCAGAGACCTCCTTCGATCGATTGTTGAAACCCAGGAGTGCGCTGCGTTTTTTCTACTATATTGCTGTTGGCGTTCCCCTAGAAACAATTCCTATATTAGGGCAGTGAGTTGACGTCCTGAGCGCCTTAAAGTGGACCCGTCACCCCAAAAAAATATTCAAAATCATATTTTATTACATTAGTCAAGCAAAATGAACATTAATTACACTATAGAAATTATTTTATTCTTGTTTCCTTCAGTCTGGGAATTCATAATTATAGCAAGCAGGCAGGAGCCATTTTGTGGACACTGTTATTAAGGCAAGCCTTGTATCATCTCAGAATCTTGTTTGTGCACCAGAATGGGGGACCCGATGTCAATCCCCATGTCCTGGCTACACAATTAAATGGTTAAGAGAACTGGGGGAATGTGTGGGGAGCAGTGACATCTAGGAAGTGCTGAATGGAAAGTGAAAGTAATTGTCTGCCCCGCCTCTATGCCTAAGGCATAGAGGAGTGGCAAACAATATTTGATTGACAGCTGAGATCTTTAAATGAGCTTAAAACAGCTATGAATGCCTTAATAAAAATTTGAAATTGCTTTTCAAGTTTAATTTGAAAAGGACTTTTATTATACAGATTTTTGTGTCTGGGTGACGGGTCCATTTGGCGCTAAAAAGCGAGCGCTGTCACCCCAGCGCGTCCTGAGCGACACAATGATGTCAACGCCCAGTGCCGATACCCACATGGGCACCACCATTTTGGGAGCAACGCCGGACTGAGAACATGCGCCTCCCTGATAAGGCTCCAGGCGGCGTTCGTGACACACACATACAAAAATAAAAAAAAAAATTAAAAAAACTACTCTAGCCTCAGTTAAAATGAATACCGATACCTTATGCTTACTTTAATCTTTTGCCTGCCAAACCTCTCTATTTGTATCCATAATGGGAATTTATATAGATAAAATCCTATAGGGGCTGATGCTACAAATCATTTGAGGATGGGGCACGGGCAGGGACTTGTTTCCATCTTTAACTTTTAAAACTGCTATCAAAGTTTAGGAAAAATATGTTTTATGCATGTCTAATGAACTTAGCATCAACTGGTAAAATTACAGGGGCAGTGCAGGGGTTATTATTATTATTAGGGCTAAACTCCAAAAGTGCTGTCGCATGGTTCAAACGTAATGAGACTGATAGAAAATGCATAAACTGCATGTAAAACTTTCCACAGCTCAACTGTCGGTTGTGAACGCTGCATGCTGAGTTTTTACCTTACAAGATAAAATGGACCCCCTTCCCTGGTCCCCCCAGCCTAGCTGATACCCCTGGTAAATGCCCCTAACCCTTTACTTACCCCTCTGGGCAGATTTAGGGCATCGGAGTTCACAGGAGCCATCTCCTTCTCTTTGGCAATGTCTTCATCAGGTGCTTCCACAATTTCAGCAACATTCAGCACATGCTCAGTTGTTGCGAAACGGAAAGTTTCTTCAACTGCGCAAGCTCCAATATGGCACTCTCATCCTGAAGATTACCGAAGAGAAGAAGATGGTGCCTGTGAACTCCGATGCCCTGAATCTGCAAATATTGTTGGTCTGTGTGCTGCATTTAGAGATCACCTGACCAGAAATACTACAACTCTTAACTGTGACAAAAAGAAATGTGAAAGCAAAAGACCGAACTTTATCCAGTAATTGGCTCTAACATGTATAGTTTGTTTATGTGCACCATCAATCGTAGAATCCCAGAGGGCAGCCCTCAGTGGCAGAACTACTGGGGGAGCAGGGGGTGTTATAGGGCCAGGGCCTGCACCCCCTCAGGGCCCTCCGGCAGCTCGATCAACGCTGATTCCAGCCGCCAAAATGTGTTCAGAGGGGAGAGGTGGAGCCCAGCTGCATGTCCCGAACCAGGTCCTGCCCCTCTAGTCACGTTACTGGCAGCCCTTATTTCTTAAAATGGCCTAACTTTATAGTTTGTTTGGTATGTTTGTGTGCACCGTTGAATCCTAGGATCCCAGGAGGCTGTCCTTATTTTTTGAAATGGCTATTTTCTATTTATGATTACCCAATGGCACATACTACTAAAAAAGTATATTATTATGGAAATTGTTTATTTACATGAAGCAGGGTTTTACATGAGTTGTTTTATGCAATATCTTTTTATAGAGACCTACATTGTTCTGGGGGTATAGTTTTCCTTTAACAGAACAGTAACACTCAGGGGCAGATTTACTAAGGGTTGAGGTGAAAATTTAAAAAATTCGAATTTCAAAGTAATTTTTGGCTACTTCGTCTATCGAATATCAAAGTACTGTCTGTTTATAAAAACCGAATTCCTGGAACCTTTAAGAAGTGTTTTTGGAAATTTTTGAAAATCAAGGGATTTTGGCCATAAATCTTTCAAATCGAATGATGCATTCGAACAATTTTTATTCAATCGAAAACAGACTATACAAACGAAAAAGTTCAATTTTCGATTGAAAAAAAAAAAAAAATAACATTTTGTGTTGTAGGGACTAATTTCCCTGTATTAAAGGGGGCCATAGAAACCAACCAGAAACAACAGGGGACCCATTTATGCATGAAAAGTCATAGTATGTCTTAATGCAATAAAATAGTATAACTCAGCAAACAGCAATTCTTTAGTTTAGGTGTCCCTTTCTTTAAAATGTGCAACAGTCTCAATTCAAAGCAAATAATATAAATATATTTATTTCCACTTTCAAGATAGGTTACAAAGTGCATCTTGTGGTGCAGCATACAACCTATAAAACATACATGGTAAACTAATAAGCGTGGTGTGGTAATAGAACAGGTGCAGTCACACAGATAAATTATTTATTATCACCTGTCAGGCCAACTCTATGCAACCCCAGTAGTTTCCTTACATGATTAGTTTTCTACCTCCTGTCTGTTGTGAGCTTTGAAAGTTGTATGATCACAGCTCTTCCCCTGAGAATACACTATGACAAAATGATTTACAACAGCAGGGCTGTGCTGTCAATGTCTAACACAGGAACGTCTATTGGAAACAAAAGCAAACAAATTAAATTACACAATGGGGCTATAGGCATCATTCTGGGGTCCAAGAATGGGAAAAAAAACAGAGGCAGAGCTCTTGCTGTAAATCCTAAATAAGAGAACATACAAGTCTTAAAGGTGTTGTTCACCTGATATTCTGAGACAATTTGCAATCGGTTTTATTTTTTTTACCTATTTTTTTTTTTTTTGGTTTACTTAGCTTTTTATTCAGCAGCTCTCCAGTTTCATCTTGTTGCTAGGGTCCAAATTATCTTTGCAACCATGCGTTGATTTGAATAAGAGACTGGAACATGAATAGGAGAGGCCTGCATATATGTGAGATGAGTAATAAAAAAGTAGGAATGCACCGAATCCACTATTTTTCATTCGGCCGAACCCCCGAATCCTTCCAGAAAGATTCAGCCAAATACTGAACCGAATCTGAACCCTACTAATTTGCATATTCAAATTAGAGGTGGGAAGGGGAAAACATTTTTTGCTTCCTTGTTTTGTGACAAAAAGTCATGCAATTTGCATATGCAAATTATGGTTCAGATTCAGTCCGGCTGGGCAGAAAGATTCAGCCGAATCTGAATCCTGCTGAAAAAGGCCGAATCCCGAAACGAATAGTAGATTCGGTGCATCCCTAATAAAACGTAGCAGTAACAATAGAATTGCAGCCTTACAGAAATTAGTTTTTTCAGATGAGGCCAGTGACCCCAATTTAAAAGTCAGAAGAAGAAGGTAAATAATTTAAACTATAAAAAAAAAATAATGTAGACCAATTGAAACGTTTCTTAGAACATACTAAGGGGCAGATTTACTAAGGGTCGAATTCGAGGGTGTTTAGGTAATGACCAGTACATAACCCAACAAACAGAGGCTGAGGGAATAAAACAAATTGACTGGGGAGAAAGTCAGCTGTGCTCTCAATCTCAGCAAACCCCCGCTGCAGGTGTGGAATATAGTCATAGTAATGTAGAAGGCTGAGAGAAAGCACAAACGGCAGAACTTGCTGCTTAAGTGTACTTTATTAAGTGTGATAAGGAAGGACATGGTAAAAATAGTGACCAGACTATTTAATGGGTGGCTTTTTGGGTAGAAAGTGCCAATAAAAAGCAATAAAAACAGCTTGGCTTCTTTAGAACCTTGGAAAGGCCTACCTGACGGTTTCTTGCGGACAGATATGGATGGTCAGGTTTGAAAATGACATTTGTTTGCAGTGTGATCCATTTACTGGCTTGCTGCCTAAACTATCTGGCTGTTAAGACTTTCCCCTTCCTATCATAATTCACCACTTGTTTTCATCTTTATTTTGTCACAAATGTTCACTAACCATTTTAGATTGTAAGCTCTCATAAGCAGGGCCCCTGGTTCTATCTTTGTGTGTTAAATTGCTGCAAGCCCTGTTTGTTATAACTAAAGGTATAAATTAAGTGGTAGCTTGCTTGCAACATATACAGCAAATAAATAAACAAATGAAGATGATGATGAAACAAGCATATCTCTTAAGTATAAGGTCAGTTTAAGTCATGCCAACGTTGTTGTAAATTGCCATTCCCAGTTGTTGTTAATAATAATGCATGCAATATGCTGGATCCCTGCAATGCACTGCAACTAGAAAAATGGAAAAAAGTTAAGTTGTTATTTTTTTAAGGACAAAGAGTAAGAGGTCAGTCAGAAATGATCCCTTAAAGGGATACTGTCATGGGAAAACATGTTTTTTTTCAAAACTCATCAGTTAATAGTGCTATAGTTGAATGTATGCCACCACCCTTAACTGTTCTATATTGATACATTCCGTTGATTCATTTGTTACTTTTGTGTCCTTGTTGAGCTGAATCACTGAGTTTCATTATGATGCAATAGTTGCTAATAGTCCACAGATACTGCTGAGAAATGTATCAACTAAATGTAGCAAATTGGAACAGTTCAGAATGTACCTGGATTGCTGAGCTGTAATTAAACTTTCAATTACATTTTTGGAAAATAGAAGATGGAAAGCAATTGTAAAAGTCTTCATGGTGACCACTGAACCAAAAAAAGTGTCTGGAAGGTGAAAAACCCCTTTAAGTACAAATCAAAACAACTGCTACTAGATGCAGAATGTCCCACACTTACATAAATGGTAAGTAAGCATCATGAGAACTGCCACACAGTCCCCCTCTCTTTTTTTTTTTTTTTTTTTTTAAATATAAAACAATGATCCCATGCCATGACCTTATATTATAACTACCTTATATTACAAACGATATACCACAGCAGTGGTTTGTAAGTAGGCAATTCAGCCATTCTCTTCTGATTGACCCACACTAGTTAATCTTTGAGGTCACCCACACCCCACACTGTGGTTTTTTGGTGAAATAAATACTCAACACACTCAGTATATTTGGGGCCTAATTTTACTTCACCCCAAATAAGAACCAAACACCGGGTGAACCACCATTTTGATTACAGACTCCCAGTCTTAGTAATCGAAGGCCCCTTTTTAAAAGGGACATAGCTTCTTACAGTACATGCTACAGAGTGTGTAACACATCCAAAAATAAATAAATGCATGATTTTTTTAAATGATCAAAATTTTAGGAATATTATGTGCACAGTTTCCTGCATAATGTTTGATTATTTGAATGATAAAGGTACAGACTGTCCCATACTTGTTAGGTGCTATAGCCCTATGCCAGGAAGTTCAATCCCTGCATTTGAAAAACATGAAATATTTTGATGTAGTCATTGCTATGATACAGATAATGATTGGGCACAAAGCCCTTACTATAAATACCACTCTCTGGGAAAAAAAAAAAACTAAAACACGACTTATTTTCTGACCAGTTCTATTTTCGATAGTATACTCTTCCTACGTTTCCTATACCTTCTTGGTATTTGTTAAAGAGTAAAGTTCTCCATTAGACCACTGTAAGTTAAAGGGCAAAAAAAGTGTAAAATAGAATAAGGCTAGAAATGCTGTATTTTGTATAGTAAACACTAACATGAACTTACTGCACCACAAGCTTAATCAAACGAATGATTTATGCTTTCAAAGTTGGCCACAGGGGGATGTCATCTTGTAACTTTGTTATACATCTTTGCAAGACTAGACTATATACACATGCTCAGTGTGATCTGGGCTTCTTAGGGATCGTCATAAATTATCAAAAAACAAAGCTGCTTGAGTTCTGCATGGCTGGTAAGTAAGGAAGGGGCTCCTCCTGCTGTTCATAAGTATGATTGTTTCCCTGCTAGAAGTTAGGGGCCGTCTGACAATTCCTATCCACAGCACTAAATGAAGGGAGGATTTTACTGCATACAGTCAGGTTTCTTATAAAAATGGTACACATTTTTCAACTAAAGTATATTGGGGATAGATTTATTTTTCATTAAAAAAAAGTAAAAATGGGAGTTTATTTCTTTGTCTTTCCTTGCCCTTTAAACATTAAACACAAGTCAGTCTAATCTGACAATTGTTTTAAAAATTATCATGCGGAAAAAAAAAGCAAATACAAAATTAAGACAAAATAAGCCTAAGCCCCAATGAGTTACCCAACATTGTATTATAACTTTATCTATTTCGCTGTGGCTGTTCTGTGCGATATGCCACTTTATTTTCAGTACAGCTCCTTACATTCTCCTTGAGTGGGCTCAAGGCTGAGGCAAACATGCTTCTTTGTTCTGAATTTTGCCCTTGAATACACTTAGGAGTCTATTAATTAACATTGGAGATAAACATCTTTGGTGATGTTGCCCATAACAACAAATCGGCTATTAGATTTGAACAGTCACGTACAAGCTGGCTTCTATAGGCAACATCTATCTCTAGTATTAATAAATATGCCCCTAAGACCACCAAACTTGTTCAACCTGTTGCAAGTGGGACAAAGCTACTTGGTGCAACTGTCACCCAAAAAGATTAAGAGACAAACTGCCACTGTTATCATTATCCTTTTATGGGGGATAATCAAGAAGAAAATACAGCATCAACCATATACAAAAGTTCAAATGCAACTGTGATATGCCTCTGAAACCACTTGATATACAGCAACCCATGAGGCTGACTGAAAAGGCATTACATTAGCACAACGATCTACATGACAGTTTTCAGAGAACAGTCCACTGGATGGTTAAAAGTCATCTGGATAGGTTGTGGGGAGCTACTTACGATCTAGTAGAGATGTTATAGGTATTGAACCACAATAGAACTACTGCAAGCTGCTCACATAAAAAAATGTAAACGTATCATACCTGGTATTGATTGCGGTGTTGTTTCACAGTTGATACTTGGGTTGTTATTTGACTGCTGCTGACTTGAGCTTACTTCAGGTTCCGCACTAACTGAAGGGGAAAGTGCTACTTCATTGGACAATGCTGGCTTTAACACAGGGGGAAGAAGCTCTTCTGAGACCTCCTTCTTTTCCTGTCCTGGCAATTGAAGAGCTGATAAAGAAATGCTAATGGGCTGATTAGGAGTTCCTGTAGATGTGCTGACTGGCATTTGAAGTGCAACTTGTTGGTTGACTAAGGAAGCATTAGGTACAGTTTTGTTTTGTGATGTCAGTGTTGGTCTCTGGGGGGGTTTCTCTGGAGGTTGCCTAGGCAGAACCAGTGGAGAAGGTGTATTAGCTTGTATGTCCAAATCACTATTTATGGATGGAGGTACTATAGTTGATGTTTTAGATGGACCTACAAAGAGAGATGACGAAAGTGTCTGGTTCTTCGGCTTTGACATCTGTGTGAGGGATATTGTGGGCCCGTCAGCACCCCCTTTGAGTTCAGCATTCGCAACAATGTAATAGTCTTCAGGATTCTCCTGTTTGATTTTTTTTACAATGACATCACTGCTATCCTCATCTGCAATATGAGTCTGGGATCCCGAAAGCGAAGAGTTTAGCCTTTTTCGAGAAGCACTTGATGATTGCTGGGCTGTATGCTCAAAATCACTGTCATCATCAGTCACAGATGACTCACACACCATGTCAAATAATGTAGCTTCATCTTCATACTCCTCTACTGGTTCATCAATCTCTGATGGCTCACTGCAGTAGGAAAAATCACAAGAATCCCTTGTTCTATTGCAGTCTAACTTTGATTTGCCAGGCCTCCCTGGATATCTTTCCAAGGGACTGGTTTGAGTCTCTGAGGGCACACCAAGTATGCTGGGGCTGTCAGAGTTGAAACTTCTATTGTCCTGGAAACAAACTCTCTCCTGTGGTCCAGCACGACAAGTAGTAGTCAAAGGCCAGTGATAGGCATGGCCAGCACTACAGCCCCACATTGCCGTCAGGGTGCCATGAGAACCCTCAGAAAGCAAGTGCTTCAGGTTAGGAATAAGGCTACATATGGTTCCATGACTGTGGGCCCAACTCACTAACTTAGAGAGATTTTCTGAAGAAGTGTGAAGGCAGTCTTCCATTTTATATTATCAAGGGCTCATTTCCTACAAACAAAAAAATATTAAATAATAAACACTTGTTCCAATAACAATTCATGCTCTCGTAAATTGTACAATCAAAGTAGAAATCACTAACAATAACAATTCTAGACTCTTGCAGCTATACAACTTTATGGAACAAGGGTGTTGTTTTCAACAGGTTCAATTTGTCTTCCATTCAGAGATATATACATCTTATCCTGCATTTATTGCATAAACATTCAAAGGAAACAGGTTTATTGAAGCAATTGGCAAACACTTCCATCACTTTTCCAATCAAATGATTGTTGTATGGTGTGCTCAATGCAGATATGCCAAAATAATCTCCTCAACCGGCAGGGCTGTGGGGTTGGTTCAGAAATGCTTCAACTCAGACTCCTCAGTTTATGGTATCCATTTGTGTCAAGTTTTGAGAAACTCAGACACAGTCCAACAGAAATATTCTGTGTGCATAGAAATCCTGATTACACACAGTCTGGGTGTACCTTACATCTAGTATTGCAGCCTCATTGGCTTTAAACTCACTAAACATTGCCCTCTCTATTGTATCCAATATATTATCACACTGAGACCTGTGTACTTAAGGGTATGCAAATTGGCATACTCTTAAAATTAATGCAGTTGCCACTTGCACCCTACCCAGCCTCCATGAAAGCACTGAATGTCTTGCACTGAACTAAAAAAGTGCAAGACTGAGGTAAACCAGGAGTGGTCTGTATGCTGCTACAGAGTTCACTGGAACAACATAAGAAATTACGCAATACTTTGCAAAAAAAAGTAGTGCTTTACACTGGGAGGCCCATTTATCAAAGGTCGAATTTCAAATTCATGTGATTTTTTTAAAAATCGAATATACTTACAATTCGACTGGGAGATTATGTAAGGAAATTTTTCAATGTCTAATAATCGATCACATGGTTCCGACCCGAAAATTCAAATCATATTCGATTCTCCAAATTGTATCGAGTTTTTCTCCCGAAAAAAAACTCGAATGTCGGGAAGGCAATTAACATTTCCTAATGGCAAAACCTCTGCCATTGACTTGTACATGAACTCGGCAGGTTTTAGGTTGGGAATATTCAAATTAGGACTATTTCTATGGTCGTGGTGTGATAAATCTCACATTGTAATTTTCACATTTAAAATAGGGGGATTAAAATTTGAATGTGTGGATTTTGAAACTTGAAAAGTCGAATTTATTATTCAACCCTTGATAAATCTGTCCCAGAGTGTAAATTGTCATACACTTCCTCACTCATACCTAACATACTCTTGTTTATAAATATACGCAAGTGGGTAACTTGAGCTTTTCCCCACAGTGAGTTGCATGCGCTCTGCATGCTTCCATATACTTGCACTGAAATGAACAGCACAGCTGCGCCTAAAAATTAGGCGCAAATATCACTTGCACAAAGGACACCAGAGATTACATCAGGCAGACACAAGTGCATCTGATTTATGGCATAGTGCACTTAGATTTTTGTCTATTTTTACAAACTGGACACAGCTAAGCTGGGTGCAGCAGGCAAGAGCAATTGAATCCTATCTTTACGCATGCAAATACAGATCATTAATTCTGGAAAAAATGGTGCATTCCCAAATTCATGTGCACCGCAAGCCTAATTTGGCCTAATAATATTATCCAAGAAGTCTGAAAATGCTCATTTTATGAACTCAATGTTTAGAGCAAAATGCATGCAAACTAAACAGCTGACTGTAGAGCAAAGGCAAGAGATTCAAGTTTTTTTTACTACAAATTGTATTTTGTTAAATTGTTATACATATTATCTTTTTTCTATTAAACATCTCGTAATACACATTAATACCAGGTATATTCCAAAATAACAATCCCAGCACTGAGGATACCATACTTTAGAGATAAAAACACCTGCCTGCTATTACAGTAACGCTAATAACATTAAAACATGAATGGGAAACTATTCTCTCTATATCCACTCGCAATGTCCTTTGACACATATATTCTGAAGCCTGTTAATTGAAGAGAACGATAAATGGGCACTGTGAAGCACTGCTTGTATCTTTAACAGCACCGAGGAGCAGAAACTTATACAAATGCAAATTAATATTGCTTGTTACCTACTGTGCAAGTGTTTATTAAGCCATAGCTACATTCAAAAGGAAGAAACAATATGATCTGAAACTGCATGTGTACTTTAAGTACAGTGACCAGATCCCTGTATAATAAGCGGCGTTACTGAAACTTACTCATCTCTCAGGGTTAGATCCTTTAAAGTATGTTTATAATGTCTATATATTTAAAGATTCTTAACTTATGGATTTAGGACCCAAAAAATGGGTCTTAACCTACTGACTTGTTTCCTGTTTTGTGCCAACTTTAATACAGGTATGGCACCCTCTTAACCAGAATACTGAGAACCAGGGCGTTCCAGATATGGAGTTTTTCCGTCTTTAAATCACCATACCTTAAAAATAAATTAACAAATAGGATTGTTTTGTCTTTAAAGTGCTACTGACACGTTCCTATAAAAATTGGTATGTGTCGGTATCCGTGAAAAGAAGCTGCACGCAAAATATAAGCAGCTAAAAGCTCCCCAAAGCTGCCCCCAGCCCACTGAACCTTAGCGATTCCTCCATAGGCTAATTACAAATGGACTCCAGCCTACAGAGGGATCACACCCCCCAGCCCAGCATAACTGAAACCACTCAGCAAGATGATTTAATGGTGTCGGAGGGTTGCTGTTGCTAAGGTTTGCTGGGCTGGTGGCGGCTTTGGGAGGCTTTCAGCTGCTTATATTTCATGTGCAGCTTCTCTTCATTGATACTAACACGTTCCTATTTTTATAGGAACGTGTCAGTCTCACTTTTATAAGGATTAATTATAGCTTAGCTGTGATAAAGTACTGGTTTATTATTACACAGAAAAAGGAAATATGTTTTAATTTTTTTAATTATTTGATTAAAATGTAGTCTATGGGAGATGGCCCATAATATGGAGATTTCTGGAAAATGGATTTCTATATAATGTATTCCCATACCTGTACAGAAAAGAAGTGTAGGCATTTAAGCCACAAAAGCAAATACACCTATAAGCAGTATTGACTGGCCTTCTATCAAAAATGTTACCAAAAATTATTTATGAGGTTTGTTTGGGGCATAGAGTGTACCTTTGTACCACATTTCCATTTATAAACAGAAGTAGGGGCTGTATACTGCAGCTACTTATGATCCTGTTGGATGCTGATATTATTATTACACAGGCAGGTGAAGGGAAACATGGAACATGGATATCTCTTTGGTACCCAAATACATAGTTACATATGTAACATGGGCACATGTTGACCATTTTGGACAAAATATATGGTCAAAGCCTGTATGTCTTTATTATAGGAACTGCCCCATGATGCAGGGAGGGTAAATCCATGACACAATCTGAAATATGGCAAATGGCCATATTTCAGATTGTATATGCCCCCTACCTTAATTTTGGCTGCAATTTTGAATCCCACTTACAACTTTCTAAATGTTACTGTCGCAAGAGACAATGGTGCTAAAAATAGGAAAGTAGAGAGAGTCAGCAGTACAGGTATCTCATAAACTATGCTAAATATGCTTGAAAGAATAAGTTGGGTGTATAAACAGAGTTTAATATTAAATCACATCTTTCAGTTAAATGACTGCCTAGTAAATTAATGTTTCCATGAATTTCACAAGAACTTGGTGCTTGCTCTGATTACCCAGGGCAACCTATAGGCTTAATTAGACACTGTCTGAGAGCTCTGGGTTTTATTTCTGGGGATTACATTGTGTTCTTGCTCTCTGTTCACCTGTGCAAGTAGGTCAAATAAACACTGTCATCAGTGTTTAGATTTCAATCAACGCCCCTAGCAACTAATTTCATGCAATAATACTCCTGTGTAAATAATATCTGCTTAACACAGTCATCCAGGTGAAGTATAAACAACTTTGCTCACTAGTATAAAACTTTATAGGGGTGTTGAAGAACTAATTAGGAGGTTGAGTGCATGACAAATGCCTATTCTATAACATGAAGTGCAGGGGAATGCATCTGCTCAAGTAATCACTGGTGGGCTCTCTTGACAGGAACACATATCATATGCCCCACCCTCCACCAAAAAAAAACACTTCACCCTACACATTTTCCAGTAGGGTAATACCCATACAGTATAGTTTTAGATTAATTTCTTACTAGAGGTTATGGCAACTGTTAGGTGGCTGTCCTTATTACTGAAAGTTCTGTTTGTGGCATAGTTTCAGTCATATGAAAAAGTTTGGGAACCCTTCTCAGCCTGTATAATAATTTACACCACTTTCAACAAAAAATTAACAGTGGCATGTCTTTCATTTCCCAGGAACATCTGAGTACTGGGGTGTTTTCTGAACAAAGATTTTAGTGAATCAGTATTCAGTTGTATGAAATTAAATCAAATGTGAAAAACTGGCTGTGCAAAATTTGAGTACCCTTGTAATATTGCTAATTTCTGTAACTGCTCAATACTGATTACTGGCAACACCAAATTGGTTGGATTAGCTTGTTAAGCCTTGAATTTCATAGGCAGGTGTGTCCAATCATGAGGAAATGTATTTAAGGTGGCCAATTGCACGTTATGCTTCTGTTTCATTCTCCTCTGAAGAGTGACAGCATGGGATCCTCAAAGCCACTCTCAAATCTTTGAAAACAAAGATTGTTCAGTATCATGGTTTAGGGCAGTGATCCCCAACCAGTAGCTCGTGAGCAACATGTTGCTCTCCAACCCCTTGGATGTTGCTCCCAGTGGCCTCAAAGCAGGTGCTTATTTTTGAATTACTGGCTTAGAGGCAAGTTTTGGTTGAATATAAAACATATGTCCTGCCAAACATTCTCTCCTGTAGGCTGCCAGTCCATATAGGGGCTACCAAAAAGCCAATCAGAGCTCTTATTTGACATCCACATGGACTTTTTCATGCATGTGTTGCTCTCCAACTCTTTTTTAAACTTAAATGTGGCTCACGAGCAAAAAATGTTGGGGACCCCTGGTCACTTGTATGCAAAAGCTCATTTAGACAAGCCACAGGCATTTTGGACTGATGAGACAAAAATTGTGTTATCTGGTCATAACAAAAAGCGCTTTCCATGGCGTAAAACCACATTCCAAGAAAAACACCTGCTGCCCACTGTCAAATTTGATGGAGCTTCCATCATGCTTTGGGCTCATTCAGGGACTGGGGCCCTTGTTAAAGTCGAGGGTCGGATGAATTCAACCCAATACCAACAAAGTCTTCAGGATAATGTTCAAGCATCAGTCACAAAGTTGAAGTTATGCAGGGGTTGGATATTCCAACAAGACAATGACCCTAAACACCCTTCAAAATCTATAAAGGTATATATTCAGACGGAGAAGTACAATATTCTAGAATGGCCGTCACAGTCCCCCGACTTGAATATCATAGAAAATCCATGGGATGATTTGAAGCAGGCTGTCCTTGCTCAGCAGCCATCACATTTAACTGAACTGGAGAGATGTTGTATGGACAAAAAGTCAAAAATACCACCTACCTGTCTAATTTTATTATGATGCATATTTTCTGTTAATCCAATAAACTGTATGTCGCTGCCGAAATACTACTGTTTCCATATGGCGTGTTATAAAGTTTAGCCAATGATAAAACAAAACTCCAAAGAATTAAGAAGGGTTCCCAAACTTTTTCATATGACTGTAGCTGCTCATGACTCCAGTGACATCATGCCATGTTTCTTAGTTCTTTATAGCAAAAAATTATAGCAAAAGTATTATTGGTGATTCAATGTCATGATCCTATATATCGCCAGTTACTCTGTATAGTGGTTAAAAACAAAAAAACAAAGGCACTCTGTGTGTTTGTGTGTTCCAAATCATCAAAGTTTTGTCAAAGGCTAAAAATACCTTTGCTATATTTTTTTGCTCTGTGTCTTTTTTGGGGGGCACTAAACTTTTTGGTCTATACCACAAGGCTCTAATCAGACTGGGGGATGAGTGGGTGATAAGTACACGGTGGTACAAATTGGGTAGTCATTAAGTCAGCTAAAGCTGGCCATAGACGTTCAGATTTTACCCTTGTATCCGAAGAATGAGCAGACATCCTAATCTTCCGACCTGCCACCAACTATTCAGATTAAATAAAGTAGTAAAAGAACAAATCACACAATGTTCTGGCCATGACAGCAATTGTACAAAAGTTATGTCTGACAAATAGCAGTGACAGTCACCCATTGATATTGTCAGATAGGCAATACATGCAGAAAATTATCATTAGCCAACAGAAATCTTCTAACCTGTCCGATCGACTTAACGACCAATCGCCATGGTACAAATAATGTCAGGTAGATCCACACATAGTCCGAAAATCACACAAAACTACCATTCGCGCGACTGTATATTTGCGTCTATGGCCAGCTTAAGACACCCTCCACTTTTGCCTGTGGTAAGGTAAGTACCACTGGTATCAGGTGTTATACATAGCATTTGCAACTACAACTCTCAGCCTCTGCACCACAGTTTTTGATCATAATATATTCTGCCCATTACTGAGAGATGCTACCCATTTGGCTTTACAAATTGATTAACTGGACACAATTGTACTCAATTTGCATACAGTAGTTAGTAGAAGAGTCCTGGCTGGTGGTCAATTGCCAGTATTACTGCTTTAAAATTAACAGACATTGTTGAGGTGCCTTCTCATAAATGAGTGGTGATTACATTTTTGTAAAAAAGTGGGTTCCATTAGACTTTTTTCTTTTATTTGTCACTCGTTCTATTTTACTTTACACCTTGGTGCTATTTTTAGATAAGCTGATGTATTTTAGATTTTATATTGATTCTTTTGTATTGAGTAAGTTTTCTTTCACTAGTTTTTGATTTCTTGGAATGCCGTTATAAAAACAAATTCGTTAGCTTGCGGCCAGCCTGTAGGACATTGGCTGCTTATGTAAGGTTAAACCTTCAAAGTGATCTAGAAATAGTCCAAACAATGCTAAAAAATAAACCAAATGGCAACCCGTTCATCTATTAGTACTTCCATTGGGAAAAAAACAAATGGATGCACACTTGACTGTTTAGTTACTTTATCTCCTAGACTTCGTTTTCATCAGAAGGAATAGGCTCTAAGAAACATTTGCATTCTGAAAAAAAGTGATACTTCTATTTTGTTATTAGAAAGCTTCATCAGACCTCTTAATTGCTCTTACATGATAATGATGAAACAACTGAAGGCTGCTGACTTTATTTAGAAAAATATACTAGTCTTGTATCAAAGTGAATATTCACAAGCCTGTTGTTAAACCTCTTAAAGATTGTGTTAACTTTTATAGCATATAAATAGAAATGAACTCATGGTATCTGCACATTATGCAGCTACTGACTAAGAATGGTATTTGTGATCTAAAAGCCAGGGAGAGAAAAGCAAATCATGTACGAAGCAGAGCAATTGTTCAAGTGCGTGGGAGGCCTGTGAAAAAACACACAGTTCGTACCAGTGAGGTCCTGTACAAAACTCATTGATACTTCAGGGTTGTAAAAAATGGACAAAGAGACTAAGTAAACACATACACAAAGAGTCAAGGTTCCCTCATCAGGCTATGAGTGATCCATTTGTTTCCTAGGCAACATTCTCTAGTGCCTTCATACGGCGTCACTGCTGTCTTATAAGATGTCTTTGTTGAGCCTGATAAATAATATGTCACTATACTGTAAATGCAAAGGTTTCTGTGCTTTGATTTAATTGCTCTTACAGTGTGCATGTGTTGATTCTGCACCTGCAAACAAACTATTTCTTGACAACAAACATCTTATTGTACAACGTATCTGAGAGAGGTTTCAATATTCTAAATAGAATATCTTTTGTTGTCTGCTATGTAACCTGTTCCTTTTTATTTTATTGCAACCTGCATGGCTGTCCTCGTGGTTACACAGCAGCTTATTTATAAAAACTACTGTATACCAGTGTTTTGAAGCAAACACTCAGTTTTTACCAGTACAGGTTATGGTACATCATATTTAAACTCTTTCATTTTTGGTGTTACCGTTGACTTGCACCCTCAGGCTTTAATATGATTCCAGGTTCTGAGGTTGAACTAGGCTTTATGAAAGATGACCACAAAGCCCTGCAGCTGAGTGATTGTCCAAAATTTTCAGTTCAAGACTCCCTTGAAGGTCCAACAATTTAGCAGGTCTGCCTATGAAATGGCAAGCTTTAGTCTGAGGACCTCTCGATGTAAATTAGCAAGCATGACTAATCACATCATTTGGGAAAAATGTATTTAAAAGGGCCGGTATATTCAACCAATTAAAAATATTTTAGTGCAATACATGCTTATAATTACAGTGCAATAAATAGAGTTAAGTTAAGGTAAGCCATTCATGAATATTGATTTTCACTTTAAGCCAAAGTGAGCTGAATGTTCATGATTCCTGTGATTTAAAGCTGTGAGCCACTGGGCAATCTTTATTTATATACCATTCCTATGACTGGGATGTCTAATGTGACAATTCTATATTTCTTCTACCAAGCTGTCTCCTGACACACAATGCTTTAATTGATGTTACTGCATGGTATTTTATATTCATTAAAAAAAATGACAGGTATGGGACCTGTTATCCAGAATGCCATAGACCTGGGGTGTTCCAGATAACAGATGTTTCCATAATTTGGATTTTCATAACTTAGAAAATCATGTAAATATTAAATGGTTTTGCTTCCAGTAAGGATTAATTATGTTTTACAATTAAGATTATATGGTACTGTTTTATTATTACAGAGAAAAGGAAATAATTTTTTTTAACATTTGCATTATGTTGTCTAGGAGAGATAGCCTTTCCATAATTCAGAGCTTTCTGGATAATAGGTTTTCAGATAATGGATCCCATACCTGTACAACATTATAAGCCATTTTGTTGATTTCAAATCCAATGACAAACACGTATTCTTGAATCATTTGTATATTACACTAAATTCTCTGCTATCTTTAAAGGGGTACTGTCATGGAAAACATGTTTTTTTCTAACGCAGCATTTAATAGTGCTGCTTCAGTAGAATTCTGCACTGAAATCCATTTTTCAAAAGAGCAAGCAGATTTTTTTTACATTCAATTTTGAAATCTGACATGGGGCTAGTCAGTTTCCCAGCTGCCCCAGTCATGTGACTTGTGCTCTGATAAAATTCAGTCACTCTTTACTGCTGCACCCCCCCCCAGCAGCCTAACAAAAGAACAATGGGAAGGTAACCAGATAGCAGCTCCCTAACACAAGATAGCAGCTCCCTGGTAGATATAAGAACAGCATTTAATAGTAAAGCCAAGTCCCACCGAGACTGATTCAGTTAAATTAAGTAGGAGAAATAACAGCCTGCCGGAAAGTAGTTCCATCCTAAATCACATCACATGACTGGGGCAGCTGGGAAACTGACAATATGTCTAATCCCATGTCAGATTTTAAAACTGAATATAAAAAAATCTGTTTGCTCTTTTGAGAATTGGATTTCAGTGCAGAAGTCTGCTGGAGCAGCACTATTAACTGATGCGTTATGAAAAAAACATGTTTTCACATGACAGTATCCCTTTAAATAATGCTATATGCCTACAATGCTGGGAGACAATCTTAAACTTTATCAATATAGCTGTATCACACATTTTTCTGTTTCAATTCAATTCAGGACTTTACCTGACTTTCAATTACTAATTTATGGTTTACTTAATATTCAAATCCAGTAAGATTTTTACTTTGATTCATTTCCCCGGAAAATTAAATGTGGCTACAAAAACCAATGCGCATTGGGTAGGCTGGACAAGGCAATATTTGTAGATTTATTATACTAGATTATATGGAATTGTATGATAAAATAGACGAAATATTTAGCATGGATGATATGAAGGCTCATCATAATGACAATAAATGAACCATATGGATTCCTTGGCATCTGGACATCATACATGTATAGAAACTAGAACCTCTAAGCACATCATGTATTTTTATATTGCCGAATGTTCTTTATGCAATACTTTATGTAATAAACACTCTTTAATGAAGCTTGTATACCAGCTATTGGCATATATACTGTACAATGTTTTAAACATTCTAGAATGTCTGTTCTATTGTGAACCATCACTATTACCCCTTCCACTTTCCTTTAGCTATTTCTACCACCTTTCTATAAGGTGGCTCATCAAGCTGCACTTCTGCCTTGCAGGCCTGTGATCCTGAGTTTGATTTTGGTTTGAGCATTATCTGCAAATCCTTCCTGGGTCAGAGTGGGTTTCCTGCAACACTCAAAAAAAGGCAAGCAAAATTAGAGTTCATAACAAAACTCTTCCATGGTATGTATATTTCAGTCAACACCTACTGAGTGACAGTGATGAAAAAGGGATACCCAGTTGGCGGTCCTTAAACAAGGCCTTTATGACAATATACAGTATAAGCACAGTTGTCACATGACATGTAAACGCAGACACACCCAAGAGACAAAAGTTTCAGATACTTAGCCTGCTGTTAAATGTTTCACTGTACATATAGGGTTGCCACCTGGCCGGTATTTTACCGGCCTGGCCGGTATTTTTGATGGCTGATCCCAATGTTATTAATAGGAAAAAAAGCAAAGTATATGGGAAAGTATATAGGAAGGCCGGTATTTTTTTTAAGAAAAGGTGGCAACCCTATGTATCAAAGTGCAACCACACTCCATGCCAATAAATACATTAAAAATGATGGTCGATCCCAATGTTATTAATAAAAAAAAGATAAATATATAGGAAGACTGGTATTTTTTTTCAGAAAAGGTGGCAACCATAGTTGTGCAGCAGCATCCATAACAGAACTACATCACACTAAGTCACACCTAGTAGTGAAGTAGATAGGGCCCACCGAACCCTTTGTTTAACTTTGTATTTATTTTCTGATCAGCCTTCATGCTTGAACCTTTTCCTAAAATTTTGTGCAAACACAGGGAGAACATGCAAACACTTTCCAGCCAATGGCTTTGCTGGAATTTAATCTGAGACCCCAGCGATGCTTTATTTAAAAAAATATAGATTTAATAAAAAAAAAAATTTACTGCACATCTGCTATCTGTTGATTCTTCATTTGTTTAAAATCAGAGGCTCAAGGTAACTAACACTATAAAATACATATTATATAGAACCTTTGGTTTAAAGAAAAACTAAAGTTTATCTTTAGTAGACTAGAAATGATGCACACTATGGCGGTCATTCTTCTCATTAAAAAATTCTGGAAAAGACTCTATAAAATTGTTTTCAGATTTGGCAAAAGAAAACCACAAATTATTTGGATTATTATACCAAACCCAGCACAGATCGTGATATTTTCCAAATGTAAAAGGAGCATCTGCCAGTGGCTTCTACATAACCTCAAGTCGGTAGGTTTTAGATGGATTTTTTTTTTTTTGGGCTTTCAGCAGACTCAGGTTATAATAAATATCGAAAAATGTGCGTTTTTTCCACTGATAAATGGTGTTTTCCCCTTTAAAACTCTGACCAGAAAAATAAAGAATTACATAGATGGGCCTGGTTACATAGCAGATAACAGTTAAAGGGGTGGTTCACCTTCAAGCTAACTTTTAGTATATTGTAGAAGGGCCAATTCTAAGAAACTTTTCAATTGATCTTCATTATTTATTTTTCATAGTTTTTTAATGATTTGCAATTTTCTTCTGTTTCTTTGCAGCTTTCAAATGGGGGTCACTGACACCATCTAAAAACAAATGCTCTGTAAAGCTACACATCTATTGTTATTGCCACTTTTTATTCCTTATCATTCTATTCAGTCCATCTCCTATTCATATTCTAGTGTCTTATTCAAATCAATGCAGGGTTGCTAGGGTAGTTTGTACCCTAGGAACCAAATTGCTGACACTGCAAATTAGAGAGCTGCTGAATAAAAAGCTAAATAACGATAAAACCACAAATAATAAAAAATGAAAACCAATTGCAAATTGTCTTAGAATATCACTCTCTGCTTTATACTAAAAGTTAGCTCAAAGGTGAACAACCCCTTTAAAACACCATTGTATTCTACAAGACTTATCTTCTTTCTAGCCTGTGCTTTTTCTCTTTCTTCAGCTATGAATGATTGCCCCCATAGCTACACAGTAGTTTGTTTATAAAAACTATAGTAGTCTTTCTGATGCAAAATCACAACTTTTACCAGTGCAGGGCAACAGTATATAATTTTATATGAATTCATTTCTTTTTTTGCCGGCACAGTTCCTTTAGGTAAAAAAGCACACAGGGGAGAAATACTATGAACACCCAAGGCCATAATAGCAAATTTGATGTATTTGCATTAGCTTCATTTGTCTTACTGCAATGTTGTTTTATTCAATAACTGCTCATACATCCCAACATGCTGAACATACAGTATATATCCACAGACTTTTTTTTAAAATGTCAAAATTCCAATTTTATTCAACAGAAATGGGCTATCACTGGGATGAAACAATAGGTAGCCCCTTTTGACATCACACCTATTCTCACTATTTAGAACGTGCATATAAGATTGAGCAACTGCCAACTAAGCAGGTTGCAGGCAAATGGCTCCAAGTACACTCCATAAATCAAAGAAAGAAGTAGGAAACTTTGATAGCTCATAAGACTGAGACAGAATTATCCTTGAATTCTGTTTCTGAGAATAATTTTTGTGCACACATCATGGCATTTAACTGCAGCACCTATCTAGGCTAGTAGCAATTCCTTTAAACTCATCCTAGTATCTGTGCAAAGTATAATACCTTTTTAGCAGCTTTTCATGAGCTACTTCTGTATAATTATATTATAGTAATGTTAAACTTTGCATAACTAGCTGTTTCTTCCCCAGACTGTAAATTGTAGCCCTTGTTTGGTAGATTATTAAAGGGGGTGTTCACCTTTAAATTAACTATATATATGATGTAGAGAGTTATATAATGGATATAATGGTTCCTTTTTAAAGAGTCAGGTGGAAGCATATAATCCATAATACCCTACCTACCTCTTTAGGAGAGGTGGGGGGTTTCTGTCCCGCCCCTCAATATAGGAAGCATTTAAAAGATGCATGAAGGAAGACAAATTAATTAAAATTTTGAAAAAATAAAAAATTAAGCCAAATTTAAAAGCTAAGAAAAGGTAAGACTTGGCTACTCTACCATACCATACGTAAAGTGTAAATTACCCCTTTAAGTTACCATTTCTTTTATTATTACAATTGGCTGCATAATTTGCTGGTACAATATGAATAAATGGTGATCATGATTATACAAATTTACAAGGTCATGCCACAGATGTTATATAATAAGGTATAACATGCAGGGATTCTAATACATTTTACCATCTGTTTTTATAAATGACAGGTAATCAGGGCTGCCACCAGGGGGGCACTGGAGGAACAACTGTACCGGGTTGATTTTAAGTTTAAAGGGTGCCCAGCTGTGCTGCACTTCCTAAATTAGCCAAGCCCCCAATCAAGCATGAAGCCAAAGCCACCAGACTTCCAGAAGTGGGAAGGGAACCGCCAAAATAAACTAAAGGAAAATGTGAAATGGAGCCACGAAAAGAGCTGAAATTGAAAGCCAAACCTGGAGCCACTAATGAACCCAAAGGCGGAGTTGCTAATGAATGCAAAGCCTGAGCCGAAGAAGCTGAAGAATACAAAGAACATTGCGTGCCGAACTTTTAAGGTGAGTTCCACTGAACATCCCTGTCAGCAATATTTTTTTAACTTGTGTGTATCGGAGATCTCAGCGGTATGTTGCGGCAAAGGACAAGACATGTACCTAGGGCTTTCAAAGGGGCCAAGCTTCAATCTGCCATATATTTAGCCAAAATCCCTTGCCTGCCCATCTCACTAATTACACTGCATCATTCCATAGTACTGGAAAACAACTGCTTTGTGCTAATGGAAGACAGCCAGGCTTCTGTGGGACAGGGCCAGCAGTTCTGTCTACTAAGAATGTAAGAATATGAGTTGCCATTAGTGATGGGCGAATTTATTTGCCAGAGGCGAATTCCCGCGATTCGCCGCTGGCGAATAAATAAACGCCAGCAAAAATTTGGCAAAAAAAATTAGCAGAAAAAAAACCGAGTCGCGCGTCGTTTTTGACGCAACGAAAACGATGCGACGCGCGTCGTAAACGACGCGACGAAAACGACACGACGCACGTCGAAAACACTAATTTTTCTGCCAATTCGCAAATTTCGCTGGAAATTCGCGAATTTTTCGGCGAAGCGATACGGGGGAGATTCACCCATCACTAGTTCCCATTTGTTTCTATCCTCTATCCTATCAATGACAGAGGTACTTACTTAATTCAAACTGGCTGCTGTTGTTAATTGGTATTATTATTATTATTTCTATTTTTATTATAATTATTGCTAATAATAATATTACTGATCTACATTATTAGGGCTGCTAGTAGCGGTTTTGTCTCTGGTAGTTTGTACTAAATAGATGTCAACAGGTTCCACTTCATGACACTGCAGGTAATATAAAGCATTTCTGGCTTCAAATTATTAAAGAGTAACTCATATCTTGACTTCTGCCTCCAAGGAATGAATTGCCTCTATCTCTGTTCACCATTTTTGTTTTCTAATAGCATTTGGTAGCATAATGTGCTTATATCATTTGTTTCAGATCTGACAGAGAATGTAAAATTATACTGACACCTCTAAACCCAAAGGGAAAAAACTGAAATATTACAGTTAATCACATTCCAATAAACAAGCCACACATCACACTATGGAGGTGCTGCAATATCATATTTTGATATGTGTATGAACTTATTTGCATTAAGTGTTATACTGTAAGCACAAAGGCTAAGTGGATTATTCACATTTATAGTAATTTTTATTATGATGTATGGGCAACATTTGAAATAGGTCAGCAGTAATAATAACAATAAAATTGAAGGCCCACTTTTTTTTGTTTATTAGAGTTAGATACAATTTGCAGTAAGTTAGCATATACATTTTCAGGATGTAAAAAGGCATATAAGAAGGGGAACATTTTAAAAGCTATAAAAAAAGACCAATAGAAAGGCTGCTAAGAAAATGCAAAATGTTTAAACTGTTAACACATTAACTGCACTGCCTCACCTCTCCTGA
>CM044432.1:95185224-95226925 GCA_024363595.1 Xenopus borealis | reverse complement strand
TTTAATGAATAATTATTTAATACCAATGAACTATTGAGATTTAAACTTTATTTAATTAATTCTGTGAGGCTATAAGCGGGGTATTCTTTTTCAATTTAGTATTTATTTAGAGAATTCTGATTTGTGTCAGATCTCCGCAGTAGCCAATAGGAGATCAGTCTCTCTTTTACATATTCTTCAGGGGCATTCATCTATTATTATATCTGAGGTGGTGTAATAGAAATGCCATAGAAAATATGGACCTTTATAAACAACACAATCATTTGTTTGTAATGTATTATTTATGTGATCAGGCTCCATGGAATTAATTCATGTGAAAGAACAACAATGAAGCTTTAAAAATATGCTATTTATTTAACACCTTTTTCCGGCATAAAATCCTTTTCAATATGCCCTTTTGGGTAGACAAATATGGCAGAAAATATTAGGTTTACAGTAGGCATAAAAACTAAATTACCAAAACAGAATGAAAACCATAGCCTTTAAAGCCAAAAATGAAATGCTGCCATGTTCCTAGAAAAAAAAATGGACTGTCTGGATCAGAACCTAACAGGTGGTAACCCTAATGCCTATGGCTTATGCTTTCCATTCTACAAATTTATTTCCATTCTACAATTTTTTTTACAGAGCTTATAATTATTTGTGATGCAAAGCAAAAGAATGAAGTTAAATATCATTTGGATAACCCAACCATCTGTACATAAGCTCTGACTGAGGCAGATTTGTTAAAATTGCTCTCTAAGACTATACAATTTTACTATATAATTATCTTTCTATTTAGGCCTGCTAATGTTCAATACAAACTATAACTCTCTACATCATAGCAAATGTTTATTTAAAGGTGGGCTACCCCTTGCAAGCCACTAGCTACTTTAGCAGAATCTGAGCATGTGATATATACAGTTAGCACCATCACGATATAGCTATGAGCAGGCAACAGAAGTGAGCCCAAAAATATATAATTGGTGGGGACTTCAAAGGGCTCACTGTGATTGCCTGCAATAGTGAGTATGAAAGTACTGCCTAATGCCCATGTGATTACAGGACAATGAAATTTAAACTAAAGTAGTAGCTAGAAATGTTGTACATTATGTTTTGGGTTTCTGTGCCAGCCCCAGGCAACCACAGAGTCCTTTAGAGTTGGGGCAGACGGGGAGATTTAGTCGCTTGGCAATGCAACAATCTCCCCGAACTATCTGCTCCCTTCCCACCGCCTGTTTGAATGAAAAAAACACCAGCGCCAATGCACTCGCGGCGTTTCGATTTCAGGAATCGCCGGAATTTTCCACTTCGTGCGATTCCACTTCTGCTGCCACACACTGAGCTTAGGGACCCACTAACAATATACAGTACATATAGAATAGAAATGTCACAGTATGAAGCTGATTACTAATTAATACAGATAACTACTACACTGCAGCACAGAAACCAGTGCAACTAGCATCAGCCCAGTAGCGTCAGTTTATATTATAGGCCAACCTCATTTTCTGCTGGATAATTTGTGGCGACCCCTAAGATTAGCTTCTCAACAGCTGCTCAGAGCCCACTGAGCATGTGAGTGTCATAGACACTTTCCAAGATGGTGACCCCCTGTGACAAGTTTGAAGTCCTGGATCATTGCTGCTATTGACAAGCTGAAGCATTAGGCTAGTGCAATAAGTTCAGTATGTAAAACATGGCAGTTTTAGCCACATTAGTTTTTAGGGTTTAATCCGCCTTCAATGTAGAGCTAGCCATAGGCTGGTACAGTACATTCAGGCATAGGGTTTCCCAAACTGCCCAGTGTCACTTCACAAATATAGACTGCACTGTTCACAATTAGATTTTCGTCCTGCTAAAATTATGTGCCCTAGGGAAATAACATTAGCATGATTTATTTATTTTTTTAAATCCCATTATTTAGCTTTGGAAAATTGTAAACGTTGGCTTAGATTTGTATAAAAAGTATTCCACATTGCCTGTGATTCAATTCTGATTTTCTCCTGACTCAGCCAAAAAGCAGCCCATTATAGGTGCAGATCAAAAAATTGTAATTATTTGTTATGTGCAACTACAAAAATGATGATCAGACTTAACTGTTACCCCAGTTTGTTCAGACAGGGTTGCATTACCCATGGGTATAGCTGAAGGAAAGGTGCAATCCATTTGCCTGGGATTGGCTGATCTAGATAAACACTGAAGATTCCAAGTATAGGAAAGAAGTTGAAAACTTACTATGCTTCATTTAAGCACCACATGCTAGTCATATTTCTGGAAAGAAACGTGATTTATTGCACTTGTGTTGGTAACAGGAGCTCCGCAAGTGATTTCTTAACTAACTGCTTTGCTTTACAACACTAGTGTAGGCTTTATACTGCCTGTATGAATCAGACTACTGATGCCTGGTCCAAGAAGAACTGGAAATTCCTTTGGGGAAAAAAGCATTCAAACTGTTGTATTTTCTAGAACTACCAGACAATAAGGTCCAGCTAGCAAGCAGAAATAGTACGTTGTCAGCACCAAAAGCAAGACCTTACCTATATCACTCATAATATATCTGCACAAGGTCAAACCCAGCATTCTGAATGAATTCAACAATATGAAGTTTTATTTTATTCCAAAACAAAAATTCTGCAAATAACAAAATAAATAAAAAAACACGTTGTCTCACTCATTTAAGTATCTTATCACCAGCTAGCACTGTGGGCTACTTTGTAGCAGGAAAAAGTATCCTCATGAAACAATTTTGCTAGGCTACCACAACATCACATATACTATTAAACTCAATTCAGTGGAGTCAGTTTATTAAAAAGAAAAAAAAAAATCTCTTGACCTTTACCCTGCAATTCCTGGACACACAGAGACAAAGGCATGAACTGCAATAACAGGAGAAAATCATTCCAGACAGATAATGGATTAAATACCACCCACATATGGTTTTGGATAAACCAAACTCCAGCAGTCTGTATTTATCACCCTGTGCCACTCAAAGTGACAGATCAAACTGCAGGAATGTGGAACCTGCATGTAGTAGTCCAACTACAACTTTGAAACCTAGAAACAAGGGCTGGAGGGTCACAGGTGGGACAACCCTGCTATTCAAAAATCTTGTATAAACACACATTGCACTAGGATTGTGATAACTCCAGAAAGATAAATAAATATTATTATTAGGGAATTATTTAATTATGATATATATATATATATATATAATATATATATATATATATATGCAATGCAATATTATCACATAAATAAATAGTATTACTTATTATGATGCTATTTATTACATTAACTTAATATCTCTCTCTCTCTCTCTATGAACCCTTCATATATATATTACAACAATATTGCATTGTTCCCAAGATTGCATGCACTGCTCAGACTCCTAAAGGAGTTTGGCACCGTGAATAAAGGAATCACAGGCTCAAAAAATGAAACATTTTTACTTCATGTTGCCTGGTCCAGGAGCTCACACTCATAATAAAGGACCAGCCTGAATCCTAGGCTCTTAATATCACCCACAAGCCTCTCATTCACTTCATTTAGTGAGAAGATGCTTAAAATAGGTGGTGTAATAAGAGAGGAGAGGGAGCTGCTACTCCAAATCAATAAAAAAAACCCTTACAGACTCTGGCTGTGGGCTTAACACTTTCCAGCAGACGTGATGACCTTTTTTCCCCTGGCACAATAGACTCCCGTCACCCCATGCCAGTGTACCTACCTGCAGGTGGATATCCATAGGAATCCCAGAAAGAAGCTGCAAGGCAGTGTTATATGCCAAGTATGCAATAACAACTTATTGTCATATTACAGACTGTGATGGAGGAGGAGGAGGAGGAGGGAGGGTGACCAGTCTGCTCCTCCGATGCTTTAAATATCCTCTCTTCCCGTCCTATTGTATGGGACTTCTCTCCCCCATCCACCACCTTTATCACTCTGGCAGCGTGTCTGTGGGGAGGGGTATAATAACCTAGACAGTATCCCCTTTCACTGCAACTCCGCCTAGCTGATGAGCTTATACTGGCTCGTGGGAGGGGGAAAATATACAAATAGACAGGAGTGAGAGGGAGGGGGTGATAGGTCCCGATCAGCTACCGGAAATTAGTCTCAGTCATAAATATACCACAGGAAGTATGTAATAACACATTCAGTCGGGCTCGGATCTCCCTGCCTTCTATGCTTTTTATATCTCTCATTCACTTGTTCATTTGACACAAGTTGCTTAAAGGGGAACTAACACCAAAATGAAAATGTAATAGAAGCCTCACCACACTGAAATGAGAAACTTTCTAAATACTATCAATTAAATATTCTGATTCGTTTCTGAAATCAAGTTTATCTTCACTGTCCCTCTCTCAGCATCTGTTTCTCTTTATTCTGTCTACATGCAGGATATCAGATATTCATTGACAGTTACAGCCAATATAACTTATAGGAGGGGCTTCCTTTCCTAGCAGATGAATTTGAGCATAAAATAAAACTGATTCAAGTAAAAATAAAATGTAACAAAATTTCTGCCTTTTGCACAAATTCTGCATGTAGAGAGACAGGTAGGGTTGCCACCTTTTCTTGAAAAAAATACCGGCCTTCCTATATATTTATCTTTTTTTCCTATTAATAACATTGGGATCAGCCATCAAAAATACCGGCCAGGCCGGTAAAATACTGGTCAGGTAGCAACCCTAGAGACCTAGCATGTCTCGTAATTTTAATAGAGTGAGCTCTAATACATCTTCTAGGCAAAAGGAGCCCCCTGTAAGTTATATTGGCTTTATCTCCCAACACCCAACTCCTGTATAAAGAGGGATTTTGTCTTTTGCACAGAATTTTGATATTATTTCCTGAATGTGTCTTTATGTCTTCCTATACCTGTCAATCAACTCTCTCTACTAATGATTGTACCCTTCCAAAAAAGATTCCTGCCACTTTAAAGGAGAAGGAAACCCTGTTGGTGCAAAAGTGCCCCTAACTTGTTACTTTCTCCTCCTTCTAGGTCCTCTCCAGTGGAGTTCACAGGGCCATCTTGTTACAAGCAGTCTTCTTCTTGTAGTGAGCGGTGTCTTCTGGAGCATGCACAGTAGGAGGCATTTGCCAGTTCCTGATCTACTACGCATGCGGCCGAAGGTCACGAGAGAGGACGCCGATGGATCCAGGAAGAAGACTGCTCGTGACAAGATGGCGCTGTGAACTCCGCTGGAGAGGACCTAGAATGAAGGGTAAGTAACTAGTTAGGGGCATTTGCCCCGAGGGGGGCCAACGGGGGGAGGTGTTTTGCACCAAGAGGTTTCCTTCTCCTTTAACAGGCCAATATGGCAGAACATGTGTTTTATCACACATCCATTGCATTTTTTTATCTCACCTAGGAACATGTGCAATAGCCCAAGATCCCAGTTTAGCTTCCAGTGTGTATACACTGCTGTATGGGGTGTCGTTTATCCCAAATACATTCTGTATACAAAGTTATCCCTAGTACACAGAATGAATGTCTCTCATGGTATATAAGTATTTTTGACCATACACACAAAAAAAAATATACAAAAGACTTATTTCTAGTAAAGAAAGAGAACAAAATTTGGTTTGTGCACAAAAGGATGTCATATTACAAACGCCATACTGTACATTTTAACAAGCAATCTGTCTCACAAATACAAATGTATAACATCTATGTAATAGAAGCACTTATGTGTCATACCTCCCAACTGTCCCGTTTTTCACAGGACAGTTCCGATTTTGATACGGATTGTTAATGAAATGTTCTGACTTTCTTTTTGATCTCCTGCACTGAACAGCCAGAAAAAGATACGAGTTTCTAAAATGTAATTGGCTTGTTTTGGCAGAGGACTCATAATACGTGGCCGGTGCACTTAGATTCATTTGTTACAATTTAAGATAAGCAAACAATTTTAACAATTTAAAGGAAACAGTGACTTGCAGCTTAAGGGAAATTCACCTACATTGTTTTGCTAAGCTATGTCAGCTTTGTCAAAAGCAGTGAAACAGTTTGTGGGTGAGCAGAGTCTAGCCATGGGTGAAATTTTCCCAAATGGATTAATCTGGTATACTGTATGTGTCTAAATAAGGCAATTGAGTTCAGCAGAACAGCACTGTTTTTTTTTTGCTGCTGGGCAAGGAACTGCACAGTTCAGATTTGGCAGTATTAATTATACAATTATATTTGTGCCATGATACAAATCAGACCCACTCTTTTCTAATTCTGGGTGTCATTTCTGATATGTGACATGTGTGTGACATGTGCACGGTTGTTCCCCACCCCGACCCACTCTGATGTGAAAGGGGTAAGCACTGGGCAGCAGGGCCAGAACTAGGGGTAGGCAGAGTAGGCACGTGCCTAGGGCGCAAAGCTTGGGGGCACCAGACACGCACCTTCTCTGCTTCTCCTACCCCCTAGTCTGGTCCCCACTCTTAGCTGTAGCTGGTGTGTGCATTCTTTTAGTGAATGTGCGTGCTCTCGATTTTTCACACGTATGTGCGCTCTCGCTATGACTGGCCAGGCCCAGCGCTGCTGAGCAGCTAAGTGGGATGGCATCATACCCCTATGAGCTATAAATTAATGTAAAGCATCTTGCAGCTTGCTGCTGCTTTATAAATAAATTATGATCCCCTAAAATATAAACCCCTTTAGTACCCCGTATACTCAGGAATGGCTGACTTGTATTGCTACACCAATTAAATAGTAGTTACTACAGCTAATTATGAGACTACTCATAAGACTTAAGCTGGCCATAGACGCAAAGATTTTTGAAAGATCCAATGGTTATCTTGAGACCACGATTATCTCAAAACGATCGTTTAATGTCAGATTTGTCCATCAACTAAAAAGACCATTTCAGGCGATATTGCCAGCAAAACTGAAGGATCGCAGCCTGCTTTGCCCTGCAACATAGGTAGATTGCATGGGGAGCGATAAAGATTTTCTAACCTGGCCGATCAATCTTCAGACCAATGTCGGACGAAAAATCGTAAGATGAACGATCGTTTGTATCCCACTAACCGCACGATAATTTGACAGATTGGTCGGACTTCACCAAAATCGGTCGTTCGGGAGCGAAAGATCGTTGCGTCTATGGGGAGCTTAACACATCATACTATACAGAATGTGTGACACATGATCAGTCCCACATCTTTGGCTAAACCTATTATATAGTAGTTAAGCTACAGCTAACTATGAGACTACTCATGAGACCCACCCATCATACTATACAGAATGTGTGACACATGATCAGTCCCACATCTGTGACTAAACCTATTACAGTATGTAGTAGTTGAACTACAGCTAACTATGAGACTTACACATCATACTATACAGAATGTGTGTGCACATGATCAGTCCTACAACTCTGGCTAAACCTATGATGTAGTAGTTGGACTATAGCTAAGCACATTATTAAGAGACTGCTAAAAGCTAACTGGTGCAATATTACAACTAGGAGGAAACATTGGAGCCTAACAATCATACACAAAGCTTATTACTGGCTGTGAGAGTTTGACAGGCATTACTTTTAGGCCTAATATAATGATGGGTTAGGCTGCAGGATAATAAATGCAATAAACTGTTTGGCTGATAGTGGATTAAATTTTTCTGCTGTATTAGTTGCACAGTAACTTCTACAACATGGCAATTATGTGTGGCCTGATTCATGCTTCCTATTGGCTTAGACAGGAAGAGGATACAGGAACATGAATCATAAAACAATGGCAAACAGCAAAAATGCCCTTAAAGGGGTTGTTCACCTTCGAGTTAACTTTTAGTATAATGTAGAGAGTGATATTCTGAGTCAATTTGCAATTAGTTTTCATTTTTTATTGTTTGTGGTTTTATAGTTATTTAGCTTTTTATTCAGCAGCTCTCTAGTTTGCAGTTTCAGCAATTTGGTTTCTAGGGTACAAATTACCCGAACAACCCTGCATTGATTTGAATAAGAGACTGGAATATGAATAGGAGATGGACTGAATAGAATGATAAGTAATAAAAAGTGTCAATAACAATACATTTGTAGCCTTACAGAGCATTTGTTTTTAGATGGTGTCAGTGACCCCCATTTGAAAGCTGCAAAGAAACAGAAGAAAATTGCAAATCATTAAAAAACAATGAAAAATAAATAATGAAGACCAATTGAATAGTTTCTTAGAATTGGCCATTCTACAATATACTAAAAGTTAACTTGAAGGTGAACCACCCCTTTAACCAAAATGTCCACAAAAGCAGGTTACTACAATAAGAATAGCCGTATCACCTCATAGCACATTATATTTATGTTTTCATACTTTTCTTTCTATAGAATCATTATCAGTGCAGCATTATACTTCTCAGCCATTTGTGAGAACTTCCAATTAGGAACCTGCAGTGTTTAACAGCAGCCATTTTAGGAAATGTTTGTTCATGTTTATTACTATTCAGCAGAGGGGACAGTAGATGGTGCCCTCTATAGCAGGCCAGATAGTACCATTTGCCTTAGGGATGATGCAGCCATATGGAGCTGAGCTGGCAACTTTAAATCTTGTTTGTTATACAGCAATAAACGTGCTTATTGGTTCAGTAATGTGTCTGACAGTATTGCTTCACATTCACAGAATGACATTTTATCTGTTTTGTAAAACTGAGCTTTAATTTTGTTGAAAGAATGAATCCTGTAATATAAAATCTTGCTTTTTGACACAGGCATCTATTTTATCATTAAAATATAGCTTGGCATGCTCTAGTTAGTTACACCATTATATATTCTGTCCACTTTTTTTTACATTATTCATTCTCATACCTCCCAACATTTTGGAAATAGAGAAAGGAACAAAAGAAATTGCCTCTCGGAGTTAAGTGAAAATTTTTGACCACATTCATTTTTGTGGACACAATGCCTAATTAGCAAGTTCATTTTACAAAATTTGGCAAGTTATGAAATTTTTAACCCATTTCTGTTGTTCTTATGTGTTATTACAGTATTGCCCTTTAAGTAAAATTGTAAAATTGTAAAATTTAAGTAAGATTGTGTCCGTGCAAAAGTATCTAACTGCACTTGCCATATATTCTGGGCTCTCTGACAAAAGCATATTAATTTAGAATCACTTTTCTGGCTTTTCAATGCAGGAGATCAAAGAGAAAGTCTGGACATTTCAGCAACAATCCTGGACTGCGGGTTTTGCTGTCTAAATCGAGACTGGCTCGTGAAAAAGGGTACAGTTGGGAGGTATGCATTCTGGAATTAACTTTACACATAAGTACATCTGTTACATGGATGTTATATTTATATATATTTATATAATATATATATATTTTTGAGACAGATTGATTTTTAAAATATACAGAATGGGATTTGTAAAATAATGACATCCTTTTTTGCACAAACCAGAGTTTGTTCTCATTCTTTAATATAAATAATTTTGTTTCTGTGAATATGGTCCCAAATACTGTACTTATATACCATGAGAGGCATTCATTCTGTGTACTAGGGATAGTTTAGTATACAGAATGTATTTGGGACATAAGGCATCCCATATTGCTTACAGCAAGATGGATGCTGGGAACAGAAAGGTGGAACACTGCTGGGCATCTCTGTAGTTCTGAGTATGATGGGGGGAGGGATGTGTACTGGTACAAAAAACTAACATTTGCCAGGGTGGCTTTTCTTCACCTTTAAATAAACTAGGGGTATGCAGAAGAGGAAGCTGCCTAGGGCGCAAGGATTAGGGGGTGCTGGGCAGCTAATTCTACTGCCTACTCCTAGACCAGACTCACCTGGAATTCAGCGTGCTCTATGCGCCCCACATGTACACGAAATTGCGCATCAGCATTGTTAGTGTGTTAGAGGTTTGTGAATATGGTGGGGAATCTCCAGCAGCCATCTTGCTGATTAGTGAGCATGTGCATATACACTATAAGCTACTGATATCTTGGGCTATTGCACATGTTCCTATGTGAGAAAAATAATGGTAATTTGATTTGTGATGATTTAGGTTTCATTTACACTAGACTCTTTTTAGATTTTGCCACATGCCACACCATGCAGCAGCACACGAACTGTAATGTAATGTCAGAGCAGAGAGAGTTGGGTGGAGTCTTTTTTTCATACATTTACATCTAACAATCAATGTATTTTAATGAGAATAAAAGTCTTTCCAACACCATCAGTTTTTCTCTTGTCAGAGGAAGATGTGGCATCAGGCAGACTCAATTGACTTTGAGAGATATACAGTGTACATATAGTTTTATATGTGATGTCCCTGAGGAAATTCCCCTAAAGACAGAAAGGACAAAATATTGAAAAAAGGCTGCCTTTAAAGAACTAATAAGAAAAGCCCCATGCATTACCCCTCTATATTCCCCATGCCTTCTTCCCCTCATAGTGCATAAGTGCAAAAAGTTCCCAAATGTCAGTCTCACTTCTTCATGCATGAGTAGAATAGCAGAGCTCCAGGGCACCATCTTCTTGTTTATATTTGATCCTCTTCCTTCCCTTCAGCAATTTGCGTCTTTCCCATGCATGCTCGAATTCTGGACTGGCTCCAACTGCACATGCTCCAAATAGCTCAGTGTCGGCGATCCCTTTCTGAAGAAAGGAAGATGGCTCCTTGGAGCTCCTCTGCCCTATTCTGCACGGAGATTTGGAGACACTTTTTGCACTAATGCACTATGCAGGGAGGGGGGTAGTGGACTATGGGAGGTGGGTAGTGGATGGGGGCTTTTCTCATTTTAAAGGATTCATCTCTGTTTACTGTGTATATCTTTGTTAATGTACATACTTATTTTACCCTCCTTTTTGTATCATTACAATAGACTGGGGCTGACTGAAACACTAGCCCTGATGATGCCTCTCTCCCCTTGCCTAAAGGTGGCCATACACGGAGAGATGTCGCTATCGCTAAACAGCAGATCTCTTCCCGATATGCCCACCTTGCCCTAGGGCCCAACGATTGGATCATAATGAAAGAGTACTGTTTGTATTACTGATGAAAACATGCGCCGTCGCTTGCTAAGAGAAAGGGAACTTACATTGTCGTCTGCTATTGATATTTGCCGAGCTGCACAGCAAACAGACTTGCGAATGAAAGTGCTGACACAGGCCAGAGCAGATGACATGTATATATTAAAATATAAACATATATTCAATAAAAATATTAAAATAGCTCTCAATAAGACTTACATGAATTATATTTGATTTCAGTAGGCATTTAGGGGCAGATTTACTAAATTTACACATAAATTCACATGTTATTCGAATATTCGATCGAATTTATAAAAAGATTCGAATTCCGAATATGCAAATTAGGCAAATTCGACCATCGAATAGTCGAATTCGAATATTATTCTAATTTAATTTTATTCAAATATTCGAAAATTCGGTCAAATACTTCCCCTTTAAATTTTAATTCGACCACCTACTTCACCAGATTAAACCAACTGAAATGGGGATCATTCCCTAAGATCGAATATAAAAAAATTAGATCTATCGCTAAAAAATCGTTCCAATATTCGATTCAAATTCAATTCGAATATTCAAACGAACGATCAAATTTTCTATATTCGATCGTTCGATCATTCGAATTGCGGTAAAATCCTTAGAATTTGATAGTTGAATTCATAGGATTTTACCTCCCCACTATTCCCTGGTCGAATTTCGAATTTTTTTATCATTCGCAATTCGACCAATAGTAAATCTGCCCCTTAGTTTTGCATAGGCAACCCCTGAAGCCCTGCAATTATTATACTGTACAATTCATCTCACGACAACAATAACAGCCAAGATTCCAAATGTCACCTGAAAATGTAACTGTCTATAAGGGAAACCTGGAACTGAATTAGGATTTTTTTTACTAAATTGGATCTGACCCAATGTCACAAAGCTACTGGTGGTTGTATGAAAAATAATTTATTGGTAATGGAAACTGTTTAGAATGCACAAGAGCTGTGTATGTTCTTGAGGACAGGACACTTCAATTTGAATGAAATTATGTGTATTTGAAAGCAATATCTTTCTGTTGTTACTACAATATGCAGAGTAATACATTTAAACCTGAAGAAAAATGTAATGGAGAGAGAACTGTGCAGAATGTGTGGGTTGTACAATTAACTGGTGTGAATATGCATTTGAGAACTAAACCTGTACATTTGTGGTTTAAGAGAAGCCATGATGAAATAAAAAAAAAAAATTCTTTGTTCATGTATGTGCCAGGGGTTGAAAGAGATTTTTGTGTACATTACCTCCAGGGTGTAAACTGATCTTCCTAGGCCCTGATAAAATATATTTTAGGGCTCCACAACTGTGTGGGCCAGTCTGCAATCTTCCCAATCCCTACTCCACATGTACATTTGGTGGCATGGTGAATTAAAATAATCTTGTTTCGGTGTCGTTATGCATATGCGTCTAAGTGCTTGATTAGGGTTTTGGAGTCCTTTTTGTTTTAAAGGATAACTAAACCCTAAAAGTGAATATGGCTAAAAATGCCATATTTTATATACTGAACTTATTGCACCAGCCTAAAGTTTCAGTTTGTCAATAGCATCAATGATACAGGACTTCAAACTTGTCACAGGGGGTCACCATCTTGGAAAGTGTCTGTGACACTCACATGCTCAGTGGGTTCTGAGCAGCTATTGAGAAGCTAAGCTTAGGGGTTGTCACAAATTATCAAGTTGAAAATGAGGTTGGCCTGTAATATAAGCTGATGCTACAGGTCTGATTATTAAATTCTGATGCTAGTTACACTGGTTTCTATGTTGACATGCAGTAAGTATCTGTATTAATTACTAATCAGCCTTATAGTGTGAAATGTATATTCTACGTGTACTGTATATTTTGACAGAGCATGTGCAGTGAATCAACAGAAAAGAAGATGGGGAGTTACTGGGGCATCTTTGGAGGCACAGATCTTCCCTGCTAAAGGACTGTGGTTGCCTTTATCTGGAATTGAAACAAAATTTCTAGCCTACTTCTTTAGTTAAGCTTTACTTCTCATTTAAAGATGTGCCTGTGCATTGTGTGCCTGTGCATTGTGTCAACTTTTACATATTTCCTGCCAAAGCCTGTAATTGTGAGTTTTTCTGGTTTTTGACCATTTCCTGTCTTGCAACCTGCCCTGACCTTTGGCCGCTTAAATATATGATTTTTTTTATTTTCTGTGTTTTTTGCGTTAATTAGTTTTTTATTCAGCAGCCCTCTGGTTAGCAATTTCAGGAATTTGGTTGCTAGGGTCCAAATTTCCCTAGCAACCACTCAGTGATATGAGTAACAGACTGGACCATGAATAGGAGAGGCCTGAATAGAAAGGTGAGTAATAAAAAGTAGGAATAACAATAGATTTGTAGCCTTACAGAGCATTTGTTTTTAGATGAGGTCAGTGACCCTCCATTTGAAATAGTAATTTGGAGTCAGAAGAAGAAGACAAATAATTCAAAAACTATAAATAATAAAAAAATGAAGGCTAAATAAAAGGTTGCTTAGAATAAGCCACAACCCCTTCAGTATAAAATAGTATTTATTACCAATTTATGAATGTATTATTACATATACTTATGGCAAATTAAGTAATATCAGGAATCTCTCCAATAAATTATTTTCAGATTATATAAATTATTCTTAATGAATTCACTAATAACACATACTTAATACTGACTTTACTCCCCTTTTACTATCCAATTTTTGTCTCTAGAACATAATGCCAATCTCCAGGTGGTGATAAAAAATGCTGAATATTTTGTCTTCATTTGGTGACAATTATAGTGATAATCTTGAGCAAACCTTGTGAGACATCTTTTGTCATAGTAGAACAGTCCAGTTAGTACTCGCACACCCTAGTCCTCCCAAAGATATCCCTGGTGCACAGCAATATGAGGGAACGGCAACCTCACGATCCAATGGTGACAAGAACTCACTGGCACACAGGTAATGCAAGCAGGTTATACCTTGCTAAGTGTTTATTGCAGCATGCAAGGTTTCGGGGTTACCCCCTTTATCAAGCATCTTTTGTCATATAAATGTGATAATAGGCGTTAAAGGAGAAGGAAAGGTTAAAATGAAGTAAGCTTTATCAGAAAGGTCTATACAAATATACCAGTAAACCCTCAAAGTAATGCTGCTCTGAGTCCTCTGTCAAAAGAAACACTGCATTTCTGTCCTATTGTGTACATATGTGCTTATATATCAGTCTTCCTGCCTTCAGCCGGGGCTTGGGCATGCTCAATTTGCTCCTCTCTCCCTCCTCCTCTACCTGCTGTAATCTGAGCCCAGAGCTATGAGCTAGCAGGAAGAAACTCAAGCAGGAAGTGATGTCACACCAAGCAGTTCCTATCCTAAACAGAGAGAGCATTTAGAGCAGTTTTTATAGCATTCTACAGAATAAATATAATGCTCTAGCTTGCACTATTGTGGCTAATCTATTTGCAATAAATTGCCTCTGTAGATTTCCTGCTCCTTTAACATAAACTGTATATATGCCAGAATATTGGCAATGATGGAAGTTCTTAGTAAACTTGCTCTTGTATTTTTTTCTGCCTCAGGTCATTATCGCTGTTTATCGCACTTTAGTAAATAGACACCATAGATGTCAACTCAAAGGGGGAATTCACAAAAGTGGTGATATTGAGACAAAATAAAAATGGAGATAAAATGTTGGATCATTTGGAATTCCTTTGCTTCTACACTCCAATAATTCAACCCTGATTTACAATCTAGTTGACCCACGTTATGTAGTACCTTATCTGCCTATCTCTTGCAGATCCTCTCGTAAATGACTTTGACACATCACACACAGTTTGATATTCCTTTTTGTTGGTCATTTGATGTATGAGCTAAATGTTGTATATATACCAGAGAACACAACAGCTTCATTGTAATCAGCTTGAAAAAGGAACTAAAATGTTCTGAAAGCTTGCTATGATTATATTAGTTAGCCAATAAAGGTATCACCTTTATACCATTTTGTTATTTTTTATTTCAAAAGGGTTTCCCCAACAACATTTTTACTGGCTAACACGGTACAGCAACTTTACCTGCAGCCACCAACTTCACAAACCTCTATCCAGGCCCGGACTGGCCATTTGTGGTTTAGGGCAAATGCCAGAGGGGCTGCTATAAGGTCCCATAGAAAGTCAGTGTTTAGTGGGCTGGTGGGGGCTGTTTGGGCCTCTATGTGGGCTGATGGGCCTCTTGTGTACCTGAAATGCCAGGGCCTATTTTAATTCTCAGTCCAGTCCTGCCTCTATCTCCACTTTTGTGAATTTGTCTTTCTGAACAAATTTAAGATTTTGTCTTTTGCACAACATTTTAGCTACATCTTTCCTGAATTTGTCTTTAGCTCTTATTAAACCTGTCTGTTAGCCAATAAATTGGAATTTCCGGGGGAGGGGGTTATTTTACTTAGGAAAATAATACATAATTTTTTTCGGGATGTTTGTGTAATTGCAAACACAAAAAAATACTACTTTGCATAATATAGGGATTTCTACAAAAATTATTTTTTATTATTTTAGGTCAAGTGTCTATATGCTGCCAAAACTAAAAAATTGGCTGGGAGGCTTTAATTTTCCTTTAGATTTTTATAATATATTCACTCAGTTTGCTAAAATACCTCATTCAGTGAACTAAAACTAGTAAAATAGCGCTACTGTATTAAATTTATATATTTAATATATATTGTTATAATGAGGCTTTTACACCTATAGGGTTAGAAAGAAACTTGTGTGCTGACTATAAAATTCTAATCCCTATTAAATGCTAATTCTTCCCCAATGAGGCACCTACAGTACAAGAGGTCTGAAATGAAGATTGTCTGAACCAAAGCAGAACAGATTAGTTTAGAATTGATCTGACACATGGGGAAGAGTTATACTGAGCTTTACTCCATTTTTAAAATGTTGGGAGAAATGTCATTAAAATTTAGTTTTTGCACCATTTTTATATTGTTTGAAAGACAAATTCATAAAAGTGTCAGTAAACTGTCTTTCTTTCACTAAAAAATGAAAAGCGTTGGTTGAGTCGGAAATTAGGCAGATGTAACAAAATCTCACCCTGGTGGTCTTCCTAAGTGCCGGCTTCCTATAGTGTGCGCGCGGCACGCACTTTCACTATTTAAAGGCGCATGCGCGCTGGCGTCATTACGTCAGCGTGCAATGGAGCCAAATTCAAATATTTAAAGGGACAATTGTGTAATTTTCATTGCCCGTGATAGGATTTTCTCCTGGTGCCTTTAACCTGTGCTGTAAAGCTTCTGATCTGATTTACTACCTGTGTTTGACCCTGCTTGGCTTTTGACTACCCTGTTCTCTGTATCCTGATCCGTGCCTGTTATTTGACCACCGATTCTGCCTCATCCTATCCGATTGATCACCCGGTTTGACCCTTTGCCTGCCTGACGACTCCTAGTTATCCGCCTGCCTGGACCCGGCCTGTCTGACCTCGAACCTGCTTATTCCATCTGTACCGTGACCTTCGGCCTTTAAAGACTTTTACTACAGTCGTGCCCCATTGCTGGCCAGAACTCCTGCTCTGCACCTCTCGTTTAAGTCCAGGTGGCATCTGAGTAGCTGAGGGCTCCTCCCGAGGCCAAAGGCGGTCACACTACTGGTGAAGCACGAGCCGAGACCAGGTTTCTTGGCACTTGTTCTGGTATTGGGTGCCGACCGTGACAGCAGATTTCTGTTTGTGAATATGGAGAAAGTATTTTACACCAGTTTACCACCACTTTTACTCCAAAAATGGGCTATCTCCACTTTTGTGAATTCCCCCCATAGATGTAATTTTTATCAGTTTTCCGATGTACATTATGTAATTGTTAGCCTAACTATCTCTTAGTACTCTTATGTTACTTATCGAGAAAGCCTAACAAGTTGTTTGCTAAATCCACAGTGGTCCAGATGCTGTTCCTGTAATGATGATATCACACTTTTTTTTAATAAAATAAAAGTATCACAGGCCAAAAATCTGATTAGAATATGAATGTCCCACCCTCACCATCAGCATCTAATGGAGTACTATTCCCAGCATGCAATACCAAGGGATCCTGTGAGTCGCATCTTAAAGGAATTGTTCAGTATAAAAATAAAAACTGGGTAAATAGATAGGCTGTGCAAAATAAAAAATGTTTCTTATATAGTTAGGCAAAAATGTAATGTATAAAGGCTGGAGTGACTGGATGTGTAACATAACAGAAAAGAACACTACTTCTTGCTTTTCAGCTCTCTTTTGTTTACACTGACATGTTACCCTGGTTACCAGGCAGTAACCAATCAGTGACTTGAGGGAGGGCCACACAGGCCATAACTGTTGCTTTTGAATCTTGGCTGAATGCTAAGGATCAATGGCAAACTCACTGAACAGTTATGTCCCATGTGGCTCCCCATCAAGTCACTGACTAACTCAGATTTAGAGAGCTGAAAAGCAGGAAGTTGAGTTGTATTCTGTTATATTAGACATCCAGTCACTCCAGCCTTTATACATTACATTTTTGGCTAACTATATTAGAAACATTTTTTATTTTGCACAGTCTATTTACCCAGTTTTTAATTTTACCCTGAACTGTTCCTTTAAGCATGAGAACTGCTTGCAAGCCATTCCATATTGTCATGTTTTTTATTTTTCACCTCAGATTATTTTGTGTAGTAAATGTATGATAAGTCTAAAGCAAGCCAAAAAATAACAAGTTCAAAAGTGACAATATTTCCTGATAATCGTTCATCCAGCTTTCACATTCCAAATGAAATGTTGCTGTGGCAGTAACAGTAGGATGCACAGCTACTTTGTTGTTGTTTTGCTTTGAGTTTGCTGTGCTCTGCTGGGAACAAATGAAAGCATGGAATTACTTGAATGTTAATGGGTTTTTTGGCTTATCCTTTATTAATCTTTTTATTACATTATGTAGAAATTCCCCACAGGGGGAGAAAAAAAGCTTTTTTACTAATGAATAATTTTCATGAAATCCAATTGTGTTTTACTAATTTAATTGGCTTCTACACATTCGTGTTAAGGGTAAATTGTTTTCTTTATGTTCCAGCAAATCAATTACTATGCAGGCAAAAATGATAATTCTCTGTATTTGTACTTCTGCTGCATATTCATGCAAAGCATAAAAATGTTCTATGCTTAAGGAATAATTTTGATTCCAACTTTATTTATGTCACACTCTCTAGACTGAATGTTAACACGCATAAATAGTTTCAGTATGTAGGTATGGTATGTAGCATATACATTTTATATAGGTAACAGATATTGTTATTGGAACACTATGCTTCTTATAGGACCACTAGTCCTCATTTTATAGACTGTAAGCAGGCAAAAGGAGTGATAGAACAAAAGATTGCACCACAGCAGGTATTTACTGATCACCTGTTTGAAAGCAAATATGTGACTGGTTGCTATAAGTTTCTAGAATTGGCACATTTGTGATTTTTAATTACAGTTCCTCTATGAAGCTCTTGTGTCTCTTCATTCACCCAGACCTCAGGAGCAGCAGTAACTCCACAGAACAGTGCTTTCCAACATTTGTGATACCAAGGGCTGGCATTTTTCTGGCCTACATGGTGGAGGGCCGATAATGGAAGTCAGTGATGACAACTCCCTCTTTTTAAACCACCCACATTTTGTTATAGTGTTAGCATGCCAAATTAAGAAATACCCCTTAATTCATAAGCCTCCTCCTCCTCCACAGCGCCCAAAGCACACAGTTAAACACCCCCAGAACAAATCCCTGCCAGGCTCATGTCCCACAGGCAAAGTATGGCACATCCAGGGAGCATAAGACAAGCAGAGTGTGGCACACACAGGAAGCATAGGGCAGGCAGAGTATGGCACACAAAGGGATCATAAGGCAGGCAGAGTATGGCACATACAGGGAGCATAAGGCAGGCAGAGTATGGCACACCAAGGGAGCACAGGGAAGGCAGAATAGAGCAGGAAACAGGGAAACCTAGCATGACCACTCCAAAATGAACAGTTCATACTGTACTATACATAGGCACATAATGCTGGTTCAACTTCAACAGTTTGTCTGTGGAGTGAAAAATATGGGCACATACATTCTGGGTATGAGTTGTGAACAGTTCAAGGCTTTACTGGTGTGAACAATGCATGGGGAATTACAGATGTGAACAATCCAGGATCTTACTGTCTGAATTTGATGTGTAAACAATGCAGTGGTCAGTTAATCTCAGTAGTGACTCATTTGCCTCCACGAAAAAAGGAAGGCAAAAAAAAACAAACCTGTTTGAAGCCTCTCCAATTTGCCTCAAAGGGGGAAAATTACCTCCTTACTCCAAGATGTCAATCAAACTAGTCCCTGGATCAACTTGTACTATGAGTATCTTCCATAGCCCTGTATACCCTCACTTGCTAAAATGCCATGCAACCCCTTCTTAAAGCTATCTAATGTATCAGCCAGTACAACTGTTTCAGGAATAGAATTCCACAGATCTCACTGTGGAATATTTAGCCAGAACCTCTTTACTTCTAATCGGAATGGTTGTCCTTGTGTCAGCTGGAAAGACCTACCGGTAAATAAAGCATTAGAGAGATTATTATATGACCCCCTTATATAGTTATACATAGTTATCATATCACCCCTTAAGTGCCTCTTCTCCAGAGTGAACAACAGCAACTTGGCCAGTCTTTCCTCATAGCTAAGATTTTCCATACCTTTTACCAGCTTAGTTGCCCTTCTCTGCCTCCTTGCTAATTCATTAATGTCCCGTTTGAGATCAAAACTGTACCCGACGAGAGGCATGCTCCCTAAATATTGTTTGTCACAATATATAAGAGGGGCTTAGTGCCCTTGCATCTGCCATGTATACCAATTCCTTGCTTTTTGTGCTTCACTGCCTGAGAGTGTGCCGTCTCCCCACTGCAACCTTGGCTCTCCAGCTGTTAAGGAACTAAAAGTCCCACAATGCAATGAAGGAGTCTGTCATGATTCATAAAGGCAAATGCATTGTGGGACTTGTAGTTCCTTAACAGCTGGAGAGCCAAGGTTGCAGATCCCTGGCCCCAGAGGATCGTGCATCAGGCTACAGACACATTTGGTGTATCATTTGGTTGTGGAGCAAAACTGTACTGCATATTCTAGATGGGGCCTTACCATTGCTCTATACAGTGGAAGAATGACCCTCCTCCTAAAAATGATGTGCCCCTAGGTCGCCAGCAATGACTGGGACAGTCCCCCCCGCTCGCACACTGGCAAAACCTACCTGCCTGCAACCAACTATCACCCCCCCATGCTCATACTTGCACTTACCGATCACGTTCCTAGCTGCTGCAAACACCATTATTGGGGACGAGCAGGAGATTCAAACAACTGTCAAAATCTCCCACCCAGTCCCCAGTTAAGGTGGGGCCTGTGGGTGGCATGCTGCCCTAGGCAGGGGCCTTTGTGGCCTGCCCACAAATCCTGGTCTGTGCATGACCTGGAATTGCCATGTTGTTAGGATTCTTCTTTAAGGATGCTGCATCCTGGATGGAATTAATTGGGCTGGGCAACAGATTAGTTTACACATTTTAACAGTTAAATGCAGGTCACATTACATATGTGTTACACAAGTTGCTGCAAGCTGAAAAGACAGAACTAAAATGATTACAAAAGTCTATATACAGGAAAACATGAATCACTATTCACTTCTGAGAGGATTGATATCCAGGCCAGGAAGCATTTATTATTTATTTCTTCGGTGATGCCCTTAAGAGGCTACAGTTTCAAGCTCCATGTTACAATTTGCTGTATTTTCCTCAAAGCAATACACACACACAATTTGTGTTAATCTACATTAATCTATTACAAAACAAATGGAAAGACATCCAGGCTGCTATTTTCATCCATTCCGTCCCTTCCTCTAATCCCTAGTATAGATCTATTTTTAGAATTGTCTGCAAAAAACTAGTACAAAAAGCTCTGATAACAGAGATGGTCACTGAGACTTTTGCTAATTTACCCTTAAATATTCTAGTGGCATTCAAATGTTTCATGCCTCACAATGCACATGGTCTGTGTTTAATAATGTGTGACAATATAAGGATATTAAAATGTTAAGAACTGACTTTTGAAAAACCTTGGAAAGTTAATATATTCATTGCTATTCTGATAGAGGCTTTATATAATGCAAAGATATGGTTATTTCAGGCGGGTTCTCAACAGTATGCATATCGGTTATGTATTGTTACTTTTGACTCCTATTCAAAAGAGATTTACTCTTATTTGTCTTTTTTTATTTTTGGTGGAAAGAAGTTCTGTTTCACAGAGAAAGACGCCCACCTAATGGTTGTTTGAGATATCACAGCTATGTACAAATGCTCTTGTGCAGTAGAACAATGTGCTACACTAATGGTTGCAGTAAATGTAGAGATGTCATACTTTACTTTTAAAAATACGAGAAAGGGCGCCAAAAGATTTTTAATATATATAATGCTTTACCAAAAGCTTCCCAGTTGTGAGCCTATGTTTATTTATATAGAAAGGATTAGTAGCTGTAGTAAGAAGATTGTTTTATTGAATTTATCACTTCTCACAGAGATGACGATCAAAGCTTTTGGTATACTTTCTATAAATGTGTGTTGCTGTATAGCAAATTCTAGAATAGAAAAAGATAAAACATGGAAATTAAGTTAAATCTTATAGTTTCTTAGAAGGCTGCTGTCCTCATTAAGAAAAAAATAATGGTGAGATGAACCTTCACTTTTAATCATCTTTCATACTAGAACAACTAAAGATTTGAAAATGGTTGGCATTTGTCCATCTAAAAAATAAGTCTACCTTAAGTATTAGCTTCATCGTGGTGCTCTTCCAACTGGTTAAACTAGGGGTTGCACATTATGGGCAAATGCTTTACTCAAAATGTATTGAAGCTGACCATGTTGATGTTTCTTTTCCACTACTATATCTCATTGGTTATGTACCCCTCTTAGAGCAAAAGAGCAGTGGGAGCAGTACTGTTTTGTGCCCAAGATCACGGTCTGAATCTGGAAAGAGGAGACCAAGGAAAGGTAGGGAGGCTGCAGGGGTTGGTTGGATATCTCTCATGTACGGTAAATAGCAAAGGAAATGTGTACTGTATTATTACACAGATCAATAGGTAACTTTTACAAAAGTCATGTTCTAGCTGGCTTTGCTGCTGTTTGGTGTTGGCTTTTGCAGTATTTTAAGTCTTTCTAAAGTTTACCTTGTGTACTGCATTGCCTTGATTTTACTACAGGTATGGGATCCTTTATCCAAACATCCAGAAAGCTGTGAATTATAGGAAGGCCATCTCCCAAAGATTACTTTTTCCTTAAAATAATTCACATTTTAAAAAAGTATTCCGTTTGATTTTGCATAAAATCCCAACCAAGATATAAGAAAGCTGCAAGTCTTGAGCATTCTGAATAACAGGTCCTATACCTGTATTTCTTTTGATGTACGCAAAAGCTCTTGTGCACCTTTTTAGAATACTATTCAGGTCTGAGTAACACTGGAATTTACAGCAACATTTTATATCTTAAGGTGCTTGGAAAATAACTCAAGTCAATTGGAGCAAGCCTGCATAAGTGTATTGTATTAAAGTTGCTCGGGAACCAGCATCTGCAGGAATTCTGTAAGAGGTTTTGTATATCTTAGTTTTACCAACACACCTGTTTTTATAGTTGTGCAGCTTTTGTGCATACCGTCTTCTTAAACGTGCAAGCTTTCCAATGAACTTCAGTATCCAGATAGGTGTGGACTGGGATACAAAATAGGCTCTGTTATTTTTACAACACAGTGGTCCAAAATGGACAACACCAGCCCAAAAAAAGTGACTGTTTATAGCATCTTATAGCTGCCCCATGGCATTTGCCAGAATCCAGTTTGGGTCTGGGTTTTTATACTATGTATTAAGAGGCTACTGTGTAGGCTCTGTGGTGTACTGGGGAAGTCTGTGTTGGTCTGACTTGGATATTAAAGGCATTGTTCATTATTAAAATAAAAACTGATTAAATAGATAGGCTGTGCAAAATAAAAAATGTTTCTAATATAGTTAATTAGCCAAAAATGTAATGTATAAAGACTGGAGTGACTGGATGTGTAACATAATAGCCAGAACACCACTTCCTACTTTACAGCTCTCTTGGTTTCCACTGATTGGTTGCCAGGCAGCAACCAATCAGTGACTTGAGGGGGGCACAACCCTTTTGCTTTTGAATCTGAGCTGAATGCTAAGGATCAATTGCAAACTCACTGAACAGTTATATCACATGTGCCCCCCTTCAAGTTGCTGAATAACTCAGAGTTAGAGACCAATCAATCATAGGTTATGATCTGTACGAATACGTCCTTTGCTGGCTCTGTGAATTGCTACAGAGTTTAAGCCACAGGAAAAGATAAATAAGGAAATGGAAAGACAGAGGGTTTTCCAACTGTGTGTGTGTATATGAACTGCAGGGATGAGGCTAAAGGTTCTCTTCTGTGAAGTGTTTTGGGATAGTTATAAGACCAATATAATGGTGTAAATAAATGGGACTGATCTGCCATAAGCTGGAATGAGCAGTGTCCTTTTGGATAGACTGACTGCCAGATGGTTCAAGTGAGTCAAAAAAAAAACTCATCGAACTCTGGGTATATACTGTATGACCAGCACAGTTTGCTTGGCCCAATCCTGACAGATGACACTTTTGTCAATCACTCATTTGTATAAACAAGATGACTCATGAATACATCTTCAATTAGCTACATTTAGCTAAATCACACTCCTCTGTTTCAATTCCCATAATTAAAATAATAATAACAAAATCTATTCTGGTTCTGCAGTGTTTTTTATTTCTTTTATTCAAAAAGAGTAATGAATGAGTTATTTCACATTTTACCATTAAAGACACTGAATATTTCTAGCATTTGTGTCAGGGATCACTTCAGTGAAAAGCAATGCACGGGGCTGCAATGTGTTACATTCAGTCACGGTGCCGCAGTTCTGTTACTGGTTTGTCATAAACTCTAATTTGCGCATTTTGTAAAAAGAACTTGGCTTGATCTGTTTGCTTGACGGGTACATGTCTTTCAGCTACAGTATGTAGATGTGTTAGACTGATCCAGTGGTTAGCTCATATGTGATTACAACTTTGCATTCATCTGGCCTAAAATTTTTTCCAGCTTCAAAGCCAGGCCCATGTCTCCTTTAATCTTCAGCTTCCCACTCATGAATGCCATGGTAGGCTTCATCTTGCCTGAGGAGAAAATATTAGGGAAAAAATATGGAAATGTTTCAAATAATTTCAATAGCTTTCCATAACTTTATTTTCATGAAGTCTCTTTTTAGGTCTGAGTGTCCTCACAGCCTTCAGGTATGATTATCCCTACCAGTACTAGCGGTTGGTATCTCATTAAAGCAGAGTATTTTGTTTAACCCACAGTAGCCAATCAGCAATTAGCTGCGACCAGTCAGCTTCAATAAGGATAATGAAAGTGGAATTCTTTATTTGCTATGGGTTAGTACACTGGAATAAAATTTCTCATAATTTGTATATATTCTGTCAATTAAAGAATGCCTGCTTCAGTGTTTGCAAGTATGCCTATTTGTCCTGAATATGTATTGGAGATGCACTGTGATAACTTATCTCAATCTACTACAGTCAAACAATTTTCAGGGGACCAAAACTAAAGAAAAATGCAAAAAGGGGGGGCTGTAATTTGAAGTTTGCTGGCCAAAATTGGTGTGAACTATAAAAAAAAATATTGAAAATGCAGGAAACCAGGATATATTTGAATAAAATGCACCCACTGGAATTTATTAGGAGAGGACTGAAAAAAGCGTAAAATTTCAGGAGTGTAAAATCTGGGTTTTTTCTGTACACAGCACACAGTAAAGCGATATTCCGGCCGGGGGGGGTCCATGTGTTAGGTAAATTTTAATTCTCTTTTCTTTGGAACCACAGTTTGACTACAGCTTTTATAGAACAAAATTGTATAAAGTAGTAGTATTTTGAAAACGATTTTAAAAAATGAAGGCCAACTGAAAAGTTGCTAGGGGAATTTTATAACATATAATTTAGTATAAAGGTGAACAACCACTTTAAACAGCTGCAAATAAAAACAAAAAACAGAAAGGAAACTCTTGGCATCCATATACATATAAATCATTGGTGCACCCTGTACTGTGTGTTCCCAGTTTACCTGTAAACATTTTGATGAAATCCCCACTGTCCATGCTCATCACCACATCAGCTTTAGTAGATGGTTCTCCACTACCCACTCCTCCTTTGCCGTTCTTCAAGTCCAGAAACCAGTTACCACTTTCTTCGCCTAATTGGAAATTCATGTTGTTCTACATTATTGGCCTTTTACAATATTTCTGTTTCTTACAGATCACTGTTAACATAGCAGATATGGTTGAAAAACGAAAACATCCATCAAGTTCAACTTTTTTGTCTAAGAGTCAGTTATACAGATTAACTAAAGGGCGAAGCGGCCGCCGCTAGCGAAAATTCGCCAGAAATCTCATTCACAGGGAAATCGTCAATTTACAGGTGTAGAGGACAATTTAATATCTTAAAGCGGGATGGCTTCAAAAGTCCAAACTATTAAAGATTTTTGTGTTAACATTTTTTTCAAAAACATTTGAGGGGCATGCCACATTTGTTTTAGGGTGGTGTCATGTCTAAGGCATTAGTGGATCTCTTTTGTCTTTATTTTGCTTCCTTGGACACTTTTAATAAGTGCCCCTTCAATCATTTGCACCAACATCTCTAATAAAGACGTCTGTATGACATATTCGTACCCGGCCTAGCGAAAGTTAGCTATGAAATGCTAGTGCTGATGAATTAACGCTAGGAAACTTCGCCATCCTTCAGATATAGAGACGCAACTTTGCATTTTAGTGAATTAGCATAGTCATAACAAATTTATGCCTGGCAAAGTGGCGTGAAACCTTCGCTGGTAAAAATTTGCCATTCCAAGATGACAATTGGACCAGTCTCTAGATCAGCTTTGTGCTAAAGGCACCCTTGTATTTCCCCACTGGCTAAAAAGCCATCCAGTCCCCCACCCCCTTCTTAGAGTGGTCTAATGTATCAACCAGTGAATTGGTTTAGGGAGAAAACTCCATAGCTTCACAGCTTTCACTGTAAAAACTTTTTTTGCATCCAACTTGAAACCTCATCCGAATTGTCCTTATAATCTTAGTTTTTACATCATATAAACTGCCATATTATCACTTCTTGTTTAGAGCTACTGCTTTGTATAGTCAATTCTAGGAGATGGGTGTTGCACAAATACCACCACTCAAGTCACAGACAACTATATTAAAGGACAAGAAAGATACTGTAATATATGGTAACTATATGAAAGAATTTACCATAAACTATAGCTATGTCACACTCCTAACACATGACTCATCCATTCCTTTCACAGCTTTGTTACAGAAGGGTAACATGAACCCACTTGCTCTTGCTTAAGCGATCCTCCTGCCCCAGGCAAGATCATAAGCAATCGCTCAATCTCAAGGGCTGTGCATGCCCCTTTTGTTTCTGGATTCCTTAGGTTCTGCAGTGTCACCCATATCACATGGGATACACATGTATATCTGCTGTCCCATCATTCACCATCATTTGTCATAATTTTTAGATGGTGTTAGGCTCCTAATCCATGAGTGACCAGCAATTGCACAATTTTCTTTCATTATCATAATTAAAGTGCAAGTTAAAGGGAAACTGTCATGGGAAAACACATCAGTTAATAGTGCTGCTCCAGTAGACTTCTGCACTGAAATCCATTTCTCAAAAGAGCAAACAGATTTTTTTATATTCAGTTTTGAAATCTGGCATGAGGCTAGCCATTTTGTCAATTTCCCAGCTGCCCCTGGTCATGTGACTTGTGGCAGCACTTTAGGAAGGAACTGCTTTCTGACAGGCTGTCATTTTTCCTTCTCAGTGTAACTGAATTTTACACAGTGGGACATGGGTTTTTACTATTGAGTGCTGTTCTTAGATCTACCAGTCAGCTGTTATCTTGTGTTAGGGAGCTGTTATCTGGTTACCTTCTCATTGTTCTTTTGTTAGGCTGCTGGGTGGGGGAAAGGGAGTTGGTGATATCACTCCAACTTGCAGTACAGCAGTAAAGAGTGATTGAAGTTTATCAGAGCACAAGTCACATGACTTGGGGCAGCTGGGAAATTGACAATATGTCTAGTCCCATGTCAGATTTCAAAATGAAATATAAAAAAATATGTTTGCTCTTTTGAGAAATGCAGAAATCTGCTGGAGCAGCACTATTAACTGATGCGTTTTATAAAAAAAAAAACATGTTTTCCCATGACAGTTTCACTTTAATTTAAGTAGGTCCTTTCTGTCTGATCTGAATGATTAAAAAGAAAACTGGCCTGGGAGATTACTGGGAGGCCAGGCGATGGGCTTATAATTAGTGAAATACTTTTCTTTATCATTTAATTTTGTGTGTGTAGAAAAGAATAGCAAATAAAACCCATACCAGATAATACAAAGTGGTAGATGCCTTGAGTAGATTTCACAGCCTCTTCATTGACTGAACGCTCAATGGCTTTAAATGTCTCCTGCAGAAGGCTACTGTCTTGTGGTTTTGCCTGCAGTTTTCCGGCCTTAAAGGCAGCAGTGGCACCTTTAAAGAAATAAACATATCCTGAGGTAAAGAAAGGGAATTCCTGCTTTGTATGCCACAATGTAGAAAAGTAACCAATTTGAGGAGAAAAGCACTAAAAAGATATACATGCAAAAATGCTTAGCCAACTGTACTGCTAAAGAGGAAATATGTAAAAGGTGCTTTCTGCTTCTCAGTTCCCATTCAAAGCAAAAACCTGAATTATTCATAGTGAACTTTTGTTTCCCTTTGTTACATCACATAATCCATTACTCCTATTTGTTGTACCATCACCTAGAACAAATCTACAGCATTCCTGCAACTTCTTACCTCATGTCACACTATGCCTATACCTTGAGTATAGTTTTATGACGCCACGATTTATTGTTCTCATTTTCTACACTACTGTTCAAAGTGAAAACACAATGCAAAATAATGGGAAGGGACAACTCATGGAAAAAAAATGGTTATGTAATTTAGCTTGTAGTAATATTTTTTCTATAAACCATTTTTATTGTTTTTGACAAACATCAATTATAGGAACAAACGTTTGTAGCAATCTTAATACCAACATTTAAATATTCTTTAAGAATGCAGGAAAAATGGCTGAAAGTACAAAAAAGTACCTTTAATAAACCACAAGGGCATAGCTCAGCACTTACTTCATCAGAAGGCATGTTCATTGTGCTGTTTTTAAATGATTCAATCACTCTCTTTTAAAGTTGTGAAGTGCTTTGTAAAAACTAAAATCAAGTATTTGCATGTTGATTATACCAATATATTTACTTCTGGGACAAACTGCTTTGCACTCTGGAACATAGACAGCATATTATTACACTCCTTCCTCAAGGAAGTATGGGAGGAAACCCAACAGAAAAACCACAGATTATGCCCTGGTTGAAATTGGTCCAAATCCCAGAATATGAGAGTACATTTTATTCTTATGCTTATAGATCTTTTTCAGGACCTATCCTATTCATCTTCCATTCTGAATACCAAACTGATGCCCTAGTGATGAGATAGTTAAAATTCTTATTTTCATGCAATTTTCTCTTTAAACTAGTATTTATAGCCTTCCAGATCTTACAACTACCTACCATGTTCTTCCATTGTACTGGCAAGTGTGTCCGGGCTCTCATCTAAGAAGAAATCTGGAAGCAATGGGTGTCCTAGCAGCCAAAGAACAAAAACAAAGAAGAGCTTTTAAGTGTATATATAAAGACCACAAATGCAATGGTTTATTGTCCAGACATGGAATTAATAGCCCCAGAATGTGCAGTCAATTCCTGAGCCTCCTTCAGTAAGATTCCTTGTGGCAAGTAATGTGATATAGCCTTTTGTCTTTGTGTCACTTCCCCATGTTATCCAACTGGTTCAACCAAATTTCTCAATTTTACTGATCTGTTTATATGCATGACAAGGATAAGGCCTGGGACAAACACATGCCAATCATGACTTCATATAGGGTAGATGTCTTAATGACTGAAACCAGGCTATTCTTTTTGCCGAGTACTGTATATATGTGCCTGTGGAAGCAATGATCAATGGATTTTCCAAACATATCCATGCAGAAATGTCAAACACATGGACTAAGAAAGTGCATATACATTTGGTGGAAACTGAACAAAAACATTATCTCCTTGTCACATCCATCAGTGATGTCAAAGATGGGTGAACACTATTAAAAAGCTTTATAACCTTATAACATTACAGACAAAAATTATTTAGGAGAAATAGAACTTGATCAGTGACTACCAAAAACAATAATATTAATTTGGACCACAGGCATTTGTATAAACAAATACGCTTGCAAAACACATACCGGGACTAATAGCGTAGACATCAAGGTCCTTGATTCCCTCCTCCTGCAGCAGCTCCTCATCAATGACAAAGTTTCCAGTGAAATCCTTTGGCTTTGTCAGAATGGCATAGGCAGCATCAGCCATAATGTCTGGCTTCCTGCACTGCTTATCCACCCCAGATCCTCCCAGCATGTCCATAGCAGCTGTATGTATGGCTGGTAATAGAAATCACAGAGAAAACTTACACCAAAAGAATCCTCACTCCTGGCTTGTTTATGGTCATTAACAAACAGTCACAAGTGTTGTACAACATGTTTCCACATAGTAGGCCTATTATCCAGTACACAAGATGTCCAGGGGTTAGATAATTTAAAACAATATTTTACAAAAAGCATTTGGAATCCTCTGGAAGCCCAGCCCTTAAATATGTCTTGGAGAACCATACCCAGTCTGAGGTTTAGCATAAAAGTATGTGGAGTATATATACAGGTAACGTTTTGAGCACATTACCCAATATTTAAGACATGACACCTTTAGTCAAAATAGAAGAATTTGTCCAAACCTCTGGGCCCCACTAGCTCACTGACTTTCTAAGAAAGTAGGCCTGTAAACTTGGCAGCTGATTTACACAAGTGAGCTAGTTACATGTACTTTGCATTTTTTTCTGGAGTGAAGCACTGAACTGGTCTAACTTTAAGTCTAGTTATCACTGTCCCTTAGCAATGAAAATCAAAGCAGAAATGGTTATTCTATGCCTAAAAAGTGAAGGAAAAAATCAAATGACCATTATTATGTTCCTTTAGTGACACAGTAAACTATTTTCAGATAAGGGCTTGGTTACTAGTAAATGGATCTGATGTGAAACATATGACCAAATAGGGACTAAAGGAACTCTTTCCTTCTTACTTGTGCCTGTGTGCCATAAACCAGCTCCTTCATAAAGAAATGGGATGGCAAGCAGCTGCCTCACCATTAATATGATTTGATCACTGTGGTTTTCCATTAGAAGACTGCAGCAACTAAAAGGTTTAGTGTAATAGTAATTTTAAATTATCCATTACATCTATCAAAACTAGTACCCATATATATATACTGTAAGAAAGAGTTACGTTTCCTTCCAAACTAAGCCTGTACAAAACTAAGTTTGGGATCAGTTATCCGGAAACCTGTTGGCCAGAAAGCTCTGAATTATGGAAAGGCCATCTTACATTGACATTATAATCCAAATTTTTTAAAAAGATTTGGTTTTTTTCTATAATAATAGAACAGTACTTGATCCAAACTAGTACATAATTCATCCTTATTGGAAACAAAACCAGCTTATTTGGTTTATTTAATGTTTTTCAAGTAGACTTAAGGTATGGAGATCCAAATTATGGAAAGACCCATTGTCTGTAATACACCAGGTCCCAAGCATTCTGGATAACAGGGCCATACCTGTACTACTGAAGATAGCTAGCTGTAAATCTTTAGGTTTGCCATATACGGTCAAGGTGTGTGCCAATACAAAGGCCCTTAGACATGGGCTGCATTTCGTCCTTGAAATGCAGCCACAGGGGAACATAGGGCAAAATCTGTGTGTAAGGGCCCTAAAAGGCAGAGTATGACCATTGTTCCCATGGTTGTGGGAGTCTATTGACTACATCAGGTTGACTGGCTGCTGGTACGTGTATGTGTGCCTCTTATATAATGAAGAGATCATGCTATTTTTTTATTTTACACTGCCAGTTTTCTAAAAAAAAAAAAAATCTCTCCCAGCCAGAATTTATGAGGATACAGTTATATGCGCAATTATCTGGAATGCTTGGGATCCGTAATTTGGATAACCATAACTTAAGTTTGTTAAAACATTTAAACATGAAATAAACCCAATAAGATTGTTTTCAGTCCAATAAGGATTCATGCAGCTTAGTTACCATAGACTACAAGGTGCGGTATTATTATTATTATTATTATTATTACTATAAGGAATATGAAATCATTTTTAAAAATTATTTGATGGCTATCATGGATGGCCTTGCTGTAATTCAGAGCTTTCTGGATACGAGAGCCTGTGCTTCTACTTACCAGAATAAGCGTCGTTCTCATGTGTATTCATTTTAAATATTACTTTTTTTTTTTCTAAAGGTAGACTAAAAATTACTTATTATAGGAATATTAAAAGTTATCATATATCTTTATATACTGTAGCTTCTTTGCCAAGTTCCAAGACCTGACAATGAATGGGTGAGAAGAAGGCTTACATAAGCAATGAAACAGCACCTTGTCCTATACCTTAGAAATAGAAGTGCAGACATTATGGCTATATCTAAATAAAGCTCCCTGCCCCAATAAAAATATCACCCACATGTTTTGAGGACTAAAATACCAGCAGTTTTATATATTAAAAAACAGATACACCTATGGCTTGTGCTATACTTTACATGTAAATATTACTTATGTTAGCTTATAATTAAGTATCAATTGATTCTGATCTGATTTTGGAATGAACTGTAAGAATTAAAAGTTAACTAAATTTAATAATAAAAATAATAATATACATAACAATACAAAGAAGAAAAAAGGTCCTTTTAGGCAACAAATTCAATAAGCCTATGTATATGAATTCTTCATACATCTATGGGAGATTACTTTCGAGACCTTAAATTTATTATTTCATGAAAAAAATGCTTCTTTAGTTTTAAGCAGAAAACAATCTTATTCTGGTGGAGAATTTAGGAATTGTAAGCTGGTTGTCTGACATTTAGGAGGAAATATAAGTCTTCTTAAACAGTTTTCCTCAAGTTTTTACTCCATAATCATGAGTATTTTTCCCCAAAAAGTCAGGTACCATAAGTACTGTCGCAAATGAAAATAAAAATTGAAAAGAGCCACTATAATCTACAAATGAACAGAAGAGTTTGTGAAACTGCCTTTAATGGGCACAATTGTGTGCTACTATTATAAAGAGAAAATTATGGAAGTTGTGAGAAATGAGGATATGACAATGAGGGCAGAGATAAAGCCGTGCTTCTTTATAATCTGGAATCAGTAGGTATCTTTAGAGCCCCCATGCTGCAAATTGAAAAAGCCCTTGAAAAAGAAAAAAAAAAATAGGAATTGTACGCACTAGGAACTCAGAAAGCAATTATGAACTTCACTTGCCTGCTGACACCTTTTTACATTTCTTTCTATTTCTCCCTTTTATCACAGCAGATAAAAATCCATTTTATCGTTAAGTGTTGTAGAAGTTTAGAGAGTATGGCTTGAGTTTTTAAGAGCTACAATCTTCAATTTTTAAAATAGTTTGCTTCAAACAAAACACGCCATTTTACTTGGTACTGTGATTAATAAATTGGCTCTGTCTTATTTTTAATATTTACATTTGTCGAATATGTATCCTGGAATTTTTATCCAAGTCAATGGTGATCTTAAGATCACTATAGACATCTATTGTCCAGATTGTTCTGCCACCAATATGGATTTATTCAGCTTAGTTAAAGGGATCCAGTCATGGGGAAAACTTTTTTTTTTCAAAATGTATCAGTTAATAGTGCTGTTCCAGAAGAATTCTGCACTGAAATCCATTTCTCAAAAGAGCAAACAGATTTTTTTATATTTCATTTTGAAATATGAAATCGGGCTAGACATATTGTCAATTTCCCAGCTGCCCCAAGTCATGTGACTTGTGCACTGATAAACTTTAATCACTCTTTACTGCAAGTTGGAGTGATATCACCCTTCCCTTTCTCCCACCCAGCAGCCTAACAACAGAACAATGGGAAGGTAACTAGATAACAGCTCCCTAACACAAGATAACAGCTGCCTGGTAGATCTAAGAACAGCACTCAGTAGTAAAACCCATGTCCCACTGTGTACTATTCAGTTACATTGAGAAGGAAAAAAAACAGCATGCCAGAAAGCAGTTCCCTCCTAAAGAACTGGCACAAGTCACATGACCAGGGGCAGCTGGGAAATTGACAAAATGGCTAGCCCCATGTCAGTTTTCAAAACTGAATATAAAAAAAAAAATCTGTTTGCTCTTTTGAGAATTGGATTTCAGTGCAGAAGTCTACTGGAGCAGCACTATTAACAGGATAGTTTCCCTTTAACATCAAATACCAGCTATTGGTTTATACAGAGAAAAAGGAAATCATATTTTTTTTTTTCTGATAACGGGTGTAAACATAAGGGATCCCATACCTGTACACCTTACACTGGGGTGGGCATATGAGCAGCGCACAGACACTGGGTAGAATAACTACATTGTGTATATGTCCAGCCCATTCAAGCAGTACCTGGGAAGGGAAAAAAACATGGCAGCAGAGCCTGCAATAACAAATGGCCAGGACAGTTTTTAATAGATCACACTGGCCAAACAGGTGGTTAAAATTTGGTGGAATGGTCTTGAACCCTCCAATGGGGTCCCTATAATGCCTACATAACCATAGGTAAGGGTGGCAAAAGAATTTCCATTTTTGCAGGCTTACATAATTCTAATGGACACCAAAGTGAAGGAATGAAGGTAAGAATTCATTTTCTAAAATGCGGGCCTTATTTTAGTTGTAATGCTTTTGAAATTTGGGCAATTTTTGGAGTTGACATGTTTTATTAAAAAACAGAAATTAAACGTAATTTCGGGTGCAGAGTTTCAGAAGGGGAGTTGGGATGAATGCATTGGTGCCAAGTGCCATACAGGAAAGTGCAATGTAGCCGTGTACAGTAGAGGCTAATGTTACACACACTTGTGCAATATCAGGCCAATATCCACCCCATATGTTCAGTTAGCAGGTTGCTTTCCTGACACTGAACACAGAATGGGGGCAATGAGGGCTAAATAAGAAGTTTTTCCACTGGCAGAGAAAATTATGCATGTGACATTTGCCTTAGTTCTTACAGTCTCGATTTACTATGGTTGAAGATTCATCCCTACACATGGGCTTAAGTTGCCTAGGGTTTGTACAGACACACAAGGTGTACCATTTCTAGCCTATTTTTGTTAAGTAAAACCATCAAATAAAAGTGTATTAAATTACACTTTTTACAATTAAAGCACTGTTAGCCTGCACTGGTAAAACGGGTTTGTTTACTTCAGCCACTCTACTATAGTTTATACAAATTATGTGCTGGGTAGCCATGGGGGGCAGCCATTCAGAGCTGAGAAAGGAGAAAAGGCGCAGGTTACATAGCTGATAACAGATACTGTAAGTCCTGTAGTATACAATGGGAGTCAACATAGTTTATCTGTTATCTACTATTTGTCTTGTGCTTGAATTGCTGTGGCTACACAGCAGCTTGTTTATAGAAACTAGAATAGTCTTTCTGAAGCAAACACACCAGTTTTACCAGTGCATGGCAACACTACATTATTTATTTCTTAAAGGAGAACTAAACTCTTAATTAAAAAAACCCTACCCTATATAGACCCCCTCCCTGCTCCCCCCCAGCCTAGCAGTTACCCCTGGTAAATGCCCCTAATCGTTTACTTACCCCTCGGTTCAGATTCAGGGCATTGGAGTTCACAGGCACCATCTTCTTCTCTTTGGGAATCGGTGCATGCGCAGTTGGAGCAATCTTCCATTTCGTGACAACTGCACATGCATTAAAAGTCACGGAAATTGCCGACGTGAAGGAATAAGACCCGAAGAAGAGCCGGACGATGGCACCTGTGAACCCTGATGCCCTGTATCAGCACCGAGGGTTAAGTAAACGTCTCCTTTAAAAACATTTTTATTTTATGATGTTAAGGGTTTTTTAAGATTTAATCTATGCCTAGCATATTCATTGTCCTATAGCAGATGGATAAAAAGTAATTTTTCTTACTGTACGTGCTATTTTAGCTTTTTATATTACCAATAATAATGTAATAAAGAATGCTTTTTAGTGGTTTCAAACTATTATGTGTGCCACTTTAAATTGTGATTCCATATTTAGAATCTCCTTGAATGACATCACATCAAATGCATGTTCCCAAATGTCCATCAAGAAGCAGATTAAGTTATGCAAGATTTCATACTGTCAGTCAAACGTTGGTTGATAACATAGTTGTTTAAGTAGAATGATGAAACTGTCTTCTTCACTCCTGTTTCGAGTTTGAGCTACTGATTAATTGCTTCATAGGCAGCTACTGTTTAACAAAACCTGGCTCAACGAATTGCATTCAGAAACCCATCTTTACATTTATTTATTGTCTTCCATGTGAAATAGTAACAGTTTATTTACATCTCGTTCTACCCATCTGTAAAATGATAGGATATCCAAAAGATGAATGTATAATATGGATATGGTTACCAGGGATGATATCATTTTAAATAAGTGAGAAGCTGTATTTCCTGACTTTGCTTCTAGTGTGCGGGGTTTACTTGAAAAACATGTCAAAAACTTGAAAATACAGCAACACATCAGCAGCAGACCAATGCATCTCTATGGCAGCAATCTTGGTGCAGAGGGTCACAGCAACCTTTACATATCTATTCACTTCAGCAAGTGTAGTGCACAGTCCTACCGGCTTCTATTTCACACTTCCTTCTTCTGTACATTACATGGGGGAGGAACATGAAGGCAGCATAGGCGGGCGTTGGGGGAAATCCGGATAAAACTGCTTGAGGAGTACACTGGATTATAAAGCAGATACCAGATAAGCTCTATTGTATACAATGGAATTCTTCGGAACGTATCTGTTATCTACTGTGTATCCTGTACTTGAATGGCTGCCCCATGGCTACACAGCAGCTTGTTTATATAACTATAGCCGTGTTTCTGAACCAAACACACCAGTTTTAGCAGTGCAGGGCATCAGTACATAATATTGTAATTCTTTTATAACACTTTCATTTCTTGGTGTTACTGCTCTGTTAAAGGAGAATTCAACCCCTTATTAAAAAAACACCCTACCTTACATAGACCCCCTCTCCCTTTCTGAAGAGAAGAAGATGGCTGAATCTGCACTGAGGCGTAGGTAAGGAGTTAGGGTCATTTACCTAGGGTAGCATCTATGCTGGTGGGGGGTTATCTATGTAGGATAGGGAGGTAGGATTTTTTAATAAGGGGTTGAATTCTCCTTGAAGTGCTATCTCTTTCTGACAGCACAGAATCAGGCACAACGACATGAGATGGCTGCCTACACTCCAGTATTACAGTTAAAAAAAAAAAAAACACTTGTTGGTTGAAGAATAACATTTTATATAGTAGAGTGTAATTTAGAAATAAAAACTACATCTTAAAAACTTAAAAATCATAACAGAATCTTCTCCTAAAGTGCATACAACCCTATAGTAAATAAACTGGTGGCCTTTGAAAAATAAATATATTTGCATTGCATTGCATTGCATTGCAAAGTCACCCTGCTCATATAGTACACACTAAAGAGCATTGCTCCAGCGAGTTGTGCCATACATTACATTTTTCTTTTAGGGCCAGACGATTGGGGGAGCAGTTCTGGGCCGGCAGAGGCCCACCAGGTTTTTTCCCCAGTGTCCCACTGGCCCAGTCGGACCTTGCTAATGGCTGTAATGGATATATAATGATATATTCTGAATCCTCAAAGTTCTATACATAAATGTAACAATGTACTTGTATGCCTACATGAACAAAGCTCAACAGGACTAAAATACCCTATGTTCTGGGTATATAAAGTGTCTTTAAAAAAGTGCACCCGTTTGGTCCCAAGACATTGTTGAACTGTACCCGACTACATCAACATCACCATGACACCAGATATCATTTACAGATCGGGTCAAAGCAAACTTAAAAAAAATCAGCCAAGGAATTCCAATAGCGACGGGCACTATAAGGTTACAGACAACAAAAAGAAGCAGACATACAATGTAATGCAGAAAAGCAAAAAAAATACTAACACTATTTGTGTATACTTTATCAGCCAGAAATGATTTTTTCAAATCAGACTATGTGCAGAGGCTTCTCCTACTTTATACAAGATACACAAAACAGCCAAGCAGCTAATAAATTTAATGAATAAGCAGTATTTTATATAAGGTACACAATAAAGCCAAGCTGCTAATAAATTTAATGAATAAGCAGTAAATGGCCTTACAGTTTCATTGCAAAGAAAAGGTTACCATAAATAAAGCACTGGAGCCGATCTGCTATTGTGCTATTTTTTATTTTAAACCAAGCCTCTCGCTTGAACAACTTGCCCTTTCCAATGGATAAATAAATAATCATGAATAAGAAGTGACAGCTGTATATATTAATAGTTGCCTTTGATGTGCTGCCATTTCAATAGCAGGAATTCACTGCTCTCTGTGATACTTCATTGTTATGCATATAGAACATGCTTCTATAATAATGACAATAGAATCGGTGTTGAACAAGTTTCGTGTGTGCGTGTGTGTGCGCGTGTGCGTGTGCGTGTGCGTGTGTGTGTGTGTATTCATCTTCACGAGCCACTCCAGGCAGAACAAGTATTCACTTCTATAAATTGTTTTAAAAAGCATATTTAAATGCAATTCACTCCCAGAATAGTAATTACAAACGCAACCCTCAGTATACGCTGAGGTTGAACTAGATATCAATCAAGTTCATGAAAAGGGCTGGAGGCATGCCCTTTTTGTTTTACTCCTCATGGATTTCTAATTTAGTGGTGAGTATATAATGCGCATTACATAAATACAACATTTAACAGGGCAATGAGAACATGACATTTTATCAAATGCTTTTCAGTTGCACTTGCAATTTGTTACAGAGCATTTATTTTTTAGATGCGTCCAGTGAACCCTGTTTGAAAGCGGGAAAGAACCAGGATAAGGCAACAATTTTTTTAAAGCTCAAAAAATATCTAAAAAACAAAAGTTGCTTAAAAAAGGCATTTTATAACATACTAAAAATTAACTTAAAGTTGAACCAAACTTTTAATGTGTGGAAAACAAGAGCTCCGTGTGCTTCCATAATATGCATAATACATGTAAAGGCGTTCACTCCCATACCTTTTATACTGGGCAAGTGCTGAATTTTTGGGTTAGTACCTTTCCTTCAGTTTCCTATGCACTATACATACTGGTCAGCATAAAATATATGCTACTATCCAATTACATGTTATTTGACTTACGCTAATGTCTTACATTGCACTCTCTGAACTAGCAAGGCAGCCCCTCTTGTCAGAGTGCAGAAAAGGAGTGGGGGCAGCATCAGTTAAACACTAAAGGTGGCCATAGACGCAAAGATCAGCTCGTTTGGTGATGTCCCCAAACAAGTGGATCTCTCCCAGATATGCCCACAATGAAGTGGGCGATATCGGGCTGATCCGATCGTGGACCCTAGGGCCCGTAAGTCTGTCTGATGGTCGCACACATGGGCCAATAAGCTGCCAACTCGGTTTGTCGCCAGATATTATTGGCCTGCATATGGGGGGGCTTAACACTGTAACCATGTTAAAAGCAATGCAACTGAGCCAAAAAGTGGGGTTACACTGATTCAATACCTATTTGAATAAATTAATTTTCATCCTCAATTCTACCAAAGATACATAAACAGTGCCTAGCTAAATGACATCCCAAGCATGCACCCCACCCTCATGCTACCCAGTGGTGACGTCAAAGCCCCCACTACTCATCTCTAACTAAGCTCAGCAACAAATCTTTTATGTTGTCCATCCAAACTTTCCTACCACTCTCAGCGCTGATGTTCTTAAGACAGGCCAGACTTAGGGGCAGATTTACTATTGGTCAAATTCAAGGATTAAAAAACCCTCGAATTCGACCATGTGAATAGCTGGGGAATAAAAATCCTTTTACCGCAATTCGATTGGTCGACCGATCAAATAGCAAATAGATTTGAACGATTTTAACCATTCGATCGAATATTTTTATTGATCAAAAATAATTAAACCCAATTCAGTAGCTTTGATCTGGCGAACTAGGCAGTCGAATAAAAATTTAAAGGGGAAGTACTTAGACTGTCGAATATTTGAATAGATTTTTATTTGAATCATTTCATTCGATCGAATTTTCAAAATTCACTGGTCGAAGTGGTCTTCTAAAGTATTTGAAAATTCGAATTTGAATCTTTTTGAAAATTTGATCGAACTTGTGAATTTAGAAAATCTGCCCCTTAGTGTAGTAGTGGTGTAGTCAGACAGCACATTTATGTGCCTAGTGCCACCTATCTCTCAACTGTACCTCTTCTACATACACCTAGTTCTGTGCCTGCATGAACACATGCATGCAAGCAGGATAAAAAGGAAATATATAACAAAAGCCTTAAGTCATATGTAAAAAATCACCTGTTTTTGGCCACAAAGCATTGACAGCGATTTCTCCTTTATATTCCTCAGACATTCCCAGTGCACACATAGACATCCCATATTTTGCAATGGTGTAAGCTGGAATACACAAGTAAAGTATTCAGGGCCATATATGGATTAAAAATGGGGACAAACACCCAATTCTTTGTAATATACATTTGTATAAACAAGTTCACAAATATACAGTATCTCACAAATATATACATACACACTTTAAGGCACTAAAAATAGGACTGACTTTTCCTACAATTTTCCACACATTCATATAAAATAATAGATATAATGCATAATGAAAGACAGCAAATCAAATTTTTTTTTTTTTTTGGCAGAAGCTGTAATAGTGATTTTGAGCAAGGTGTCAAAATTTAGTTTTTTATAAAATGACCTTTAGTGCTTTGTATTTAACTTATATTATATTAGGACCTTTATACTTTATACAAATATATATAATTATACATCCTTCTTGAACTGGGTGGACTATGTGGAAACAATGATTTGGTGCTAAAAAATTTAATTTACATTTATAATGTTATGATGTATTAGTTAAATTTAAGTTACACAGAACAATCTAGGTTTGTTACAAATGAAGACCTTATCCCAGATTGTGAAACTTACCACAGTGGTTCTTGAACCAAATCGGGTTGAGGTTTAACGGAGGGCTCAGATTTAGGATATGGGCTACTTTGCTTTTTTTCAAGTATGGGATGCATATTTTTGATCTGAAAATAAAAAACAGCTTTTAAATCCAACAGCTGAAAGGAAATATTTTTAGTCTTAGCAATATGTGTTACAATGTACATAAATGTTGTTTTACCCATGTCATACTACAACTAATAATGCATTTCAAAGGAGGCCGGTCACCCAGACATTAAACGCTGTATAATAAAAGTACTTTTCAAATTCAACATGAAAACCAAATTCTGTTTTTTATGAAAGGATACTTGTTGTAAACTCATGTAAAAATCTCAACTGTCTATCAATATAAACAGTGAAACCTTGATTTTAAGTCCCCTATTTTTAAGTTTTACCGCATTTGATATTGCACCTCTGGTTCTATTTGCTTGAATGCAGGCACTATTATGTACATCAAACTCGAGCCGTCATCAAACTCGAGCTCGTCCTGATGACGGCTCGAGTTTGAAAGCCGAAACGTTGCAATAAACCAGCAATTTTTTTCACTGAACAAGACATGTGAGTGCGTTTTTTTGTTATCACTACATGTAAGTTTATTACCAGCACCCAGGCTATTATCTATTGGAGTGTGTGCACCTGTTTGGATTTTTATATATATATCACGACGATCTCACAGCCAGTGGTGAAGGGTCAAGGTTGCATTTATACAGGAAGATGGTAGGACTGAAACGTCGGATTGAGATGTGTTTGCACTGAACAACAATAAATTACCTTTAATATTTAATATTTGGAGTAACACTGAGTGAGGGTCCATATATTTATATATATTTGATATATATATATATCAAATCCAATAAGGTCCACACTCTCAGGTCTTTTTCAAAAAGGAAAAAAAAAGTTTATTGTAAAGTTACAGACTGGTCCCAGGCCTTTCTCAAAGTAACCATTTGCCAATTAAAACTGCAATATATACATGTTTTGGCGGGAAAACCCCAGTCTCAATGACATGCTGCAGTCGTCCTGATTGGGCGACCGCTAAGATAACATCCAATCACAACAGAGTAATATTGTGTATATGGTTAAACTTCTAAATAGCAAATATTATACAATAAACAACTGTTTAAAATAAGACTAAAAACAAGACATCAAGTAGCATCTGTGTTCACTACATTTATCTAACTATAATCCTCACAACAATATTGCTACCTTGTCACTTATTTAAAAGCAGTGTATTGAGAACATACTAATATCAACTATAAATAGAAATAAGACATAAAGTAGCTTCGTTAATCTTTAGAATATTGTTGCAAAAAATGCTCTAGATGTTATTGCTACTGTGTCTAGCTGTATCTATCTTTCTATCTATATATCCTGTGCACATGCAACATACAAAATGTGTTGCGTTTCTCAAACATGATCATGGACTTTTGCATACTCAAGGGTTGCTTGTGACTTTTTGTTTTGCGCATGTGTGTGTGTATGTATGTATGTATGTATGTAT
>CM044432.1:95158186-95176829 GCA_024363595.1 Xenopus borealis | reverse complement strand
AAAAAAAAAAAAAAAAAAACATGGCTAACATGAAAAGGCCAACCCAGCAGCATGTGGCTTTCAGCAGATGCATTAAAAGCCACTGCTCAGCAAGCTGGAAAGCCCTTATCTGCTTCATTAATATCAGCTAAACCAGGTATTATGTAATCCAGTTCGATGTAGTATCAGTTATGCAAGTAATTTGGTATATAAAAAGTCAGTAAAAATAGTAATATGTTGTACTTCACTGACACAGGTATGGGATCTATTATCTGGAATACCTGGGATTTTTTGGGTAATTTATTCAAGTAATTTGGATCACCATCCGGACACATTCCTATAAAAATAGGAATGTGTCGGTATCAGTGAAAAGAAGCTGCATGTGAAATATAAGCAGCTGAAAGCTCCACAAGGCTGCCCCGAGCTTGGCAAAAAAAAAAAAAAAAAATGTTAATATACCGTGAAAAAAAAAACACCAAGACATATGCATTAAAATTGCAAAGTCTTTATTAAGAAATAGCTTACCGAAACTCAGCTTGTGCACCTCTTCAGAAAAGGCGATGATCCATCGTGAGGTGCTCAATATCTCCTCCCTAGCGATCTCCTATAAGGAAGGCAGGGAGGAGAAAGAGTGCCACATGATGGGTAACCTGATCGCCTTTTCTGAAGAGGAGCGCAAGCTTTATTTCTTAATAAAGGTTGTTTGAGTTTAATTTGTCTCTGTTTTTTTCATGGTACACTAACAAATTTATTTAAAAACATTTTTGATGTTACTGGTCCTTTAAATGTTCTTCATGAGTTGTTTTAGTGATGATGGGCTGGGGGGCGGCATGATCCTTCCACAGGCTAATTACATATGAAAACAGGACTGCAGCCTATGGAGAGATTGGCACTGTGCCCAGTCCACCGTCACTGAAACAACAATGAAGATGATTTAATGGTGTTGGAGGGTTGGCGTTACTAAGGTTTGTTGGGCTGGGGGTTTCTTTGGGGAGTTATCTGCTTATATGTCGCGTACAGCTTCTTTTCACCGATACCGACGTGTTTTAATTTTTTTATAGGAACGTGTCAGTATCACTTTAAGTCTACTATTTTAAATATTAAATAAACCCAATATGATTGTTTCACTTATGTGGCTTCATGCAGCTTAGTTACTATCAAGGAAGGGATTTGTTATTACAGAAAAAAAAGCATTCAAAAAAATTGCTAAACCATACCTCCCAACTGTCCCTATTTTGGAGGGACAGTCGCTCTTTTGACAGCTCAAGCTGCAGTCCCTCATTTTTATTGTAAAGACACTCTTTTCTCTGCACTGAACAGCCAGAAAAAGAAACAAAGTTTCTAACTTAATTGGCTTTTGGCAGAGAGGCCAGAACAGCTAACAGGTGCAAATAAGATACTTTGTAACACTTTTTAGTAGGGATGCACCGAATCCACTATTTTGGATTCGGCCGAACCCCCGAATCCTTCCCGAAAGATTTGGCCGAATACCGAACCCTAATTTGCATATGCAAATTATGGGTGGGAAGGGGAAAACATTTTTTACTTCCTTGTTTTGTGCCAAAAAGTCACGTGATTTAGCTCCCTGGCCCTAATTTGCATATGCAAATTAGGATTCGGATTCGGTTCGGCCAGGCAGAAGGATTCGGCCGAATCCGAATCCTGCTGATAAAGGCCGAATCCTGGCCGAATCCCGAACCGAATCCTGGATTCGGTGCATCCCTACTTTTTAGATAAGAAAATGAGTAATTGTAACAGGATAAATATTTTCAAACTTTCATAATCTGCCAAATTTTGTAAAATGAACATGGTAATTAGGGATGAGGCCACAAAAATGGGTGTGGTAAAAAAAATTATCCACGCTACAAAATTTTGTCCCTCTTTTTACTTGTTGGGAGGTATGGCTAAACATGGACTCCAACCGATATGGCCTTATAGTAACTTGGAGCTTTCTGGATATCAAGTTTTCAGATCCCTTACTTTTTATTTATGACTTGCACCAGACCCAAATCCCTCTCTGATGGCTCATATATGGAAAACATCAGACACGGGCTCATATATTTAAGTGCAAGTCAGGGAGCACTCAAACTTCTAAATTTCCATAAAAATAAATATATTTGGAATTGATAAATATGGGACACATGGGGCATTCCAAATCAGTTGAATTTTCATACATAAAATATGGTAGGGGAGTGGAACTACGCAATAACTCTGATTTAGAAAGCTCAAGTACACTGAAACATGAAATCCTGCTGGCACTTAAAGAGTTAAACAGGAAAGAGGTAAAACAAGTAAAATGCATGCAATTCACACATAAATTAAATTCTTCTTGACATTGAACAGAATGCTATCCCACGTGATACAGTCACAAAATGCTTACCCTGTATTTGGCAGCATAGTAAAGGACTAGATAAGGCACACAGTTCCAGACCAGGTTTTTGCTATAGGTACAAACTGACTGCAGCTCTGTCTCTGTTCTGTAAAGTAAAGCAGGTTATATGAGACAGATATTTGTATATGCAGCATACACAGACAACCTTTGCCCTACATTTCCAAGTTCACCCAGGCAATTCAGTGGATTAAAGGTCAAATGCAAAACAGAGTTACAGAGGTCATAGAAACCAGCATGAATATAGCCCACTTAATAATGATATTTGGGGCACACTGCACACATTATGGTGCTGACATAATGAAGATAGCATAAATACCTTTACACACTTGTATCCTTCCTCATTGCCAAGAAGAATCACCAAGCTGCTTTCTTTACAAAAGTCCCAGAAAGGAATGCAAGCAGGAAGCAATAAGTTCCAGCCAATTAGTGAACGCTTGAGACAACTGACTTGCATCTAATTGGCTGCTGTCTGCCAGCTAAGACTGAGGCTTGGAACTCAGGAAATCATGTAGCAAAGGCAAATAGCAGTGAGTGTAGTTAAGAGGAGGGAGTTAGACGTGCTGGAGGGGGAGGGGGAGGCTAGCCTAGCTACTCCCAGAACCCAGCCACTAACCATGAATGAGGAAAGGCAGGGTTGTGCTATGAAAAAAAGTGAAGCGATTGGGCATTATTATATGATACTGTGCTACCCGATTCAGTCATCTCTACCCTGCAAATTAATAGAGACTGAAGGGTTGCCACCTTTTCTGGAAAAAAATACTGGCCTTCCTATATTTTTATGTTTTTTCCCTTTACATAACATTTGCATCAAGAATCATATTTACTGGCCAGGCTGGTAAAATACCGCCCAGGTGGTAACCCTACTCATTTTCAGCTTCCTCTACCTACTACTTATAGGAACAGTAACAGTAAAATATAATTTACTGTTGCCCTGCACTAGTAAGGGTGGTGACATGTAGATTCTTGCCACCATCAGGCAATTGTTTTGCCAAGTTACCTCACTCGGAAAACTGAAGATATCCGTATACAATCACATTCTTGCTGGCAGGAAGGCAAAGCCAAAAGCTCTCACTCAAAAGCATTACTTAGGGCCCTCCATACAGGGTATAGAAAGGATGACAAACTCAGGTTGTACAGGAAGTATAAAGTTTTGTTGTATTATACACCTCTCAGAGAGAACAGGGTATACCATCTAAAAATGTGCTGCATTTAAACTGAATTTGAATCTGTCCAGATTCATTCTTCTACATGAATTTGAATCTGGCAACAGGCAGAGGCATGTTTACCATACAGGCACTTGAGGGCTTGTGCCAAGAGTGGCAGATGTAAGGGGGTGGCCCTCGGACACCTTTCCAGGGGGAAACCTCCCCTCTCTTCCACTGCTGCCATATATTTTCCTGTCATAACTGACAGCAGATGAGGGGGGTAGGTGGACGCAATGTCATATGCATGCACTTTGCACCATGGCATCACATGCACAGTAGAGCTAGTGCATGGGGCAGCTCTAGGGTTGCCATCTGGCCGGTATTTTACCGGCATGGCCGGTATTTTTGATGGTTGGTCCCAATGTTATTAATAGGAAAAAAAGCTAAATATATAGGAAGGCCGGTATTTTTTTTTTTAAAGAAAAGGTGGCAACCCTAGGCAGCTCTGGACCAAAATATTTTTATGCTTAAATGTTTTTTATGGATTTGTGGGATTTGGTGACATGCAGGACAGTGACTTATGCCATAGCAGAAGTGGTGGAAATATGGGCTGATCAATTGAAGAACCACTTAGTCAGACAACATGAGCATGGTTCACATTATTAACTACCAATGGAAATTAGGAAATTAATCTTAAACTGATTGTGTCCTTGTGTCACCTGAATCAGTGGTGTAACTTGGGCCCAGGTCCACTTCTTGTATACAGGGGCCTGCAACAGGGAACAGTGGGAGACCCATAATACACACAATGTGCACTGCAGGGCATCCACAATTTCATCTGCACCATGTATCCCATGTAATTTCACCTGCACTGCATATCTGCATATCACCTGATTTTACCCACAATTTCATATGGAGGTACCCAAGACCCACAAAGCTACACCACTGACCTGAATATAAGTAGAAACCCTTAGGGGCAGATTTACAAAATTCACGTGAATAGATCGGAATGATCGGATATTCGATAATTCCACCATTCCATGAATTTAATTGGGCTGCCTACCGAATTGCAATAGAAGCCTATGGGAAGCCCCCATAGGCTTTTTTTTCTATCATCTGCTCGAATTTTTTTGTGAAATCGAACGATCGGTATTCAATCGTACGATTTCATCGAGGAATCGAATATCGAGGTAAAAATAGCCTAAAACTATTCGATAAGCAGTCGATAGTCGAATGCTTATCTAATTTCAGCCGAATTCGAGGGCTTTTAGCCCTCAAATTAGTGAATAATAGTAAATTTGCCCCTTAATGTTTTAATTGTGGGCATGCCTTTATTCAATGTGCTTCTACATCCTCACATCAACATTAAAGGGAAACTGTCATGGGAAAACATGATTTTTTAAAAACACATCAGTTAATGGTGCTGGTCCAGTAGACTTCTGCACTGAAATCCATTTCTCAAACGAGCAAACAGATTTTTTTATATTCAGTTTTGAAATCTGACATGGGGCTAGCCATTTTGTCAATTTCCCAGCTGCCCTGGACATGTGACTTGTGCCAGCACTTTAGGAGGGAACTACTTCCTGGCAGACTGTTGTTTTTCCTTCTCAATGTAACTGAATAGTACGCAGTGGGACATGGGTTTACTATTGAGTGTTGTTCTTAGATATACCAACCAGCTGTTATCTTGTATTAGGGAGCTGTTATCTGGTTACCTTCCCATTGTTCTTTTGTTGCTGCTGGGAGGGAGAGAAGGGAGGGGGTGATATCACTCCAACTTGCAGTACAGCAGTAAAGAGTGATTGAAGTTTATCGGAGCACAAGTCACATGACTTGGGGCAGCTGGGAAATTGACAAAATATCTAGCCCCATGTCAGATTTCAAAATGAAATATAAAAAAATCTGTTTGCTCTTTTGAGAAATGGATTTCAGTGCACAATTCTGCTGGAGTAGCACTATTAACTGATGCATTTTGAAAAAAAAAAATTTTTTCCCATGACAGGATCCCTTTAAAGTTGATGACCCATGGACGTTTTGTCACTTGTGGAAATTTTTTTTGATACGTACAGGTGACAAATTACCTTGAATACCATTACATCAGGAATGAAAGTCACACTTGGAAAAAAACACATATAAGGTACAGTAGGCATCCAAAGTTACCTTGGAAGGGAACATTGTGCTATTACCTGATTGTGTTTTATTTTCCGGTTGCAAAAGTATTTCAGGTGGTTTGTTGGCCACAGTTAGTACAGTTCCAGGAGACACTTAAGGCTATTATATAATTGTGGGGGCAGTGGGATGTCACACATAGAGACACAACTCCATCCTTGGTGGGATTAAAGGTTCCTCCCTATTGTGAACAATGAGTGGCCTGTGGGTGTCACTGTGCATACACAGGACTTTCTGTACAGCTTGAAAGTGAAAGTAAGAATTACTGCTGTTATGTAATTAATGGCTGCATGAACCTGCTAATAAACCACTGTTATACTCTCCTCATCCTCAGCTACCAAACACAAAAAGTGGCTTAGCTGAAAAGACTACAATCAAGCTATTACTTACTTGATTGGAGTGCACAAGCTCCAGCAGTATATCCTTCTGAAGGCAGCAGTCATGCAGACACAGATGTGTAGGCTGGTTTGAGTATCTGAGCCTCCATGTGCACTGCTGTGCCATCCAAAGCACCCTGCCTAGATGCATCCCTCCACGTAACTCCCAACTGTCCAGTTTTGAGACAACTTTACCTACAGTCCTGCATTGTTATGGAAATAGCACGACTTTCTTTTTGACACAAAGTTTCTACCTTCATTAGCAACATTTTAATACATAAAAACACAGAAATGTGTTCAAACTTTCATAACCTGCCAAATTTTGTTGCGCCGCAAAGCGTGGCAAATGTTTTTCCCCCTCTTTCTGTTTATAAAATGTTGGGAGGTATGCCTCCAGGGCAGTGGTTCTCAACCTGGGGGTCGGGACCCCTTTGGGGGTCGAATTACCCTTTCACAGGGGTCCCTTAAGGGGTTCCAGGAGCAGGTTCATCTCTCTCCCCACTAGCCCTGTGGCAAGGTTATAGTTATCCGGGTGTTTGTGCTGGTAGTTGTAGTTCAGTAACCTGTATAGGGAAGCCAGTTGCTCTACAACTTTCTGTATCCCCTTAGTAGGGACTGCCATACAGCTCTCCTTGCCCATTTAAAATGTGTAAAATTAACATGGTAATTGGGTGTGGCCACAAAATGGGTGTGCACTATGCACGGAAAACAAACCTTTATGCAGCCACGCGGTCTCCTGTTCTTTCCTAACAATCCGCTCTTGGCTGGCAACGAAAATATTTTAATATTTTATGGTTGGGGGTCAACACAACATGAGGAACTGTATTAAAGGGTCACAGCATAAGAAAGGTTGAGAACCACTGCTTAGGGTTGCCACCTCACCCCTTTAAAACCGAACACATATGGAATACACAGCCTGCATGGCTAATTAGCAATACATTTAGATGCATGCTGCAGACTGAACTGATTTATGTGCAGCCATGCATCATGCATCTAAATAAATTGCTAATTAACCATGCAGGCTGTGTATTCCATATGTGTTCGGTTTTAAAGGGGTGAGGTGGCAACCCTACCAGTGTGCTCCAGGGGGAGGGCTGCATGTGGAAGTCAAGGAAAGCTTAGGGCTGTTTCCTTCCACTTCCTTCTGCTCAGGAAGCACTCATATGCCATCTGCCCCTTAACACCGTTCTCACCGTGCATGGTTCTGTTAATATCCTGGGTTAGATAGCTAAACACTGTGCAAAAAGCTAATTATTATTTGTATTTCTGTTAAATGTTTGCAGAAGTTATTGGAATAGGCAGCTAATCAGCCTTCTGCCTAAAAACAAATCCTTACCTCTAAAATAAAAATATTAAAACAATTTGAAAATAGCAGCAAGAGAGAAGAGAAGAGTTTTAAAAAGCATAACGAAAATAATTGAAATAACATGTCAGTTCTGTTTATTTATTTTTATTGCAGGTGCCGAGAAAATGTTATAGTTATTTTCATGTAACACTTTCAAGAACTTTATCATCTTATATTTTGACATTAAGCTAATTGAACTCAAAAGCTACTTCAAGGTACTTTTTGGTCTAAAAGAACCCCATTGGTAAACTGAGTCATTATATTAACCCTTTCCTTCCTAAACACACATTTATGGCAAAACTATCATCCTACACATTTTGGGTAATAGGGCATAGGGGATGTCGCCTCTAGCATACAGTGTCATTCAAAGACCTTCTTTACCTGTCACACAATTCAGTGCTCACTGTTCATCAGCCATGGCTCCTGTCATTGAATAAAATCAGGAGTGCTTACAGGTGGAAAGAAGTGTTTAGTTTGATAGTTTTCCAGATGGCATATGTGAACAAAATGCCCGTGTGCCATATGTCTTGTAGCAGATGTTGAGCAGTATAGTTTAGGTAATTGTGCACACATTGTAGATTTTGGTGTCAAACCACACAGCTATGCATTTTCATTCCGAAATCCACCCCGTGTGCACCCAGTGTTGCAACAACACAGGCTGGAGACGAGTGGTCTGTTTCTATTACCCTTAGTTCTGTCTTTTCCTTCTCAAAAATACAGGTGCCAAAAGTTATATCCTGAGAACAAATTCCAGATGTAGTAAAAGAAAACCAAAAACATATTAGCCAACACTTATACTTCTAACTAACCTTAAAAAATTGTTTCTTAAACATGTATCCCTTAACCCTCCAACTGTCAGAAGAATTCAACAATTTATTTGCACTCAGTACAAGACATTTATGATCTCTCTCTTCAGGGGCTTCCTTATGCTATTATAACATGGTTCTGTTTCTTTGATGGTATTTAGAGATGCCATCCAATACCCTGCCTTCCGTCCACTTTTATAGCATAAGATTAATACTTTAGCTTTCTGTATCAAAATCTGCCCTATGTATGTGCTGAAGGGCAGGGCCAGAAATAAGGGTAGACAGAAGAGGCACAAGTCAAGGGCACAACACAAGTGGTGGAGCAAGGTTCAAGACCCCGGTACACTTTCTGCATTCTATAATTGCAATTCTTTGGCCAGCTGAGGCCCCTGCTCTTGTCTCTCACTATCGTGAAGAGAATTGCTGTTCATTCTTGTCACATGAGCAAAGTGATGTACGGCTTCCTAAGTCGCCAGTAACCAAGTTTTTGGACCTTTGCTGGCCTTTAATAAAAAATAAAGTTAGATGTAAAGAAGGCAGGGCTACCTGACTTTCCTGATTAGAAATCAATCTACTCTGTCATTGGGTGCTTATCATGCTCATTTATATAACTGACAAATTTTAATATTGTCTACATTTGGACTTTATAAGCACCTAAGCAACTGCAGTAAACTCTGGTATCCCAAGTTTTGAGAGAAAAGGAAATAAATCACTAACTAAAGAAAAATCTGCTGAAATTTGTACTGTATATGCAGCACTACTTCACCATACCTCCGAACTGTCCAATTTTCTGCAGAACAGTCCAGATTTTGACAGCTCAATCCCAGATTTTTTTTTTTTGCTCAGAAAAGTTTTATTTGAGAAAAAAAATAGTACAGTGTTACAGCAGAGAAGTAACAAACAACCAGGGCCGGGCCAAGGTAGTTTGGCACCCTAGGCAAGGGGTTCAATCAGTGCCCCCCACGCCCCTGTTCTGTATGATCATTTCCCACCTATTCACTTTTTCTTAAGAAAAGAAACCTTATAACACATTAATGAATCAAACAGTATGTGTGCCAGCCAGCAGCACACAAAAATTGCCCTAATCTGTACCTGTGTCAACAGCACCCAAAATATTGCTCCCAATCTGTATCTGTGCCAGCCAGTAGCACCCAAAATATTGCTTCCAATCTGTACCTGTGTCAGCCTGCAGCCAAAATATTGTCCCCAATCTGTACCTGTGCCAGCAGCGCCCAAAATATTGCTCTCAATCTGTACTTGTGCCACTAGCATTGCCCCCTAAGTCTGTACCTGTGCCACCAGCATTGCCCCCCAAGCAGGGCCGGATTTACATAGCGAACACTCCTGGGCCCACTGCTGTTCGTCGCCCCCATACTCTGTCCGTTATTTGCAAATTTTCATAATCAAAACCGGAGCAATGGGAAGCATGGGAATCTTAAAAAAAACTATTGTCTCTCCTGCGTATCCCCAGTGTTTCTGAACCAATGTGGGTGTGGTTGGGTAGCATGCCACCCCCTAAAATCCTGTCACCCTAGGCCCGGGCCTAGGTGGCCTCTCCACAAATCCAGGCCTGCCCCCAAGTCTGTACCTGTGCCACCAGACATTGCCCCCCAAGTCTGTACCTGTGCCACCAGCCTGTGCCAGAGCAGCAGCAAAAATATTGCCCCAGATCTGTGCCAGGCAAAGGGCAAGTAAGAGGGAGGTGGGGACTGAAGTAGAGCAGAATGCTGCTGCTGAAGACAGGGGCAAGTTAAATCTTAAAGAATAAAAAAAAAAATTCCCTTCTAAAGTGCCCCCCCATGACTGCACCCTAGACGGCCGCCTACTCTGCCTACCCCTAGTTCCAGCCCTGCAAACAACATGGGAGTACTTTCAGGCACACATATTTCCTACATTAAACACCAACAAGGTAATTGTGGTTGCATTCTATATTTTCTGAGGCCACCCTGTGTCCCTTTTTGTAGTAATTGTCCCGGGAGTGGCTTCAAAGCCTTAGGTAATGAATCTCCCCCTGAAGGAGGGGAGATGGTACTGTCCAAGCTACCTGTCCAGAGATGCCAAATTTGTATATATTTAAGCAGCTGACCGTTCTTGTCTAATGCTCCTCTTTCCATTGCTGCCATATTATCCATAGCTGTGTGCCAGTCTTTGAAGGTCGGCAGGGAGCAATCAATCCATCAAAGGGTAATCATCCTTCGTGCATGGAACAATGCTTTGGTGATAAAGATTGTGGTGAATTTGTCCAGTGTGTCATCCAGTTTAAAGAACAAGATCACATGAGCACTCCACCCCAGGATGGCCTTTGACAACCACGCACTAATATCACCCCAGTGTTGGAGTGCCGTGCAGTGCCAGACAGTGTGCAACAGGGTGGCCACCTCAGTCCACAATGGAGATTGGGCCACTTTCATTACATGCAACCTCTGCATAGTATAGTAGGCCCTGTGTATAAAGTACTATTGCAATAGCCTATGCCTTTGGATAATTGCCCCTACCTCTCCCTCCCATTTCACCCTGGCCGGGTGCTCTGAGTCTTGGTACGGTGGCTTATGCAGTTTCCTGTATAATGTGGAGATCATACCCTTTTGATTAATAATCTGGAGAGTATCTACAATAGGTGAGTCCCCCACTGTGAGAGGTTTCTTTGCAGCCTGTTTTCAGAGGGCCATCCTTAGTCTGTGGTGCGTAAACCACTGTGTTGTAGATAGTAGTCTTGTATCGTGCAGGGTATGCATAGAGACAACCTGGCCATTCTCCCATACATCCCTTTGGGTGTTTCCCATATTTTTTTAAGCTAAATGGGCTAGTTGACGACCTGGCCTGTCTCCATATTCGAATATATTGACTTTCGAGAAATTATGTTTACTCTGCGCTTTTCGCTAAGGAATTAGTATTTCTCTTTCAATACCTTTACATTTTCTGGCAAGGGGTTCTAGTTGCTGCCGTTTTCTAGCTGGGATATTTTTTGCTCTAGCGCCTGTTGCGCTGCTAGTGACTGATTCTTATAGGCCTGAGATTGAGTTTCTTAGGTATGCTTTTAGAGAGTCCCAAAAGGGAAGGATACAGTCAGGACTCAAGTTAGACTGGACAAAGTCTTTAATGGAGTTCTCCACTGTGTCCTTGTTATTTAGTACATTAAGCCAGATCAGGTTGATGAAAGGCCGTGGGTGTGATAAGCGAGGTTTAGTGGGGCCTAGTTTGATATCCACCTGGGTAAATATGAGGCATTACTTATGTAAGGTGTCATAGCCACTTTAATGAAGGCCAAGTCAATACGTAACAGAGCTAAGTGAGATGTTGTAAAACACGAATATTGGGCTGTGCTCAGGTTAGCTGCTCTCCAGGGGTCAAAGAGAGCCAGTGAAGACATCATCCTAGCCAGCATGGCTTTTTGGTGCTTACTCAGTCTATCCAGGGGGGGCGCTAACACTTCATTAAAGTCTCCAGCCACTATCACCATGGCATGTGGGAACTTGGTCAGCTGGTCCGATAGAATGTGTATTACTTCTGCGCTGAAGGGGGGTGGGATGTGTATATTCAATAGCAGCACTTCACAGGCATGTACAGTATATTTAGTGGAGAAATATAAATCTACCTTTACCGTCTGACTTAATAGAGCCAAATCTTAATGGCACCGACCTGCCTATCAAAATGTAAACTCCTGAGGAGTGAGAGGCGTGATACGTCCACCCAACCCATGGTCTTCTCAGCGCCCTAACCTTGGCCCCTGTGAGGTGGATTTCTTGCAAGAAAGCAATAGATGTTTTATGTACTTTCAGGAAGTCTACCAGCCTACGCTTGATAGGACAATTTAGCCCCCTCACATTCCAGCTTGTTATGTACATCGCCATTTTACTTTGGGAAATTTACTACTGTGCGCGTGGCCATGTCTCACCCTTCCTATACCTCCTTTACTTTTCTGTGCCGTACAACTTAACATGAACTTTAAACTAACATTTAACAAATGCATACACATATCCTTTCAAACAAAAATTTCACATAACATACATTCCCAACTGTGTCCCCTCCCCTTCCACCAAGTGGTAGAACTCATCCCCAATATTAACGAAAACAATTAGTGCGGTTGTGGCACTTTAACTTGAGCGAATGTTGTAGCATAAAATAAAAGTATATAGCTCCTCTGCTGTCTGCTGCCTCTCCTCTGCTCTCTCCTGAGCTGTATGTACACAACATAAACGGCTTCCCCAACTAGGACATGTTGCACTACTTTAACATATCCAGAAACCTATTCTTATTCTAGCGCCTAGCCAATGTGGCTGCCAGATGCCCCTCAGGTGCCACCATAGGTACGTGTAATAAAGTAAAGTAAGGGGGTTGCACCTGCTCTTAATGCTAAGTAAGGCTATGTTACTTGCCTGAACTGGGCCTTGGTAGATGTTGCAGTGGTGGAATGTTGTTCGCGTCCAGCCACGAGTTGGCCTCCCACAGGGTGGTGAAGAAGTGTGATGCATCATTAGCAATGAACCGCAGGTGGGCGGGGTAGAGCACTGCGTAGATAAGCTTGGCCGCCCTCATCCTTTTCTTTGTGTCAGAGAATTTAGCGCACTGCTGCTGGACCTCTGCTGAGTAGTCTGTATATATGGAAATGTTTGTAGACTGGTGCTGGATGGATTCTCTGGTCCCCGTCAATGCGAGGATGGTGTCTCTGTCGCAGGCATTCAGTAGCCTGGCAATGAGGGGTCTTGTGGAGCTCCCTGCTGCACCTGCCTTGTTGGGATTCAGTGGGTACTCTCCACTGCAAATGCGTTTGAGAGGTTGTCCCATCCAACCCAACACTTCCACCAGCCCGGTCTTTATGAAGGCCTCGGGTTTGTCGCCCTCCTCTTCTCCAAGAATCCCACAAATCTAAGGTTATTGCTGCAAAGGTGGTTCTCGAGGTCAGCGGCCTTCAGTGAATTGCGGTATGGGATTACACATATCCTCCAGTGCAGTCACCCTGCATTCTGCATCAACAGTCCTCTCCCATAACTTCTGCAGGTCCTGTTTTATTATGGAGAGATCAAGTTTAATATCTTTGTTTTTGCACTTGCTTCGTTGGATGCCCTGATCTCTTGTAGAATATCCTGCAGGGTTGTTTCGGTGTCTGCCTGAGAAGAAGGTGGGGCCAGATTGATGCAGATCAGTTGGGATTCTCATTGGAGGATTTTTGCATTTTAATGTGTCCCTCTTTAAATTTTTCAAATGTTGGGAGGTATGTTTTACTATTACTGGTGGGCAAATTTACACTGGTATGGGAATTGAAAGCAGGTAGACTTAGGGAAATGATCATGTAGTTTGTTAATATTGGTTAGTGCACTAAGGTGAATTGACCCCAGTGGCAGTAAGAAACAAGCAATGTGCCTGAAGGATATAGATTTAATCAGAAACTTTTTAAACCAAATGTTTGAACAATGCTGAAGTGTTAATGATTAGATATCCGGTTAAAATCTAAAATTCTAACAAATATACATATCTTTCAATATCATAAAACAAATCAGCTTTATAAAATCATCAGAGAAATGTTTTATATGTCTGAGCAGTAATAGTAAACAACATAAAAGCTTTTTATAATTGAAAATAAAAATGTTCCATCAAAAGAAAAAAAAGGACGATGCACAACACAATGAATGGTGTACATTCTGTTAATAACTAACAAAAGCTTTGCTTAAAATGACAGCAGGTAATACAAAAAGCTTAGTAATGAACATAAACAAAACGGAAGACCAACAGGTTACCCAAGAATCAGGTTGTTAACAAAATTAAAGATTTCCTGAGAACAACACTATTTAAAATTTAAATATATAGTTTAATATTTAACCCACCCTATCCCAAATATAAGAGAGCAAAATGTTGTATAGCGGAAATTCGCCAGAGTCGGCGTTAGTAAATGAGTCAGCGTTAGTAAATTTGCGAAGTTATGAATTGACGTCACGCTGGCGAATTAGCGCTAGATGCTTTGCGCTTTAGTGAATTTCCCCCTTAGTCTGTCCTCAGTGCCAGAACCTAGAGGTGGTAGAGACACCTGAGTGAAAAAATCTGGTGTCTCCCCCTAGCTTTACCATAGCAAATAGCACTTCTGATTATCACTTATTCCAGTTTTGGTGCTTCTGCTTAAGTGGCAAGGATATGGTAAAGTAAGTGGAAGTGGAGAGGATCAATTCTTTATTTGCCCCCTGCTTGATCTAAAAATGTTGTAGTACTGAGCAAATGCCCAGAAATGGATGTGTCTGTTTGAATAGTTGACTAATATTATGTTTATGTTCTTGTTTATGGTATCACCATCAGGAAACATGGAACACCATAATAAGTTAGCAAGTCCTGCCTACTTTATGACCCACCCTAACTGCATTTTTGTGTCTCCCCCTCTGCCACAAGGTCACTGCTCAGAGTCACCCCTGATGGAGGCCCTGCTTCAATTTTTTAGAACTCTGCCCAACACATACCTTTCCACATGGAAAAGTATACCGTTGGCATATTTCAGCATACTGATTTTAAAAGTTATTGGTAGATAACAAATAGTTTCACCTTTTATTATTTCGTTGTAACATGCTCCCTTTTTTTACTATATCGCAGCCCAGATATTCTTTCAAACCTTTGTCTCTATGGTGAAGCAGTGGTTAGCACTGTTGCCTTGCAGCACTGTAGGCCATGGTTTGCTTCTTGATAGGGCTCTATCTGTAAATGGTTTGTATAAGTTTCTCCCCACACTTCAACTGCAAAGAGATTGACTTCTGATAATATTAACCACAGAGTGTGAATGTGATAGGGACCTTAGACTGTAAGCTCCAGTGGAGCAGTGAATGATGTATATTCTTTGTAAAGTGCTACTGAATATGTCAGTATTATATAAATAAAGAATAAGAACTTAATCAGGGTAGGTACCCATGCTTACTTCATTCTGAATTTTTGGCAAATACCTCTATATTACCTTCTCAATGTGTCGACTTTTGTTGCATTAGCTTGTGACTAAATTCTTTTTTTCACTTTATAATATTTAGGTTGCAGCAGGGTCTCACATTTCATTTCTTTCACCTGACACAGAACTTACTCGCTATTATGGGTTGCATCCTCTTTCTTTATACCATTGTACTCTGTAACTAAATCCTATGTTGAGGTTAATACCACATAAACTAAGGTGTATTACACCCTCCATGTACAGTCAGTATCTGAACTTTAGTGTGTGGTAAACATGGTTTATAAGAGAACATCTTGCAAACGAAATAGTTATATTGCTGGTCTTCAAAAAAAAAATGTTTTAAAGGAAAACTATACCCCCCTAACAATGTAGGTCTCTATAAAAAGATATTGCATAAAACAACTCATATGTAAAACCCTATTCATGTAAATAAACCATTTTCATAATAATATACTTTTTCCTGTTACAGTTAGAGTTTAAATATTTCTGGTCAGGTGATCTCTGAGGCAGGACACAGACCATCACCCAAAGGGGGTTCAAGGCAAGATGTAAAAGGGCAATATTCACTTAAATATATATTCCAATTTGGTAAGATTCTTTAATACAGGTATGTCTCTTAATTTGATATAAAAATCTGTTGCTCAAGCATTCGTTTTGGGGGTATAGTCTTCCTTCAAGCTAAATTTTGCCTAAACATTTCAAAAAGATTTTAGAAGCCTAATAATATGCAATCTTTGAATTTTGAAAATTGCTGCACCTATTATATAAATAAATCACTTTTCCAACTGTGATGGAGCAGGTAGGTCAGATGTCCACAAAGCAGTTTCCTATTGCCATTGTTTCAGTATGTAATGACCTATACCAGTGATCCCCAACCAGTAGCTCACGAGCAACATGTTGCTCTCTAACCCCTTGGATGTTGCTCCCAGTGGCCTCAAAGCAGGTGCTTATTTGTGAATTACTGGCTTAGAGGCAAGTTTTGGTTGCATAAAAAACAGATGTTCTGCCAAACATTCTCTCCTGTAGGCTGACAGTCCATATAGGGGTTACCAAAAAGCCAATCAGAGCTCTTATTTGACATCCACATGGACTTTTTCATGCTTGTGTTGCTCTCCAACTCTTTTTTAAATTTAAATGTGGCTGACAAGCAAAAAAGGTTGGGGACCCCTGACCTATACAATTATGAGTGCAGTACAATTGTTCTAATCCATCACTGTTTCATGAAAGTATTTCTTAAAATAGAAGTTGAGCAGCTTAAAACAGAATGAAGGCTAAAACTGGATTTAAAATGTCAACAACATCAAAATATACTAACAAAATGCATATCAATTACAAATGCGACTAAATTAGCAATATTTCTTTGCATGTTTTACTATTATTTGTATGAACATTTTCGTTTTAATATCTCATTCAAATATCAGTTTTGCCGCATGTATAGGAATACTGGAAATACACGTTGTTTGAAGGAGGCCACGAGACATCCGCAGTACTGTGCTGCAAAAACAATACACAATTTTGGAATACAAGTTTTTGCAGTGTATTTTGGAATACAAGTTTTTGCAGCACAGTACTTTGGCTGTCTCGTGGCCTCCTTCAAACAGCGTGTATTGATGTAAAAAAAAATTTGGTCTTTACGGTGTGACTCAATCTAGAAGGTGAGCCCACTTACTAAAAAAATAAGTGAAACACTGGGAAAATTGCACTGAATTGAGGAATACTGGAAATAGTATCAATGGGCTTCTTGTGTAGACATAAAATAAATGGCTTGCTTTTATTCTGAACAGCTAATCCGGGGGTAGTAGATGCATGCGCTAAGCTTTATGGTTTTAAACACTTTAGATATGAATTACTACAAAATCATTGTAACTTGCAGATCTGATAGTGATTACTTTACCAGACAAATTGACAAATGGTCTGCTCATCTCAAACCTACATCAGCCAGTACACGCACACACAAAAAAAAAATCAATTTTAATTGAATATTCTATGAATTACAACATCCATTACTAGAAAATCAGCGCAGAGACGATAAATATAGACTTGATTGTGAGAAATGTGCTTCTTTATTTCCTTTGGGATGCTCTGGGGCGTGCCAAAGATCTGATGCTTTCCAAGCACTGCCACATCTGTATTTGAGTCTTGGCTTCACCCACAGTTCACAGAAGCTAAGCATTATTCTAAAACAATTTTCAGTTCTTTCAGATTGATAATGTGGAAGCTGTAAAAAACAAAACAGATGTAGTTTACAGTGGCTACAGATAAAAACGCACCAAGACATTTACCATTCCAAACATATTTCCTTACAGTTTCTAATTCTTTTGTGCCTTCAAGCAATTGCTATCACAAGCACAGTTACTATTACCGTCAGAGACACATGATCCATCCTCACTAGAATGTTGTTATTCTGTGCTGTGCATGAGCATGTGCAGTTGCTTTATTTTACATATTTATTTATAATACACAAAAGCCATGAGTGATGTCATTTTTGTCACATGACTCCCGGAAACTTGTTTATTTTAATAAATAAACTACCCCTTGTTGGAAAATAGAAAACAAGAAATATCACTGTTGCTGGTCTTATTTAATATATCATTGAAATTTTTACTGTGCACCCGGGAAGTGGAGTGCTGCACGGATCAATATATACATACAGGTGGCTAATAAAAGGGCAAACAGGTTTGGGAGTATTGCTTTGAAAGCAGCAAGTAAGTTGCAGGTAAAACTTAGTCCCTTTATAATTGCTGTACATATATATATATATATATACTGTATATGTATATATATTGTATATTATGAGGCAGTCCATAAACTCAAAACATGATGTGAAGCATTTATACTTCTTTCTTAAACTTTAGCTACGCTGAATGCATAATTCTGGAACATCATGAGTGTATGCAACTTTTTTTGCACACCTTGAACAAATGATCAATATATATTAATAGCCAAGTCGAACACAATATAGACTACCACGATATTTTCTGTAGTATATGACTAGAACTGTCCTGCAGGACCTTTTTCCCAAACCAATCCGCGGTTTCATGTTAATGATAACAGTTAGCGCCTGGGGGGTTTAGTTCTCCTTTAAACCGAATAAACATTTCATGCAATTGTTTGTTAGTTATATCTTTCGTACTGTTATTACGGATCACCCTGAGAAATTGCTAATAGGGGATGCCTCGTATCGTTGACAGAGGATGGTTACCAGCAGCATGTAATATGGAGTTGCGGCCTGTGAGTTTCCTGTACAATCTAGTCTCCAATCCAGAATCTATAATAAAGCTGTTTACGTCCAGGAAATCTACTGGCCTATCATAGTTTAAGGTAAATTTTATTGGTGTATCCAGATTATTCAGATACTGGTGAAAGGTCAGTGTATATTTTTCATGGACTAGCACTCAGACTTCTTCTGCATACTTTTGGTTGTGCATTCCACTCCGGAATATATATATATATATAGATACAGGAAAGCAGGTCGCACTCACAGGTCTTATAGCAAATTAAAGTCCTTTATTGT
>CM044432.1:95097689-95112230 GCA_024363595.1 Xenopus borealis | reverse complement strand
TATATATATACCTGTAGTTAGGCAATAATTAGATGGCAACAGACCTAGAGGCAAAGTCATAGAAAAGTTAAGTTGGCGGTCTGGAGGCTAATAAGCAAAGGGTAGTACCTGCAATGAGTAAAGTTTTAAATAAAGTTGAAGAATTCAGTACATTTCTATGAACCACAGTAAAAAATAAAATCTAAACATTAAAATGTATGGGCAAAGTAGGTTTATAACTTTCATACCAACCTCTTCTAAGAAGTGATTGTAAGGAAAAGTAGTAATTACATTTCATCTGGATTTTGCATGTTTTTAAGAACTCAATTATTAATTAACATCCCCCTTGGAGAGAAATATCGTTTTTAAAATACCACTTGTATTCAAGGATCTGAAGAGATGGTTTGTCTGCGGCAAAGCAAACCTATGGTGGTGCAATGGATAGCCTGGGGTTCTAGGTTTGATTTCAGTTAGGGGCCCTATCAGCAAAGGACTTTGTTAATTCTCTCTGTAAAGTGCTATATAAATGAATAATTATAAGAACTTGAAAACCCAGTATTTGGTTTGTTATGACAAAGTCTGCAAACTACAAGTAATGTCACTGTAGAGCTGGAATTTCCATTGTCCAAGGGTAGAGGATGGTGAAAAAGGAGTCTTAAACTAGCCACAAAGATCTGTTTGTTCGAATCCTTGAACGATCTGACTTCCCCATCTCCTGACCTGCCACTAACCTTCAGCTCAAATAAGGTAGTAAAAAGCACAGATAAGCCGATGTTCTGCCCTTACAGGTATCATCCGAAAGTTGTGTCTGACAAAACAGCCTCCCACTGGAAATCTTACAATTGGCAATACATGGTCTGAAAATCGTTCGAATCCTCGATTCATACGATCGGATCATTGCGTCTATGACCAGCTTTAGGCTTGTGACACACAAGCAGATTCATGGAGATTTAGTCGCCTGCCGACTAATCGCCGAACTGCCTTTGTGTGTCTTCCCGTCTGCTATAATGAAAAGTCTCCTGCGCTAAAGCACAGGCAACGATTCGTTGTCCGAAGTTTCCTCATGAGGCAAATTGGAAAACGATTTTTACTTTCTTGTTTTATGACAAAAAGTTGCATGATTTAGCTCCTCCCCCCTAATTTGCATATGCAAATTAGAATCCAGATTTGATTTGATTCGTTACTGTTCCTTTTAAAAAAGTCTATGTTTTGTTTTTGCTTTCACAAAGCTCATATTCAAAATGTTTTTTTTTTTCTGAGCTCACTTCTAAGCAGGGAAATGTGTTGAAATGAGCTCAGTATAAACAAACCTCTCCTTTATCTAAACTATTCACTGTATCTGTGTAATTATTTTATCATTCTCTTTTGTAGTCAGTTACTCTGAAAATGGTTTCATTTTCTGGTTAAGTGCCAGAAATTACAAAAACAATAGATATATCTTACTTGTCTATTCTTTTAAATGAAGACTGTAATTACAAGGAACAGGTGAGCTGCAAAGAATGTCTGTATTGTGGTTGTATATGGAAACTGTTCAGTTCATGATGCCTTTTCATGATGAGAGTTGAGCCTAGTTACTGTATGGGGCTAAAACTGATTATGCTTTATTCAGAAAGTATCTATACACAATAGAGCAGTGCTAATTTTTCCCCTACTGCACTTCAAAACCAACCATTTGGAAATAGAGAAAATGTTATGTTATTGCTTCTTGCATTGTGTGTCTAGAATAAGTAAGCTGACTCACAGGTTTCCTATGATGGCAACCCAGATAAGTTTAGGTATAGACCAAACTATATTATTTTTTATGTGTCAATCCCATTAAAGAGGGTTTTGTACATGGCAAATCAAATTCTGATGCAAAGAACTAGCCTTGATCAGTCCATAGAAAAACCTGAAAACTTATTCACTTCATATATAGGGTAACTGGTTGGGCTGCAAAAATGTGGCAATGGTTCCATGTAACAATCTCCAACCATGGTTGTTTGACTATACACAAGTGTAGCTAAACTGAACAAATATCTGATTATTCTGCCTGCAGAACAATTGGCTTTTATAAATCCATGTGCCTCCAGTATCTGCATTATTCTTCACAAACCTACTATAGTAAGTTAGGTAGCTAAATACAAGTGGGTTCTGTCCCAGTAAAATCTAATGTAAGCAGACATCTAATAAGGTGCAGAGTTAGCAGTAAATCCTAGGAGTGCATGTCAGGACTGATAGCCTTTAATTCTACAAGCTAATACAGAGGAAATGGACTGGAACATTGATTTTGGTAGAAACTGTCCCTTTTGTATCAGAAGTATTTATTTATTTATTTATTGTTTTTGGTTTACTCAAACCTGTATGGTTAAATATCTGATAAGGCTCTCTCTTAGTTCACATCTTGGTTATTATTAGCTAATATTAGTTTTCTCTAACAGCTCACCAGTTTAGAATTTCAGCAGCTGTCTAGTTGCTAGGTTCCAGTTAACTCTAGCAACTTTGACTTGAAAGAGAACTGGATCATAAGAAAAACCAATACTTCAGAAACAGTTATAGAAATGAAAACCAACTCAAAGTTTGCTAGAATACACAATTCTATTACATACTAATAGTTAAAACAATGGTAAACAATCACTTTAACCAGAAGTGTGTATAGTATGATATACTGTGATATGGGGTGATAAGAAAGATTGCTATTACCCCTTCTATATTAATATTTTGGTCTGAATATATTTTTATTACAGCTTGCTACATGAACTTCCTCCCCATGATTACAAGCACTGCATTTATTATAGCTCCCCATTACCATAGTTTTGTTTTGACCGGAATATGTTTTTTTGTGGTGAATAACTCTGTATAAAGGTGGCCATAGATGTTCAAATTTTTAAAAGATGTTTTCATTATCGTAAGACCAAACAATCGTTTAAATGTACGATTTGTCCATCAACAAAAAGCGATATTGTGTTGTTGAAACCAGGAAAAGTGTGGGTAGCTGCCTGCTTGGCCCTGCAAACAATCAGACAATGGATACATTTACCTGTGAATGCTGAAATTCTTATAACCTACCTAATCGATTTTCTGACCAATGTTGGATGAAAAATCATTAGATGAATGATCATTCGGTGCCGCCTAACCTCACAATATTTTGACAAATTTAACGCACTAAAATCGGTAGTTAAGGAAACTAAAATCTTAACATCTATGGAGCTTTTGGTGAAGGGGTAGGAGAGATGTCATTAGCAAATTCTATTGCATCTAGTGTACTATTTTTTTTTTTGAACACTTGAATTTGCTAATGCTCATTTGTAGCATTATTCCTTTTGTTGCACCATTGTAGCACCATTCCTTTATTATTGTCAAACAATAGTAAATACGCAAGAAACTGTCCTTCATATTTTTGAAACTTTTTGTACAACTTTTTCATATTTTGTTACTTTCTGAACTGTTGTCTTATTACTTGGTTCCCATTGTCTCTAGCAGCCAGGCATGGGGTTTGAATGATAGACTGGATAAAAATGGGAGAGGTCCTGAAAAGAAAGACAAATAGCTAAAATAATTACAAAAAGAGTGATCTGTCTATTTGCAAGGCCTCACTGGCCCTCACAACCAATAAAGCATATAAGGTAAGAATGGTAGAATAGAAAAGCTGCTAGTGCAACAGTTGTTACATGCGAATAGAAAGTAGAGATTGTACAGTGTTTCTGAAAGGTAGCGTCCTCTTATTGTTCTTTCAGCTGGGTCCAAATATATCCATTGATTAAGTTAAAAAAAAAAATTAGCATTTCCAAACAGATAAAAAGCTTGACTGTATGTATTCAATTTTCATGCGGCAATTTCAATTAAAGCACGTCAACTTTTTGCCTATTAAAAGAAAACACAATTATAAGAAACATTCCAAAAGTAATGTATTAAAAATTGTTGGTGCTTTAAAAGTTATTTGCAAATGTAATTGCTATTGAAAGCAGCATTTGCATAATTCCTGGTTGTTACATTTTAAACAGTGTTGCAAAAGCCAGTCTCCTCCAGCAAGACAGGTTTGTTAATCGGTTGGTTTATGTTACAGAGACTAGAAAGGGACAGACAAACACTGCTTTCAATAGTAATACATGTACAAATAACTTAAAAACCATAGTGTAATGAATTTATATTGCAAAGCTACTTAGAATCATGTTTTCTTCTATTAAAAATATTTTTGGGGTTGACATGTCCTTTAAATTATGTGAACCAGAACTTTATCTCTCTCTGCTTTACTGAGTTGCTTTCTAACTTTGTTTTCCATTTCTTTTTATTTTTGCTTTCTGTCGCTGTGCAGTGTTGTCACAGATCTTATATCAGTCGGTGCAAAGGTAGGACTGCATTCTGCCACCTCACATGTTTGTTCCATTTTTCCAATGGTTGCCAGATCTTTTGAAAAATCAGGGATATTTGTAAGAAATGGAAACTGCTGGGTTGTAAAGATTGCATCTATATTAAATGAAGTTAGTGTGGATTAGTTTGATTTTAAAAAAGTGTCTCTGATTTTTCACATGATTTGGTAACTTTACATTTTCTGCCTTGATGCCTCAAAACAGAACTGCATCCTTCTTATTTCTGTTTCTGCCTGTGATTTTATTTTTTTCTTTAAATTCTGGGTTAAGAGTGTATCTGAAATATGAAACAACTGCAGAAACCAGTATGATCTCTTTTTTTATCTCGAGTATTGTAGGTGTTTTAGTGTAACCTATTACAGATGTTATACATAGCAATGATATGTCTTTAGGAAATTGTATTTGAATTATGATGTAAAATAGGAATATGGTTCAGATTTTGTAAACTTAAAGGGATACTGTCATAGGAATTTTTTTTTCAAAATGCATCCGTTACTAGTGCTGTACCAGAAGAATTCTGCATTGAAATCCATTTCTAAAAAGAGCAAACAGATTTTTTTATATTTCATTTTGAAATCTGACATGGGGCTAGACATATTGTCAATTTCCCAGCTGCCCCAAGTCATGTGAGAAATGGATTTCAGTGCAGAAGTCTACTGGAGAAGCACTGTTAACTGATATGTTTTGAAAAAAACATGTTTCAGTATCCTTTTAACCTCTTGTGTGGAAGATTCAATTAAATTTTTTGGATCTATAAAATAATTCACAAAAAAACAGCCATGCTGCTTAATTGCAGATTGATAATGGCATGTTATTTTTTCTTATTATAGTTCTAACCAAACATAAAGAAGGACAACAAAAAGACATTGAAGGGCAGAATAAAAGTGGTTACATAACCATCCCTTTTTGGTTTGTTTCTGCACAAAGCCAATGAGCCCGCTATGCTGCAGCCATGCCAGATGCTATAATCGCTCTCATTGCTGTATTTACTGCCCTTCAGACTTCCGCTGTTTTATAATAGTCTGCAGCTAATATTCTGCTGGTGCCTGAAGCAGCTAATATTGTCTGATATTAAAAGTATTTTAGTATTTCTTTTTAGCTGTAAATAGATCAGAAAACCTGAATAAATGTGTATCTTATTTGAACAACTTATTATACTGGTGTTGCATTTTGGATTGCATGTCAATGTCAAAAGTATAAAAGGTATTTTGATATATTAACAGCTATTTAAAAGGATTATGCTGGAGATGGCTACAGGGGAAGAATCTGTGTCTGAGCAGTCATTTTCGATATGGTGAATTAACAAATTATGTATAACATTGACCTCCAATAGTAACACTTGGGAACATATTAGAATTGCCTTTAACATTGCTGCTGTAAACCAATCAATGCTATGGGTTGTTAGTTTAGAGTTGTGCGAGTTATATTTAGGAATGTCTGGTGGACCCCAATCCTGAAACCGACCCTTGAGAAATTTGAATCTAATAGAGATTTGGTATCAAATTCAGACTCCAAAAGGGAAAATATCTTACTAGAACCACTTCGCACATTTTGACTTTTTCACCTGCCGTCTATATTTTACAACCTAGACCTTGGATAGTTTTACCTGTACAATTAGAAGTGGAGACCATGCATCTGTCATTTTAATACAAAAGCCTGAGTAATGGTGCAGAGTGACAGAGTTCTACTCATTCAGGGTCTACTGTTTCAGTTGTATGAACATAAACCAGACTGAAGCACCCCTTGTTTGTACCTAAAAATATTTATCACATGTTTACTTGCTTCTTGACCCTCATGCAGCCATGTTTATTGTATACTCTTCTTACTTAGATCATTAAAGACGACTATACCCTAGTTGAACATGACTTCAGAAAATAGGACTGCTAAACAAATGTTTTGCCTATTATTTTAGTAATGAAAAATCTATTTATATATCTTTGTGGCTTATTGTGCTAAATGTGGGAGATAAAGCCACTCCATAACTGGTCTTTGTGAGGTAGGTAATTAGATTACCATTAAACAACTTTGTTTCTTGTCCTCTTTGTGACTGTTTTGCCTTACAGATAAGCAGGAGTGTGTTATACAGGGGGATTATCTGTGCACTGTCAATCTAATTTAATTATCCACCTTACAAGGACCAAATAGGGAGTTGCTTATTGGAGGCAAAACCAGCCTATTGGCTTTATTTAATGTTTACATGATTTTCTAGTAGGCCTAAGTTATGAAGATTCAAACTACATTAAGATCCGTAATCCAGAAAACCCCAGGTCCAGGTGGGGCGCTCACACACAGCAGAGCTGAAACTGAGGTCAGTCCAAATACGCAAAAGGAGGCATCTGTAGACTGACTTTAGCTTCAGCTCCACTGTATGTGACTGCACACAGGCATAAAATGAAGCTGTAATATTGGGTGAACATTATTTCACATGTCTGTGACTAACAAGAAGGCTTTCAGGAACAATACACTGAAGCAGATTTTCTTTTGAGATTTGGAAAACATGGCATCTGCTTGCCCTAGTCAGCTAGTTAAAAAAAAGAGATTTTTAATTTAGCAGCACTTATCACACAAAATTGTTACTGTTTGGTCAAATAGACTTCATGTCCAGGCTCAGTTTCTCCTTTGCAAGAATGCACTGGGCAGTTTTCAGTACTATGGATTGATGCAATCTTCTTGGTGAGGTGGACAATAATATGATTTTCTGGTACACAGATGGCAAATTGAAGCTCAACAACTTTGAAAACCCATCTATTCAATGTTTTCCCTTAATGTGCTTCTGTGTAACCCTCCAGACCTATGGACTGACTGGAAGCTGTCTGGTCAGAGAGAATGGAATGCTGTTGGGTGGGGGGGATGTGACCAAAAATTAGTTGTTGGCCTCCTTCCTAATGAGAGGGTGGTTTATGCATTTTGTGTTCAAATGCAACAACATGAGATAGGGTTCCTGGGATATACAAGTGCCTCATGCTTTTTTTTTTTTTTTTTAACCAGAAGTACCTGTTGGTATTCCTTAGACATTTCCCTGCATTTGGTTGTACCATATCCAACCCCATATATAACATGCAAACAAAGCTTTGCAAAGGCAGTGTTTTCAATTAGATGCTGATTTGCACGCTGCTTATTACAGTATAACTGTACTGGCAGTGGTGAACAACCACTTTAAGGCAAATTAATAGATAAAGGGATGGGTTTATGAAACTAGTATTGACCGATTTTTGCATGGCAGCTGCAGAACTACTGTGAAGGGGCCAAGGCCCAAATTTGTCACTGGAGTTCCATGGTATTGTACTTAGGCCACTGTTTGCATAGGCAACCAGATGTACAACTGAGAATTGTAGTAAGACAACTTATTTGTTTTATAATAACACAGATAATGTACTGCTAAGATAAGCATGCCCTCCCTGCCCTATGCTAATAGTTGTCCTCTGTCTGCAAGTTAGACCATGTATACCCAGCAAAAGACAGAAAGTGGTGTAGGGTTTACATTAATTTTTCTTTTTTCAAAAGATACTATTGACAAGCCTGGCTGAAACATTGTCTCTGCAAGATTATTCCTTTCCTTCTGAACAGTCTTGCACCTGTCTTTTGAAATAAACAGAAACCATCTGCTTGGTTTCCAGATGAATGACAATCATATCATATCTGTAGTGCTTTACCCATTCAGTTCAAAACAATACGGTCAGGTTAGAAGCATTGCATAATGTGGCAACTAAAGTCACTCCAGCATGGAAAGGTGATTGGTACAACATTCTAATTAGAAGTGATGCAATGTAAAGTTATTACTAAGCTGTGTGATCACGGGCAACTGAATTTTACAATTGTTTCTATAAGTTTGTGTTTATTAGTCAGCAGCACAAATTTCACATGCAGGCGTAGAGGTATATGGTTGGAGAGCAGGGTATGGTTAAATATTGTATTGGTTATCCAGATCTGCTTTAAGCCTTTCCTATTCTATCAGTAGCAGTACCAATTTCCAGGTGCATGAATTATGGAAGTATGGATATACGTAAACCTCATTCTAGTATTTTTGTCACCTTTGTGTGTGCTTCAGGACTGAAATCCAGGCAAACTGCTTGGTAAGCTTGCCATTACACTCCCAAGGATGCATTACCATTACCACTGGGTGTAGGTATTGAATTCTACAGTAACTGATTGCGTTTTGGGATCTGTGCATAGAATGTAATAATTTGTGTTAATTCTGAAATTGTGCTTATTTGGGATTTGATCTGTAGCATATTATGCATTTTGGATTTACCTGTATACCAAACCCATAAAATCCAGAGTGAGTGCAATTGTGCAAAATCTCAAAATGTGATATTTTGTATACACCCCAGTGTAAAAGTGACTTGGAATGCATTGTTTACTACGTTCTTCAATTGTTATAAAGATTCTTTATACATGTTCATTTATGGAAATAAATCTAGGTAAAGAAAAGATATGCTTATAAAATTCTGCTTATATCTCCATCGTGTCCTGGTCAACTAACATTTTAACTGAGAAATACTGTCTGTTTTAAATTTGTGGTTGCCATATTTCTTCCATTCAATGTCATATGGACTGCGTATTTTAGAATTTTGTAAAATAGACAGGGAAATGCTGGTCTTGATTCAAGTGAAATACACATGGCCTTGCCCTTGTCATGGAGGTTGAACCAAAAAATGGAAAAGTACTGATGTCTGTGTACTGGTCGAATTTTTGGAATGAAGAGAAATTGTGGGTTAACAGCTATGCACAACACAACACAATGCAATGGCCACCTTTTTGACTTTATGAACTGGCCAGCCTAATCCCGGACCTTAATCCAATTGAAAACTTGGGCGGTGACATTGATTCCATGCAACACAGATGTGCAGCAGTTTAATTCAGTGATTTAAAGGAAAGCTAAATTGTGAAACATTTTTCAGTTTATACAATGAATGTTTGAGTTTGTAAAGAATGCAGATACTGCTATATTTTGGAACAGCAAAATATTCTATTTTTTACTTTCTGTAAAGGAATAACCCAAATTTGATAAATTTGTCTTCATGCTTTGATTTTGGAATAGATGGGCAGTGTTCCCAATGCATTTGCCTGTACGGAAATAAAAGCTATTATAAGAATTTTGAGCTTTAATCACATTTTTAAACACACTGCCATTATTCATAATGTTGATATAGTGAAAAATGTATACATATTAAAATGTAAAGTGTAGTGGATAGAAGAAAGTAGATTTAGACTAAAGTGGTAGTAAGGAGGTACAACAAGAACAGCAAAAACTTAGGATGTTAGGCAGTAAATACAAAGTAGAATGAAGAAGCCAAACACAATGATGTACAAAAGTAAATGAGAAAATACCACTGAACCATCCATCTATGCTTTTGAACGAAGTTGATGGGTCAAGCCATGGAGAGGCCTGTTCAGTGTGGTTAGTAAGGAAACCTTCAGATGCCTAACCTTCGCTAGGTGTTTGTCAAACGCTTCTTCAACATTGTTTGTGTCATCATCGTAATTACAACATGTTGTCTTGACTATAGTACATAAGTACATAACTATCCTTGACTGGCTGTGACGTAATCCAATGCTAAACGGTGTTGCATAGCTTCCTTCTTCAATTGCTAAAGCTCATGGCTTACTATCTTAAATGTATCATCATATTCATTTATGATGTCAGGCAACAATGACAAATCCGACATGAGGCTAAAGGCCTTTTTAATGAAACATCTATTAACCTATGAAGTGCTCTAGCGCTAACTCAGGTGGCATCCTGCGTTGGGATGCGTTGGGACATGTGCCAGCTTGGTCTATCCAGGGTAGGGTTTTTTTCTATTTCGGGTTGAATTCTCCTTTAAGGACAACACTTCAGAGTTTATACTCAAGTTTATTCTTCATTGCCAGATCCTTTTGCCTAGGACCCAATCTCATGGAACAAGGGTATGTAACCCTGGAACATCTGCTGGATCTGGCAATGAAGAATATGAATATGAATTGGTCACTTCCTTATTTAACTGAACAACATATTGAGTTAAGCTTCCATACTTCATGCATAGCAGATCAGTAGGAGGAAAGTATTGGGCATGGCATATATAGCGCTTCATTTAACCAAATGTCTTTTTCACAAGATATGTAATTGCATTTCCTATCATGTGAAATGTGTACCTTGATCAGAGCACAGTATCTCAGGCAGTCCATATCTGCACACAATATCTGCTAACAGCTTCTTAGCTGTGGCTTCTGCCGAAGCCTTGGCAATTGGTCGTTCTTCTGGCCAACCAGAGAATTGGTCAACACAGATAAGTGCATATGCAAAAGTGTGACACTTGGGCAACTGAATATAATCCACCTGCAACATCTGGAATGGTTACATTGCTTTCAGAATATGTTTAACAGGTGTTGGAATAGTTTTACCTGGATTATGTTGTGCAGAAATAAGACACTCGTGTACAAGTTTGGCTGCAATTGATGTGAATCCTGCAGCAAACCACACTCTTGAGACTGTGTTTTCAATTGTGGGAATGGCCATGTGAGACTGCTTTCAAATATTGGAAGACAACATGTGGTTGTATGGGACGATCACGAAGGTGCCAAACTTGGTGCTGTCCATCTTGTGTACCTGTACATCTGGCTTTAAGCAATTGTTCCTTCTTTTTAGGCTTAGCTTGGTCTCGAAGAGCTGATAAAACAACACTAGAGGGAACAGGTTGAGCAGGTTATTTTACAACAAATGCTTTGAAAATCTTACCATGCAGAGCATTTAGCTGCTGCTATGGGGTCAGAGGTCCCAGTATGTGCCTGACATTTAAAGGACAAGGAAAGTTAAACTAAAGAAGTAGGATAGTGTTGTACGTTATGTTTTGGGCTTCTCTACCAGTCCCAGGCAACCACGGCCTTTTAGCAGGAAAGATATGTGTCTCCAAAGAGACATTCACTGCACATGCTCTGTGCTGCTGTCACTTAAGCTCCCCATAGACGTAACAATCTTTCCCTGCCGAACGACTGATCTTAGGGAAGTCCGACCAATCTGTCAAATTATCGTGCGGTTAGTGGGATACAAACGATCATACATCTTACGATTTTTCGTCCGACATCGGTCTGAAAATTGATCGGCCAGGTTAGAAAATCTTTATTGGTCCCTATGCAATCTACCTATGTTTGCAGGGCCAAGCAGGCTGCGATCCTTCAGTTTTGCTGGCAATATCGCCTGAAATGGTCTTTTTAGTTGATGGACACATCAGGCAGGGCCGGATCTAGGGGTAGGCAGAAGAGGCACCTGTCTAGGGCGCAAAGATGTGGGGGCGCTGGGCAGGTGCCTACTGAAACATTTTCTGCCTACCCGCTAGATTCCAGACTGCTTGCTTCCCTGCTGCTGCTCGCTCTGGCCCCCTCCTCTCTCCTCCCCTCCAGCACTTCCTCCTCCCTCCGTCACGCCCTCCCATGCCCTTCCCCTTAGTTTCTTTTCCTTCTCGTGCGCCAGTTCTGATCGCGTGCCTGCGTGCACCATACCGAGCGCGTGCCTGTCCACACCATTCCTAGCGCATGCATGTGCGCGGACCTGGGGCGGGGGTATCCAATGGGGTGCCTAGGGCGCCCTGTGAGCACGGCCCGGCCCTGACATCAGGCATTTAAACGATCGTTTTGAGACAATCGTGGTCTCACGATAACCATTGGATCTTTCAAAAATCTTTACGTCTAGGGCCAGCTTTACTGAGCTAAGAGACCGGCTCAAAATATACAGTACACATAGAATATAAATGTCACAGTATAAGGCTGATTAGTCATTAATACTGATAATTATTACATTGCAGCACATAAACCAGTGCAACTAGCATCAGAATTTAATAATCCGCCCTGTAGCATCAGCTTATATTACAGACAAACCTAATTTTCTGGTTGATTGTTTGTGATGACCCCTAAGCTGAGCTTCTCAACAGCTGCTCAGAGCCCACTGAACATGTGAGTGTCGCAGACACTTTCCAAGATGGTGACCCGCTGTGATAAGTTAGACGTTCTGGATCATTGCAGCTATTGAGAAGTTGAAACTTTAGACTGGTGCAATAAGTTCAGTATATAAAACATGACATTTTTAACCCTATTAATTTTTAGGGTTTAGTTCTCCTTTAATCACAGCTACCTGTGTGGGTTGTTGGTGAACAAGAGTACCGGAGCTGCCTCGCACCTTCAGTCGTGGTTCACGAGGGCAGACTCACTGCGGTTAGAGTCAGAAGAGTCTTAAGACCTTGGCAATCACAAGCATAGTGACCTAGTTTACTGCAATTGTAACAAGTGATGTTCTTGGCATTTACGCCATTTTTGCCACTTCTGTTGTCTGTTCTATTTAGTCTCCTGTTGTTCCTGTAATTGTTTCTGTTGTTGTTTGATTGCTGAGCTTCCTGAACTAACATCACTTGCTGGGGTTTTGACTCATACTGCTCAAAGCTTGTGACAAGGGCAATTACTTCAAGTGTTTTGAGACTTCACTCAGGTCCTTTAGTATTCCTAACACATATGCCTTAACAAGTAAAACGATTTGTCCTGGATCTGCAAGGGAAGCAGGTCCCCCACATGCAATGACATGATCTTTTAATCTGGTAGCAAATTGGATAACTGGGCACCTTGTGATATTTTTAAAACTGTTTTCCCAAGCGGCTTCAGGCAAAATGCTGCTTATTCTAGATCAAGTGTGGTTAAGTAGTTCCTTACTTCTGCAGACTCAGAAGGATGTAATCCCCTGGACCACTTGAGCTTTAGGGCCACTTGGAGCTTGAGGAAAGGCTGTTGTTAGCCTGAAAAGTCTCTGTATTCCTGCCCAAGAAAAGCCCTTTTTTCTTTGTTTGGTGCTGTCTACTTGCAAAAATTTAATCCCCTGGACCACAAACGTGTAAGTAATGCATGTTGGTCCAATTGGGGTTGTGTGAGCCATGGACAAATACAAGTTCCTGCGCAAATTTGTGAGGATTGCTGAGAGGATGAGGAACATCCTGAAATACCTTTCTGAGATCTGAAGCCCCCTCCTTCTTAAGTTGGCTATAGACGCAATGATCTCTGATTTTCGGACCGTATGTAGAGTGTGCTGACATTTTTTGTCCGATGGAGATCAGTCATTTAGACGATAGGCCAGTTTAAAAGCTTTCTGTCGGCTGTATTGCAGATCTGACGATATCTCTGAGCTTCCCAGTAGAATTTGTCGGACATGATTGCTCTGACGGGCAGGACATTGGCTGGTTTCTCTTTGCTGCTTATTTTATCTGAAAGGTTTGTGGCAGGTTGGGAAAGGGCACCAACCAATCATTTGTCCGATATTCTGCTTGTCTATGGCCAGCTTTACTCTCTAGTTTCTGTAGTGTGGACAGGGCAGAGATTTGCTGCTTTTATGGGAACTGTCTGATCTGTATTCTCGAAGCTGTCACTGGCTCTCTTCCTCATCCTATTTTTACTTAGAAGTGACTGATCTAGTCTGTGATCCTAGGTGGTACTGTAGCATTAGTAAGCAGATGGTTGCCAAGGGCAATTAACCATTTGGGTGGCTCTAATGCACATGCTTGACATTCCTTTTCTTCTACTGCTTCCTCAGATTCTTGTTCTTCCCTACTCTTAGTTGTCATTGGATATATACCAGAGTAAGGTGGTGGTGCTGTTGGAGCTGGTTCTGATGCATTGAGATGTCTGATCTCAATAACCCAAGTTTGTTGGGCGAGTGCTTCTCTGTATTGGGGTTAAGTTTAGATATGTATTTGGAAGCTTTTAACCATATCTCATGATCCCAAGTATTCAAAGGGATTTCCTATGCCTTGCTTCTCTGAAGCAAGTGCCACTTCAGCACATAGGACACTATGTCCTTACCATAATTGTCTGCCCTCACCTCTACTGGTGTGCAGTTGAAAGTCCCAGACCTCTGATAAGAAGAAAAATTCCCTACAAGGCAGGAGGCTCCTGACTCCCAAAGGGGCTAATGGCTCATGTGAGACTATGAACCATTTTACCCTTCTCACTGTGCACTGTTCCCTCAAGTGCTAGACTGTCTTGGGCTACTTTGTGCTACCTTGGTGGGTTAGTTTGTGACCAAATGTCATAAGCACTGAGAAACAGGAGTGGAACTATTTCACTTGGCAAATATAATTGCATAGTTACATAGTTAAATTGGGTTGAAAAAAAGTCCAAGTCCATCAAGTTCAAAACCTCCGAATTAAAACCCAGCATACACACACACACCCCACGCAGCTTCAAATGAAAGTCCTTTTCCTCT
>CM044432.1:95026807-95093385 GCA_024363595.1 Xenopus borealis | reverse complement strand
CAGTTTTAACAGTGCAGGGCAACACTACATGATATTTTCTTTACTTTAAACCATTTTAATTTTTTCGTGTTACTGTTCCTTTCATGTTCCTTTTATTTGGGTTGAATTCACTGTAGTATATTTCCCACGTCTACGCTGGCAGAAGCTCTGTCATGTATAGAATTTCACTCACTTCTTGCTTATAAAGTTGCTATGCATCCTCCAGGGTTCACTTTGCATATAAAATATCCGATAAGTCGATTGGAATGCAAATGTTTAATAATTATAATGAGATTAGAAGAAAAATATTGATAGAAGCCGATCTTCTAAAACCTGTAGGTTATAAAGTATATATGGTTCATCTTCACATACAATGAAACTATATTTAGAATTTATGTGTACTTCAATCATGGAATCCCTTTAACTTTATAGGTAGCATTATATATATCCACAATAGCAAGCAACTTTCTAAGGAAAATTGAGATAAAAATATGGATGTACAGCTGTTTGTGATACTGAATTGAAACTTTGCCCGAGCTTTTACAAACAGGATTGCAAGATGGAAATGGGTGACGGTAATTAAGTTCTGCTTTTTAACAGCATAGTAAAACTTGCTGACAAACACACCCATTACCCTTTGTTTCTTATGTCTGCCTTCCCATGCTCCATAGCTGTAATACAAAATCCTGTCTTGGTTGGCGGTATTGATATATAAACGATACATTATAGGAATGCTACAACAGCCAGTGTGTTGCAAATCCAAAAGAGAGTTTTTCTGTTAATCACAAAGGCGAATGTGCAGAACAAGGAAGTGTGCTCTGATTTGGTTGTGCTTAAGGCCTTAGTTTCATAGGCGACTTTAAGGGTGGAGCGTGAATGCATATATGTTCATGACATGCAACACACTCTGTTTTTTTTCTTTTCCTCTTTATCTTCTCTTCCGCCTTCAGTGTGCTGGCTAGACACAGTCAGTCTGAGCAGGTATTAACCTAGTGTAGTTAAGATACTTCTAAAGTGTTAATTCAAGTTGTTTAGTCTTTCGTACTGCCTGCAAAGAGCCAAAACATTTGGGGATTTTCAAGGCAATTTTGCTGCATATGAATTTGCTTGTGACTGTCCCTGTAGACTACATGACTTTCTACTTCATAGGCCAGTGGAAGGAAGTGGATTGTGGCAATCTAGGCATGTTTTAAATGTTGCCTGTTAAAGTCTTAAATGTTTAGAAACCTATGCTAAGCGTCTGTCATAATAAGTGAGCTACAATGAATTTTTGTACGTGGCAAAGTAAGGGGAAAAAACTTGTTTCCGGCATACATAATCTACTTCATAAATGATTTGTTACATTTATAGAAAGACTGCAGATATTGTGAGGAAACTGTTTAATTCTGTAAATATGTTTGCAGTGTATGTTATGCATTTTATCTCTTTCTATCTTCAGATAAGTCATGCAAAGGGCAGCAATACACTTATTGTTTACAGCTGTTTAAATACTGTGTACTTACTGCAGATTGGAGCTAGTGAGGCGAAATGACAAAACTTACTGAAAGCAAATGCCTATGACTGGTATACTTTTAATTTATTTGTGTATTCATTCAAAGTATTCTAACTTATGAATACCCCCACCACAGTTTATTAGCGTGAAATCTACTGCAAATGGACACCTTTTGGTTTTTAAATCGGTAAATGATCTACTCCATAGTTTGTTAATGCTAATAATGCTAGTTTTATATTTAGGATAAAATACCTCTTTATTTTCATTTATATGTCATAAATGTTGATTATAACATTACTTTGTATTGCACCTGATGAGCTATTTGCTTTGCAGAGATCAACCAATCAATATAAAATGGAAATCTGTCGAATATGTATATTTTAATTTTTCGCTTAAAACTACACACATGATGCATACAATGCATTATCTCTATCAACGGATATCTGGCACCCTGTATTTGTGTTCTTGGCCATGAAGGAAATGTTTTTGTCACTGTGCACACAGGCTATATTTTGGGTAGAAAATGCACATATGTATGGCCTGTTACTACAGTACCTACAATTGCCAGCTTCAGCATTTTCTCTGCTTGAGGTAAATGCCGTTGACTTGAAATGAAAGGTTTTATACATATGCCTAGATCCTGGTATCCAGTACCCTAATGCTTCAAATGCTCATATAGTCTATGGGTGTTTTGATGTGATGCATGGTTCAAAATTTGTTAAATCCAGTAACCCATGTCAGGGGATTTAGCATTTACTGTTCGTGTATCCCAAGACCAGTGTCCTTCGAGTGAGGACTGCCCAAAGAGTGTGGAGTGGGCTTTGGTCAGAGGGACTCGCCATGTCTTTTCCTGGTGTCCCAGCCAAGTCCGACACCACTGAAGACAGCGATTTTAAATAGTTAAAGCAGTTTAAAAAATGCTTGTGTACACATCAAAAAGAACCAGTGGTGTGGGGGCTCACTGCACACATGCTGACACTATTTGCTTAGCGGAGTGCATCGGCTTCTCTCTGACTGCATTGCAAATGCAGCAGGCTGTGTCTTGTGTGATGTTAGTGTAAGCATAGCATTAGTAGCTGATGTCAGGGCGCTGTGCCAACGAGGCAAGTTGAGAAGCTTGCCTCAGGCTGCAGCGTCCCCCCGGTTAATAGGAGTAGTAAAAAAATGCTGCTCCTGGTAATTTTAAGAGCTGAATACTGCTCACCACTGAGTTTTCAACCCAGAATTGTTAACCAAGAAATTCAGCTCTGCCCATGTGCACAGTTGGCAGTAGTAATGTGCGAGCCGGCCCGAATTTGTGGGTATCGGGCCGAACTTGCACTCCTCTTCGCTGGTGGGCGTGGGTTGAGCTCTTGTCCTACTCTCCCCACCCACCACCTATAAATGCCAGCTTTGGGTTTCCGGGTTCTTCTTTTATAGATGCTGCTCCTACAGAAATCCTGACCCGCATCCTGCACATCACTACTGAGCAGGCATGCCTCTGCATTACTGACGGACTTGAGCTTGCAAAAATTAAAAAAGAAAAGATAAACTGCTCATGCAAACTGGGACCTTCCTGGCATGCTCTATAAAGATATATTTGACCAACTAAGAAGGGGATGGCCTCGGTAAACTAAAGGGACAGTGCTTCAGATTTGTGCTTGTGTACTGTGAAATTGGTTAGTCTGAACACTGAGAGTGAAGTACAGTGAAACCTCAATTTTACATCCCCTGATTTTGTTTTCCCTCATTTTACATTATTGTTTTTTGGTCCCACCTATATATCATGCATAATTTGTTTGCTGGTCCCCTGACAATTGTAAAATCGGGGGTTCTACTGTATGTGATTTTATACAAAGGTGTTAAATCTTGTACTCTGGGCCTTTTGTGCCAGTGTTAGTTTTGCTGCGTAACTGATCATTTCAACTAAGTTGGCAGCCACCTGACAATTTTATGGGCCCAAAATGACGCCCTTTGGGGTGGGTATATCGGACTGATCCGATCGTGGGCCCTAGGGCCAAGAATCGGATCATAAGGAAGGCCATATGGGCGGTCGGATCGCGGGGCCGCATACACGCAGAGATGCGCCCGTGATCTGACTGGGTTTTTTTTTTTTTACCTGCCCTATCGAATTTCTGCCAGATATCGATCGGGGAAGCCTGGCGGATGGCCCCACACACGGGCCAATAAGCTGCCGACTTGTCTGTCGGCAGCTTTTATCAGCCTGTGTATGGGGGCCTTTTGGTAAGTTGTATGTAAAGGAACCTCCCTCAACAAATTTCAGAAATGCAAAGATTCTGTACTTTCACAGGCTGCTTTCGCTCTCACTGTCAAATAGATGCGTCAAGCCTCAAAATATTTAACAGTGAGTTACAAGGAACCTGGCTTATAGCCTAGCAGCTCGTTGTAAATATTTTCAAAATTTATTGCATTAGGTGATTTTTTGGGCTTATGCCATCAGTTGCCCAGTGTCCTTTTGAGATTCAATTTGGGTATGTCTTGCCCTAAATTTAGTCTTCTGCCCAGCAGTGATGGGGGTTGTTTTTTTTTAGAAAGGGACATATGACACCAAACAAAAAAACTGTTAAGCAGGGTTGTGTTGCCTTTGCTCATTTTTCCTGCGTGTCTTATTTAGTCCAGAGACCCATCTTTTTGCCTGAAAGCCAAAATATACAGCTTCTACTTAGACTTTGTTTCATTTTTGAATTTAGGTTTTGTGTTTTCTTAAGATTCTTAATAAATGAAAATGCTAGAAAAATGCCTTTATAGTTCAGATCAAAAAATGTGAAAAAAAAATAAAAAAAAAAATATATATATATACTTCCTTTTTCTCAGTAATAATAAAACAGTACCTTGTACTTGACCCAAACTTAGATATAATTAAACACTTTTTTTTCTGTTCAGTTGTTTTCCCTAGAAATAAAGACTTTTTTTCAATTACTTTCTATTATTTATCTTTTACTGTTTTTCTAAAATCTAAGTATAAAGTTGAATGTTGGTGTCTCTGGTGTTTGAGTCTGGCAGCTCATTAATTCAGATGCAGACTCTAAACTGATACAATTTTGCAACATTTAATTGATACATATCACAGCAACATCTCTGGAATATTAGCAACTAACAGCTGCTTGTAATGAAACCCAGAAATTCTGCTCAGCAGGGAGAAAGATAAAAAATGTATCCATTTAGAACAGTCTAAGGCTGCTTTAGAAGGTGAAAAATTACACTTTACACTTCAATATTAGAAAAATGGTTACAAATAGAAAATAGACAGTAATTGGAAAAAGTCGTTATTTCTGGTGCTCTATGTGAAAACAACTAGTTGTTTGAAGGTGAACAACCCCTTAACATTCCCCAGAATAACATACCTTTCTCCATGCATTAAGTCTCATTTGGTTTCTAAATTACAAGCAGCTCAACTTCCTCTCTTCGGGCCTACTTCCTTGTCTAACATGAAGCTCCACCCCCTGAGGTCCCCTACTCTCTCCAACTTTGAAGACATTAAAGAGATGCTGTCTGCATATTCCTGATTGATCTCTGTTGGATTAGTAAGTATGTCCAGTTGGCAGCTCTACTGCCTTCATAATTGAAGAGAGAAGGAAAGCTCAGAAAGGAAAAAAGGATGGGCTACATGCTAGATAAGGATGAAGATAGAACTGAAGTGAAAGGAACAGTAACACCAAAAAATTAAGTAATGAAAATAGAATGTCCTGCTGACTTGGACTGGTACAACTGGTGAACTTGCGTCAAAATGCTACCATAGTTTATATAAACAAGCTGCTGTGTATCCATAACATAAGCTCTGTAGCATACAATGGGATTCTTTAAAACATGTTATCTACTGTGTATCCTGTGTCTGAATGGCTACCACCATGGCTACACAGCAGCTTATTTATATAAACTATAGTAGTGTTTCTAAAGCAAACACAGTCATTTAACCAGTGCAGGGCAACCGTATATTGTCATTCCTTTAAAACAATTTCAGTTTTTGGTATTACCTATCCTTTAAAGGGCAAGGAAAGGCAAAGAAATAAAATCACATTTTTACTTTATTTAATGAAAAAGAAATCTATCTCCAATATACTTTAATTAAAAAATGTGTACCATTTTTATAAGAAACCTGACTGTATGCAGTGACATTCTACCTTCATTTACTGCTGAGGATAGGAATTGTCAGACGGTCCCTAACTTCTGGAAGGGAAACAATCATACTTATGAACAGCAGGGGGAGCCCCTGCCTTACTTACAGCCATGCAGAACTCAAACAGCTTTGTTTTTTGATAATTTATGACGATCCCTAAGCAGCACAGACCAAACTGAGCATGTGCAGTGCCAGTGTCAGACAAAGATGTATAACAAAGTTACAAGATGACAGCCCCCTGTGGCCAACTTTGAAAGCATAAATCATTTGTTTGATTAGGCTTGTGGTGCAGTAAGTTCATGTTTATGTTTAGTATACGAAATACAGCATTTCTAGCCCTATTCTATTTTACACTTTCCTTGTCCTTTAAGCTTCTTGTAATTTAGAAACAAAATGAGACTCAATGCAGGGAGAAATGTATGTTATTCTGGGGATGTTAAGTGTAAACATGTTTAGTATAATCTAATGGGACTTTACCTAAAAGGTTTACTTATCCTATAAGAAGGTAAAAATGTTACTCAAAACTTGAATAAACAGTCAAAAATGCTGTTACTAGCACCTTAGCAAATCCTATTACAAAATCTAAGCACCAATGTTCCCATCTAGCAATGTATGGAAGCTACAGTTTTCTAGTTTTTATTTCATTACTTAAAGGAAAACTACACCCCAAAAATGAATACTTGAGCAACAGGGTTTACATATGAGCTGTTTTATGCAATATATTTTATAGAAACCTATATGTTTGAGGGGCATAGTTTTCCTTTAATTACTTCACATCCTGTTGGGACAATATTAGTTAAGTCCAGAGGTCCTCTACTGCTGACCTGCTTTCAAGAACACACAGTCATGTCTCCCAACAGGATTCATTCTACAACACTGAAGTAAAGGGCTAGTGGAAAAAGACAAACAGTGTATATACACCATTATATGATCTCTCATAACACTGGCCAAATAATCTTTACAACAGGAAGTTGCAGAAAGCAGTTATGACTAAAGAGTCCTGCCCATCCTTCATTTTCAGGCTGAAATAGTCTATTGCTGTAGATAATATCTTAAACTGTAAAGGGCTGAGAGAGAATTACTGTATCACCCATGCCCTTCTAGGGTTAATATACATGGAGCCTACAGTACATTGCAGCTAATGTTGAAAAACATTCTGTTCGTCCATAATAAATATTTTACCACGTATATGTATTTAATTTTACTGTATTCTAGATATTCTAGAATATTTTTGGTAAGCTCAATGATTTGTGACTTGCATATGATTATAGGTATGGCACACGGGCCTAAGTGTTTTGTCACAATTGTTCAGAGCCAGGATGTAGTCCCCAAAATCCACAATTGGAAAAGTAAATGGAACATTTAAAATAAAATATAAAAGATTGAAAAGGAAATATTTAGCACCAATTTAACAAATTAATATTTTACTCATCAGATTAAGTAAGTTATTTTTGGTAGCCGAGGATGATGAGAGTATAACAGTGCATACAGGCCTTAAAGGCTTACACAACAACAGTAACTTTCAAGCTGTACGGAAAGTCCTGTGTATGCACAGTACACGTCCTGTGCACAGTGACACCCACAGGCCATTTGTATAAACGCTACAGTAAACTAAACGGTAGTAATGAACTATTCTTCTATAACTCTGTATGGATCCTAATTTATTAAGCTGTTTACATACCTCCCAACGTTTTGGAAAAAGAGGGATAAAAAGATTTGCGGCACGGAGCATGTCAAAATGTTTTGACCATGCCCATTTTGTGGCCACACCCCATAATTACCATAATTACCATGTTACTTTTACAAAATTTGGCCGGTTATGAAAGTTTGAACACATTTCTGTGGTTTTATGTATTACTACTAATGAAGGTGAATTGCTCTTTAAAGGACCAGTAACATCAAAATTTATTAATGAAAAAAAAAACACCAACACATATTATACTTTCAAATCAAAAAGTCTTTATTAAGAAATAACATATAAACTTTGCTTCCTGTCCTCTACAGAAAAGGCGAAAGGGCGACCATCCATGGAGCAGAGCTCGATTCCTCCTCCCTGGCTCTCTGCTGCTTCCATTAGCAGGCGCTTCCAGGATGAACAAAGCCGGCTGCTCTCTGCGCTGTGCTCGTCGGGTCGGCAGCTGGAACATTGACCGCTCTTCCTGGACTCTTCCTCGGGGGCCACTCAAGAAGGCCAGGAGCACCGAGGGCTCGGGGAAGTTGGGCAGGAAGACGTGGGCGGGATAAAGCTATTACAGTTTCCCACAATTTACTCGAAATGATGTTGACGTGACAAAACTGGCAGCACTCAGTAATAATAGTAATACTTGGCGTCGCACACAGGGCAGTAAGGTGTAAGGGTCCCAAACACACAGGCGCACGTACAATAAAAACAGAGAGCAGTGGCCACTATAGTCACAGTCACTTCACGGTTAAATCGGGTTGTCCTGCGAAGTGCGCAACCCAGAAGCACCAGCCGTGCACTGGCCTGTACTCCGTCTCTACGGGAAGCAGGTGCAAACTCTCTCCCTGTGCTGGGCCCATGATGTGACCAGTAGCGCTTAGCCAATCCTGTCCTGTCCGAGTGCATTGTGGCACGGGAAGCAACCTCCTCCAAAGCACTCCTGCTATACTATATGTACAGGTCCCCTCTAGAGCTTTATCCCGCCCTCGTCTTGCTGCCCAACTTCCCCTAACGCTTGGTGCTCCCGGCCAGCTCGAGCGCCCCCCGAGGAGGACTCCAGGAAGAGCGGTCAATGTTCCAGCTGCCGAGGGGATGCGGCTGTGACCCCGACGAGCACATCGCAGAGAGCAGCCGGCATCGTTCATCCTGGAAGCGCCTGCTAATGGAAGCAGCAGAGAGCCAGGGAGGAGAAATCGAGCTCTGCTCCATTGATGGTTGCCCTTTCGCCGTTTCTGACAGAACAGGAAGCAGAATTTATGTAAGTTATTTCTTAATAAAGACTTTTTGATTTTAGTATAATATGCGTTGGTGTTTTTTTTTTCCGTTATGTAGTAACGCATTTTTTAATAAAAATTTTTGATGGTACTGGTCCTTTAAGCTGCAAGTCACAGTTTACCCCAAGAGACCTACTTTTCTTAAATCGTTACAAATATATCTAAAGGTGGCCATACATTGGCCGATAAAAGCTGCCGACAGACCTAGGGCCCACGATCGGATCAGCCCGATATCACCCACCTCAAGGTGGGCATATCAGAGAGAGATCCACTCGTTTGGCGACATCGCTAAATGAGCAGATCTCTCCATGTATGGCCACCTTAAGTGTACCTGCCACATATTCTGGGTTCTCAGCCAAAAGTTAATCAGGTTTTAGAAACTTGGTATCTTTTTCTGGCTGTTCAGTGCAGGAGAGCAAAGAGAAAGTCAGGACACTTCAATAATAATCTGGGACTGGAGGTTGAGCTGTCAAAAAAAAAAACTGTTGGGAGGTATGTGTTTATTCTGCAACTATTCTAATAACAATATGAAAGCTAAACAGGAACAAATGTATTAATGTGATAACTAGAAGGAATGGCTGTGGCCTAGTTACGCAATTTTCAAACACAGAGCATGAAACCAATTTGTTCCATCAATATTGTATGCCACAGATTCAAAACAATACAAAAAACATCAGGACAAGTTCAAAAGATTACATTTTGGTCTTAGAATACAAAACAGAAATAAAGAATAAATCAAAAACAGCATACAAAATTGCAGCCTTTGCTGCTACAGTGTATATATATATATATATATATATATATATATATATATATATAACATAAGCATGGCTAATCTCTGAGTTTAAAATCAAATAATTTTGATATGGAATGTATGTGTACAAGAAACACATGGAATACATAGTTATAAGACAATAGACTTTAGAAAATGTTACAAAATAAAAGCTGAACAAAAAAAAGCAGGTATTGTAAACTAACATGCATTTCTGCCTGGTTCTACTAATATTAGATTGGGAGTTTTGCATTTCCTGTCCTTTATTAGGGGATATCATATATTCATGGATGGGAAATGTCCATAAATGTATCTGTAACAAAAAACACAAAACGGCAAAGGTTTTGGGCCATTTAGCTTATAATCATTTGCACAACAGGGCTAATAGACATCATCCACCTATAGCTAAAAAGAAAGAAACTTAACACAAAACAATGCATATATAATTTTCCCTCTACTTCTTGCAGAGTAGTTTCACTACAGCTGTAATAAAGTGTGGATCAGAAATGTAGCACCAGTTCAAAGATATTTGTACTGCATCTGTGAATTCTAACATTGCCCAATTAGTTTTACAGCACTGATTTGAATTGTTCGATGTGCTGTTTAGCAGGCAGGAGTAGGCTCTTTTAACTTTACCTTAATTTCTGCCAGTTATGTGTAAAGTGTAGTTTGTAGACTCCAACAAAAAGCAGCTTCAAATTAATTTTTTAGACAACTTGAGGGTTTTGAGTAGTTTGCTTTTCTATTAAAAAAATGACATGCTATAGTGATAGCAGGTTAGTCCTTTATCTGCACGCTTACAATCCACATTGTGCAAAATTCCCATAATTCAGTTTATAAAATCCAGTGTTAAACTGCACCATTTATTGGAGTGATGACTAAAAGTGATCGCTTCAAAAGGGGAGTTGTACCATGCACTAATTAAAGTGGACCTGTCACCCAGACACAAAAAGCTGTATAATAAAAGTCCTTTTCAAATTAAACATGAAATCCAATTTCTATTTTTTTATTAAGGCATTCATAGCAGTTTTAAACTCCTTTAAAAATCACAACTGTCAATCAAATATTGCCTGCCACACCTCTATGCCTTAGGCATAGAGGTGGGGCAGACAATTACCATTCAGCGCTTTCTAGATGTCACTGCACATCCCACATTCCCCATTCTCTTCACAATTTAAAGGGGTTGTTCACCTTTGAGTTAACTTTTAGTATAACGTAGAGAGTGATATTCTGAGAAAATTTGCATTTGGTTTTGATTTTTTTATTGTTTGTGGTTTTATAATTATTTAGCTTTTTATTCAGCAGCTCTCTAGTTTGCAGTGTCAGCAATTTGGTTTCTAGGGTACAAATTACCCTAGCAACCCTGCATTGATTTGAATAAGAGACTGGAATATGAATAGGAGATGGACTGAATAGAATGAGAAGTAATAAAAAGTGGCAATAACAATACATTTGTAGCCTTACAGAGCATTTGTTTTTGGATGGTGTCAGTGACCCCCATTTGAAAGCTGCAAAGAAACTAAGAAAACTATGAAAAATAAATAATGAAGACCAATTGAAAAGTTTCTTAGAATTGGCCCTTCTAACTAAACGTTAACTTGAAGGTGAACCACCCCTTTATTTGTGTAACCAGGGCATGTGGATGGACATTAGGTCCCCCATTCTGGTGCACAAACAAGATTCTGAGATCATGCAAGTCTTGCCTCAATAACAGTGTTCACAAAATGGCTCCTGCCTGCTTGCTAGAATTATGAATTCTCAGACTAAAAGAAACAAGATTGAAATAATTTATAAAGTGTAATTAAAGTTCATTTTGCTTGGCTAATGTGATAAAATAGGATTTTGAATAATTTTCTCAAGTGACGGATCCCCTTTAAAGGTAATACAAGTTGATCGCTGGATGTCAAGTTGGTTTCTATATGAAGCATTTGCTTTTCTACCATGACTCTTTCAAAAATATAAAATGCTATCTTGTTGCTTGGAGTCACAAACCATGATCAGCTAGATTTCTACAGTGAAATCTTCTGGTTAGCGTGATAAGTGTGGACCTAGAAATCAGATACCCACTTCAAACGAAGACACATAGCGATTCATTGTGAGCAAGCTACTATACTGTTGCTTAGTAGAACAGTACAGAACACTGAAATTTGTTTTTTAAAAGAACAAATAGATTTTTTCAATATTTCATTTTCAAATCTGACATGGGGGCTAGACATGTTGTCCGTTTCCCAGGTGCCCCAGTCATGCAACTTGTGCAATGTTAAAGTTTAGTCACTCTTTAGGGCTAGGGCAGACGGGGAGATTCGGGGGCATTTTGTCACCTGGCGACTTCTCGCCGCGACTTGTAGCCCCCGAACCTCCCCGAATAGCCAAGTCCTGGGGCGCACTGGCGTTGCTTGAAAACGCCGGCGCCTATTCACACGGAGCGGCGCGCTTTTTGAAATTGCTCCAAATTGCCTCGCGAGTCAATTTGGAGCGATTTCAAAAAGCGCGCTGCTCCGTGTGAATAGGCGCCGGCGTTTTCAAGCAACGCTGTGCGCTCCAGGACTTGGCTATTCGGGGAGGTTCGGCGGCTACAAGTCGCGGCGAGAAGTCGCCAGGCGACAAAATGCCCCCGAATCTCCCCGTCTGGCCTTAGCCTTACTGCTGCACTGCAAGTTGGATTAATATCACCCCTCCCCCCATCCCAGCAGCCCATTAGCAGAACAAGGGGAAGGTAACAAAATAAAAGCTCCCTGGTAGATCCAAGAACAACACGTGTGATACCCTGGCGATTTCACAACACTTCACACATCCATTCATGCAACTCTCGCAAGTATCACCTGTTTGTTGCATGACAAATTGGTAATCCTATCACACTAACTACACAGAACCAATAACTCTGTAAATTTCAGATGTCACACAATGTGCCATTGTGATTGGATTAGTGGAATAGTTTATATCCCGAGGATTTCCCACACCAGTCAGTTGAACAGAAGAAGCTGCTAGAATGAGTAGTGAAATTACTTATATTAGATATACCATGACCTGGATAAATGAAGATCTTCTTAGTCAACACTCAATAGTAAAAATCCATGTCCCACTGCGGCACCTTCAGTTACACTGAGCAGAAGAAACAGAAAGCAGTTGCAAAGTGTAGCACAGGCTCTTTATGAAAGCACATGACCAGGCAAAACGACCTGAGATGGATGCCTACACACCGATATTACTAAACTAAAAAAAATTACACTTGTTGGGTAAGGAATACAAATTTACATGGTAGAGTGAATTATCTGCAGTGTAAACAGTGTAATTTAGAAAGAAAACCTACACCATAAAAATCATGACAGAATTCCTTTAAGACAGGAAATTGTAATTCTCTCAAGGGTAAGGCCACACATAGAGATTTCGGGGAGATCTGTCGCCTGGCGACTAATCGCCACAACAAATCTCCGAAATCTCTACGTGTGGCCTTATCCTAATGCAGTTGTAGATGATGATTAAATCGCTCTGTTAAACCTGGGTTTTTGCAGATAACAGATCTGTCCGTAATATGGATCTTCATACCTTAAGTCTACTAGAAAATTTAAGAAGGGTGTTACCAACAGTTCTGTTGATATGTTACTTGATGCATTTCTTGATATATTTCTTATCTTTGGCCCTGCTTAGAAGAATCCCATAGAGCAGGGGTCCCCAACCTTTTTTACCCGTGAGCGACATTCAAATGTAGAAAGCGTTGGGGAGCAACACAAGCATGAAAAAAGTCCTTTAGGGTGCTAAATAGGGGTTGTGATTGGCTATTTGGTAGCCCATATGTGGACTGGCAGCCTACAAGAGGCTCCACCTTTCACTATACTTAGTTTTTATGCAATTAAAACTTGTTTTCAAGATTGGAATTCAAAAATAAGCACCTGCTTTGAGGACCATGAGAGCAACATCCAAGGGGTTGGAGAGCAACATGTTGCTCAAGAGCTACTGGTTGGGGATCACTGCCTTAGAGTTTCAATAAAGGCAGTTGTTAGAAGTAATACACTAGATGCTAATATTTCACAGATGCTGCTGAGAAATGTATCAGCTAGATGTAGCAAATTTCAGATTCTGCACCTGGATTACTGAGCTTTCAGACCCGAGACAATAAACTTTAACATTCAGTTTATGTGTTAAGCACACATCCAGTTCACTGAATGGGTTGTATAAATGCTAAGATTCTTTTTTTAACTTTTGTCTAAGGATATTTTCATAATGTAGGTTTCATACAATCTAAATATATATCTTGTAATCAGTCATCTGATAATTTAAACTGTGACTTTTAAAAGTCATTTTTCCCATTCGCATTTTAGTTGTTTGTTCACATTCCTAGCAGCAATATCCCAGCCCCCACAATTTGAGGTATAATTATGACTCATGGTAAAACTGCCCCAGTGCACTATAAGAGTAAGCTAGCCAGATGTGCCCAGATTCCACAATATACAAGCACTTGGTATGCAGGTAATGTGGAATCCCTAGTTTATTTATCCCTAGTGGAGTACATTTCTTTTTTTTTTTTTGTTTGCAAAGATAAACTAATGTGAACTATATTAACTGATATTTCCCAAAAGAGGCATTTTGGGAGTTAATTTCCTACACATGCCCAATAGAAGTATGCAATCCTACACATGCCCAATAGAAGTATGCAATATTTTAAACTATAATTCATTTATATATTAATAGTCAGAAAAATTATTTTACACTGTTTAGTTTGGCTTGCCAAATCTAGTTTGGTTGGGTCTAAATGTTTTTTTTTCAATTTTTTTATTTTATTATATTTTTTTCATATTAATTATACTGATCCTAAATTGTTTTATTTTTTTAGCGGGGATCTGACGAGCTTCTTTCTTCTGGTATCGTTAACGGGCCTTTTACCATGAGCCATTCCACTCCAGCTACAGGTACAGTGAGACAGTCAATGAGTCAGCATGCTATGCTTTGCTGGTCTCTAGCTTATCACATAATTTCAATACATTTCAATTATGGGTCATAGAAACTCTCCAAATTCAGTGTGCTGTCAATCTTTTATGTTTCCTTCTGTTTTGTGTGTTTTTCTGTCTTGCTCTAGTTTATTTATTGCATTTTAAAAATAACTCTCAGTCCAAAAAGTTGTATTAGGCTTTATTAGGCTATGACTCCCTTAAGTGTATGACTCCCTCACATTTATGGAAACCCTGTATAATAATTGACAACATGCTTATTGAGAATTGGTTACTAGCCAAGAAATGTGTTCCTTAATTTGCATTGCTTTCATTGAATATCATAGTCTTCAATCCTTATATCTTGTAGCTAAATAAAATCGGCTGTATGCTATTTTTCAGATGCTTTCTTAAAATGGGACAATAGAAAAAGAAAACATGGCCAAACTTTTTTTAATGTCTAATACACAGTTGTAGAAGAGAAATAAACCATAACTAATATAACTGGAAATGCCATGTTTTGTATACTAAGCTAAATGAATCGGCTTAAAGGTTCAGCATTTCTATAGCTTTAATGATCCAGGCTTTAAAAATTGTCACAGAAGCTCTCCATTTTGGATTTTTTTTTTGTACATTTTGTTAGAAGTGTCAGTAACACGCACATGCTCATTGAGCTCTGAGCAGCTGTTGAGCAACTAAGCTTAGGGGTTGTCGGTAATCACAAAGCAGCAATTTAACTGACCTGTCATAGAAGTTCATGCTACAGGGCTGATTTTTCAATCCTAATGCTACACTGGTTTCATTAACTGCTATGTAAGATGCATCTGCATTAATTACAAATTACCAAGCATTGAATGGTGACTTTTATAATCTGTGTATTTACTGTATATTTTGAGTTGATCCCTAAACTTGGGTAACTGACAACAATGCACGTTATATGATTCAGCAGAAAGAATATGGGGAGCTACAGGAGGCTTCTTCAAAGGCACATTTCTTCATGTTAAAAGGCTGTGGTTGACTTGGTTCAGAATCCCAAAACATAATGTATGACGTTTCTGCCCTACTTCTTTGTTAAGCTTTAGTTTTCCTTTAAGGACCACCATTAATTAGCATGTACATGGGCATGACCTACAAATGTAGAAGTATTTTTGATTAGTGCCTGCCATCATATGTCAGTTTTCAAAACACAACTTATTTTACTTTACTAAGGGAAAATATATAAGAGATGGCAGCACTCAATTTGAAGTCCCCTAAATTGGAAAACAAATCAATAATAGAGGCGCCATCGTTTCTTGACCTAGGGTAACCCCCCTCACCCCGCCTCCCTCCGAGCAAGAAGAGGTTACCACAACTCACCTCATGGCAGCACTTCCCTGGGTAGAGGTCACTGCCCTATTTGCATACTGTTTAAAAATATTCTCAGACTGCCCATAGTACCATCAAAATATACCTATCTTTAATATATCATATGCATATATCATGTTTCAGTACTGCACAAAAATAGTAAAGATAATATTTTGAGATGAGATATATCTACAGTATCACAGGAACCTTGCAGTCAAGTCTTATGGCTTATGATGTACGTTTATGTTTTCATTTCCTAAAGATGTACCACTTGCGGCTTTGTTCTTCCTCTCTAAATAAAATCTGCATTATTAGATCAGTACAATTATTTGTGCAAACATATTTTGCCTAAAGCAACACTGAAGTACACTTAAAGATATCCTATAATTTGATTTCTTGTTACTAAATGATTACATCAGAATTTAAGATAAAGTTGTATTAACGGTAAATATAAACATTAGGCAACAATTCCATGATGATTGGGGCTAAGTCACATCCAGAAACGCTTACAGTTTAATAGGATAAGGACTGAAGTTGTTTTTCTTACATAAATGTTTACCGTAATGGAGGGTTAAAAAAGAAATAATGTCAACAATCACTGCGTGTGCCAAAACTAAAGTACCCCAAGTGATTGTTTTCACTTAACTGATACCCCAGGTCATTGTTCCTAATAGCCCAGAGTTCTTCTCAGCAAGCACTACTGAGCAATCCTCTTCCTAATTCTTATTTCTTCATATGGATGCACATTAGCAGTAAAGTGAAACGCTGAACTTTTACAAAAAAGTCAACAAAAACTCAGAGTCAGCGCACATCCTATTCAAAATTATGACGGGTGCTCATCCCAGGGAGACTCCCCATTAGGATCCCCAAAATCTTTAAGCACACAATAGTAAACAAGGAGAGCACACCAATTCTCAAAAATAATGAAATTTAATCCAAACAAATTACAAAATAATATCTTAAGAAAAAACAAAATCATACACCAAAAAATGCAAAAATAGAAAAAAATGAAAAAAGAAAAAAAGACAATCGCCCAACGCGTTTCGACCATAAGGGTCTTCCTCAGGGGCAAAAAGAGACAAAAAATAAAAAAACAACAAGCAACATTAGGAAGACCCGAGAGTGCCCCGGGAAGGATTAATACTGGCGGCATTTGAGAACCTGCAGGGCCAAAACTAGGGTAGCACAGGCTGAATAGGTGTGTGCCCAGTGCCCCCACATTATGAGCACAAGTCAAATGACTGGGGCAGCTAGGAAACTGATATGTCTAGCCCCATGTTAGATATTATATAAAAAAAAATCTGCTCTTTTGAAAATTGGATTTCAGTACAGAATTCTGCTGGAGTAGTACCATTAACTGATGCGTTTTGGAAAAAGAAAACATGTTTTCCTATGACAGTATCACTTTAAGCTGGAGATGTATGTGAATTATAGATAGCTGCATATAAAGAGGTTAAAAAAAATGTGTCCGTGCGCTATGAAATATAATTTTTCTGTCTTTATTTTGATGTATTTTGCTTTTTTTATCCATTGTGACTTTGTGTATAGTCTGATTTCTTAAATTTGTAGGGGCAGTTGGCCCCAAACAGCCTCTGTGGAAGTAAGAACAGTCCATACAGTGCATGCCCCCTCAAAATTGCCTCCAGAGAATACAACCACAACCTTAAGGCTCAGTTCACACAAGCAGATTCGGGGAAATTAGTCGCCACAGCGACAAATGGCTAGGGATGCACCAAATCCAGAATCCTTCTGCCCAGCCATACGGAACTCTAAAATGCATGACAAGGAAGTAAGGAAATGTTTTCCCCTTCCCACCCCTAATTTGCATATGCGAATTAGTTTGAATTCGGTTCGGTATTCGGCCAAATCTTTTTTGAAGGATTTGGGGGTTTGGCTGAATCCGAAATAGTGGATTCGGTGCATCCCTACAAATAGCCTCTTCTTCGGGGCGACAATCTCCCCAAACTGCCTTCTCCCTGCCCTCCACCCGCTAAAGTGAAAATCATCTTCGTTTTCCGAAGTTTCCTCGTGAGGCATCTTCGGGCAACTTTGGAAAACAAAGTGTTGCATGTGAATTGCCGCAGGCGATTTTCACTTTAGCGGGTGGAGGGCAGGCAGAAGGCAGTTCGGGGAGATTGTCGCCCTGAAGAAGAGGCGATTTGTCACTGGGGAGACTAATCTCCCTGAATCTGCTTGTGTGAACTGAGCCTAACAGTCTAACCTCAGTTTAAATACTCCATCCCTTTTGCCAGTGTAGTTCTGTACATTAATGTCTAGCATCTTATTGCCTTCCTGTATTCTAACATTTACTAGCTATTATCTTTGCACCCTCATTGCTGCAGATAATGTATACGAGCACATAAAAGATTAAGAAATAACACCTAGGTGAGCAACCAAATAAAGGAGGAGCACCACAGCTGAGAACAGACCTCCTGTGTGGGAGAATGTGTGTTGTTACTGTGACTCTGGCTTTATCTTATTCTTTGTTTCTTTAACTTTTTTAGCTAATGGGAACGACAACAAAAAGTTTAAAGGAGACCGTTCCCCCTGTTCTCCATCAAGAGTGCTACACATCAGAAAAATTCCAAATGATGTCACAGAGTCCGAGATCATCTCTTTAGGTCTACCTTTTGGCAAAGTTACCAATCTTTTAATGTTAAAAGGAAAAAGCCAGGTATGTTAATGTGCAACTGATGTTTTTGGTTTTTAAAAAGAACATATCCATAGGATTTTTTTTTATATTGGCAGTAATATCTTACAAATAAATCCTACTTTAAATAAGCAATAATTTCTAAATACAATCAACTTCTATAGTAAAGTTTATGTTAATATATAGGTATGTTTGTTGGGCTATAAGATATGTATAAGGCAGAATCAAGGGGTCTTATTTTAAATAAATACAAACATTTTTTGATGAATTTGTTTTATTTTCCCTCATCTTGTGTTGCCTATTTGCAGCTGTGTATGCATGCTCCCTGAATTTCCAGGCTATTAAAAATGTGATGCATTTGTTGATGCATTTCTCGGCAACCTCAGACAAATGCCTGAAATTAATGTAGCAAATTGTAACTGCTTCTTTAGGTGCATCTTCAGTAGGGGTCTGAATCTCCTGCTGCAGAGAACTGTAAAAGTTTAGCGTTAAAGACTTGTGCTTTTACTGAGAAGCATGAGAGAGATGAATAGAAACCAAATACATTTTAAAAATAAAAATGCTAAAAAAATAGCCATTGTGTACACATGGGCTTCCAGCATCGGACTGGGGGAGGGCCCAGGGCCCACCAGGCCGCAGCCTCAGGGGCCCCCCACACTGTCCTCTGGGCCTCCTATCCACAAAGTCCAATCTTCTGACAAACCACCTCCCACCTGCCCCATACAGCAACATTTTCTGGGCCCCCAGGATCCCGCCCACCCCAGCTCGGCCCCCAAACCCCACCCCAGTATAACGTTCATACATACATCAGTGGTGGATTTAAAGGGGTGATTCACCTTCAAGTTAACTTTTAGTATATTGTAGATGGGCCAATTCTAAGAAACCTTTCAATTGGTTTTCATTATTTATTTTTCATAGGTTTTTAATGATCTGCAATTTTCTTCTGTTTCTTTGCAACTTTCAAATAGGGGTCACTGACACCATCTAAAAACAAATGCTCTGTAAAGCTACAAATGTATTGTTATTGCCACATTTTATTACTTATCATTCTATTCAGTCCATCTCCTATTCATATTGCAGTCTCTTATTCAAATCAATGCAGAGTTGCTAGGGTACTGTGTATCCTAGAAACCAAATTGCTGACACTGCAAACTAGCGAGCTGCTGAATAAAAAGCTAAATAACTATAAAACCACAAACCATAAAAAATGAAAACCAACGGCAGGGAGCCGGCCGGGCCCAAAAGGTTATGCACGCGCATACATTTTGCTGGTGTGACCAGGTTCAGGAGCTAAGGAGGCAGTACTGGTAGCAGATCTGGTCCGCTGGTCCAGTCCGACCATGTGGGCTTCTGTATCAGTTCTGTATCTGTTCCAGAAGAATTCTGTATTGAAATCCATTTCTCAAAAGAGCAAACATTTTTTAATATTTCATTTTGAAATCATTTTGTCAATTTCCCAGCTGCCCCAAGTCATGTGACTTGTGCTCTGATAAACTTTAATCACTCTTTACTGTTGTACTGCAAGTTGGAGTGATATTACCCCCTCCCTTTCCCCCACCCGGCAGCCTAACAACAGAACAATGGGAAGGTAACCAGATAACAGCTCCCAAAAGGTGGCCATACACGTAGAGATCCGCTCGTTTGGCGATGTCGCCAAATGAGTGGATCTCTCCCCGATATACCCACCTTAAGGTGGGCGATATCGGGATGATCCGATCGTGGGCCCTAGGGCCCAATAATCGGATCAGAACGGCACAGATACGGGCGCAGCAAAGAACAGATGCGACGGGATTTTTAATCCTGCCCGATCGACATCTGGCCGACTTTCGATCGGGGAAGCCCGTCGGAGGGCCCCCCACACGGGCCAATAGGCTGCCGACTCAGTCTGTCGGCAGCTTTTATCGGCCTGTGTATGGCCACCTTAACACAAGATAACAGCTGCCTGGTAGATCTAAGAACAAAACTCAATAGTAAAACCCATGTCCCACTGCGTACTATTCAGTTACATTGAGAAGGAAAAACAACAGCCTTCCAGAAAGCAGTCCCCTCCTAAAGTGCTGGCACAAGTCACATGACCAGGGGCTCCTGGGAAATTGACAAAATATCTAGCCCCATGTCAGACTTCAAAACTGAATATAAAAAAATCTGTTTGCTCTTTTGAGAAATGGATTTCAGTGCAGAAGTCTACTGGAGCAGCATTATTAACTGATGCATTAAAAAAAAAAAAAAAAAATGACAGTTTCCCTTTAAACCTCCAGGGTTTGGCCTTGAGCATACTTAGTTTGCTCCTCTCCCCCTCCCTTCTTCCTCTTTCCTCCTTCTCTCCCTGCTGTAATCTGAGCATAGACCTATAAGAGAGCAGTGAGAAACAGGATGTTATGTCACACCATGCTAATATGGCGGCTGCTAAATAGAGAGAACTTCTAGAGCTATTTACGCAGGTATGGTAAAGCATTCTACAGAATAAATCTGGTGCTCCAGCTTGCAATATTATGGCTAATAAAGGTTAGCAGTGGTAACTGCGTTCTACCCAGGGCATTTTAGCCAGGTGCTGCTCTTTTCCCCATCGCCTGGCTCTACTTTCTTCTTGCTACACCCCCACAGCGCACTGAAGAAGGAAGTGTGAGACGTAAGCATGTAGAACGGTGTACAGTCTTGTCAGTGTTTGTAAAATAGGCAGTCTTAGAGCTAGGGAGGTTGTGGGGGGCACATATTTATTTTTCTCCCACCCGCCAATTATTTTTTGGGGGGGCTAGGGTTCACACTGGATAATCACTGGATAATCACTTGAGGTGCATAACTGGATTGCTGGATTGCAACTGGATTTACAAATAACAAAAAATAAGTTGAAAATGTTTAATATACATTGGGAAGATTTGGAAGGAGAGCTCCTTTATGTAGGTGGCATATGTTCTAATCTTGATAGTAAAATTGATTGCATTGTATCAATGAGCAGAAACACTATGTAGATGTGGTAAAGTCCAAACTTCATACCCATTCAAACTTACATGGAACATTTTTTGGTTAAAGGGATGTGCTTCCCTGGCCAAGCACAAAACTAAGCCCAAGGCCAGTGATTTAAAAACAATTATAAAAACATTTGAATGAATCTGTTTTAAAGACTGCTCATTGTTCAATGTCGATAAATAAGTGCATCTTTCCTTATTTTGGTAATCCTGTGGCATGCCAACGTAGGGCTGATGTGATCTTTTGTCTCACATGGAAAAACCATACTAACCAATCTGCCAAGTAGCATACCATGCATTAATTTGCTTAACGTTACAGCAGTTTATTTAAAATGGTTGCTTTTAGTGAAAATGTATTCTTTTTTTTGCTTCCAATTGGTAGGCCAGTTGTTGTTGTCCCTTTATACAAAACAGGATTTCCTAATTTTTAAGAAAAATTATTTGAGCATCTAAAGACCTATATATAGAGAATTTTAGAAATATAGCAGGATCCTAGAATCCCAAAGTCTTTAACAAGCTCATGAGGATGGCCTATGTTGTAAAACTGAATAATGTGCTTACTATATCGTACACATTTATTGTAGCTTTTATTGTAGGTTGTGGATGAAGACATCTGTCAGTAGTACTATGGAAAAATAACATTTATGTTGATAGATCAGTAAGCAGCATGTGACTAAGGTGCCAGTGAGACTATGGCTTCTTAAACCGTAACACGCACCCATATTCATATTCTTGTAGGTATAGTGGTCTTTTAAGGGTTCAGTTTCACATTAGTATTGGTGAAATAAAATCAATGAAAACCATAGAAAAATTATTAATTTGGTTCTTCTATTTAAATATAATTCCATAGGGCTAATTTACTACCACAACTGCAGCTGTGGTCACACAAACGTGGACGCAGCCAGAATTTATAAAAGGGGTGGTTCACCTTTGAATTAACTTTTTGTATGATAGTCTTTTAGAAATCCATATTCTAATGGTTTAAATTTTTTTATAGTAACTGATGCAGGTGCAGCTAGGGTGAGGTGTTGATATCCATATGTGTTTTATTGAAACATTAGGATATGTTTAATTTGGATTTGCACGGTACAGATATTGGATCTGTCAGTTGGAAACCATCATCCAGTCTTGTATATTATAATGTGTTTTATGTTACCTAAGCTAGTATTACTGTATGTAGATGTCTAAATTGTGTTTGATTAATGCACAGGCTCCCCTACGTTATAGCCTAGGGGCCCAGTGTGATCAGAGGCCCATCTAGCTTTTTATTTGCCTTGCTGGGAGAAGGTGGTGGTCAAGGTGTAAAACCACCTAATCCCAACAGAAAGAGCTCAGATGCAAGCATGCCTGAATCTGTGACCATCCTGTACCAGCAGTGGCCTTAAAGCATTGTATTCCATTCGTGGTTTTTTTTTTTCTAACATCATCATCTTTTTCAGGCCTTTTTAGAGATGGCATCCGAAGAAGCAGCTGTCAGTATGGTGAATTACTACACCCCTGTTCCTCCTCATGTCCGCAGTCAGCCTGTGTATATTCAGTATTCAAATCACAGAGAACTGAAAACAGACAACCTCCCTAATCAAGCTGTAAGTAATGTAAGGGGAAAAGAGTAAAAAATGTGTTTTGCATAACCTATACCATAGGTTCTTCTCTGGTGAACAGGGCTGGATTTACATAGCAGGAGCCCCTAGGCCCGCTGTCGTTTGTCGCCCCTGTCCCTCCCTTTTATTTGCTCAAATTTTCATCTGGATGGAGCAGTTGGAATTGGCACACAGGAAATTTACATTTTTGAACCAATGTGGGTGTGGTGTGGACAGCATGCCGCCCCCTAAAATCCTGCCGGCCCAGGCCTAGGTGGCCTCTCCACAAATCCAGGCCTGCTGGTGAATTAGAAATGTGTGTTTTCAGATAATATAATTCAGTAGTAAAATATGTAACATTATTTAAAAAAAAAGTTTGTTTTCTGATCTAGCAGCTTCAGCTCACCTCCTGCAGGCTATTGTTTATATCGTTCATAGTTGGCAAATCTATGTTTCGTCAACCAGTTTGGTCTTATCATCTGAAAGTCGCTGCATGGTCTAACATTATCTTCCAAAATATAAAAGATTCAATTTGAGTGGGAAATCAGACATGGAAATTATTTATATATACAGTACATATTCTAGTATATTGTTTACACTTTCAAGAAAGACTTCAGCTATACTGTATACTGTATAACTATATTTTATTAAATATTAATAATTTGGAGTAATTTGTAACGCTGAAAACTCCACAGATAAAAACTTTTTTTTTTTCTTTTTAAATTCTATATTTTACATTAATGTTTAAAATATCTCCAGAATTATTGTAATGCCCAAATCCATAAATACATATGGACAGAGAACAATACCAGAAAGTCATACAGAGTATAATATCCAGAAGCATAATAGCACCTCAAATATTGTAATAATACAAGCCAGAAGGTTTAGGAAATGTGGGAGATGATATGCATCAAAATGTTTGAGAAGGTTTAGTTAGTATAGTTTTGCAGTTTCGTATTGTGAAGTAGAAAGTCATATTTGAATCTGTCAGCAAGTATTTTGTATGGTTTTATGGGTAAACAAACTTTTTATCTCATGATATATTTATGTTAAAAAAAATTTTGTTGACAGCATTTTGGTGCAGCCAATTGTCTCAATGTGTCGGTGCTATAGAAATAATGAATAATTAATAATGGCATGATTTCTCCTATATAAAATAAATGCAGCAATAAAGTGGTTTTTTTAAAGAAACTATGAGCTAGCTACTAGAAAGTCCTTGGGGAAAAGGAGTGGCTAATGTATCTTCTGCCTTGGTATTTCAAACCACTTTTCTTCTGAAGGCTACTGTAAGAATCACGTTACAGGATTTTACCATTTTGTGCTTCACAGTGCTTCACCTATTTAAAATCTGATCACTGTCCTAAGACATTTTATAATTTATAAGGCTTGTGTCACACAGCAGTTTTTCCACATGACTTAAATTACTGTAGAAACTTTGTTTTTGCCTCGCTAGCTATATATATGTTATAGGATATACTGCCCATATCTGCTAGCATAATGTCAAATGAATAATTTTGTCTCCACAATTTTACTCCAGAAAAATAGCAGTGCTTTAAAGCTGGTAATTTTTGTTCCCTAACAAGTATATACATTGACAATAGGGCCTCTCCTGCCATGAGGCAAGGTGATAATCTTGCCTTAGGCAGAAGTGGGCGGCCAATTACCATAGATTTCTAGCAAACGGGGGTCTTAAAATATCAGACAAGGGATACTGAATAGAAATGGCATGAGAGTGCCCTGCTCACATTCACAATAGTGTGTGTAAACAGTTCCAGAGTAAATAGTGCTACCGAATTCAGTGGAGCCTTAGTCATGCAATAAATCCACTGGATAGGACAAGGAAAGTCATGGGGTATGGCTTCCTCCCTGCTCCCTCCCTGCAGAGTCTATTACAGGGGTCCCCAACCTTTTTTGCTCGTGAGCCACATTTAAATTTAAAAAAGAGTTGGAGAGCAACACAAGCATGAAAAAGTCCATGTGGATGTCAAATAAGTGCTCTGATTGGCTTTTTGGTAACCCCTATATGGACTGGCAGCCTACAGGAGAGAATGTTTGGCAGGACATCTGTTTTTTATGCAACCAGAACTTGCCTCTAAGCCATTAATTAAAAAATCAGCACCTGTTTTGAGGCCACTGGGAGCAACATCCAAGGGGTTGGAGAGCAACATGTTGCTCGCGAGCTACTGGTTGGGGATCACTGGTCTGTTACAAGAAAACTTGTCTCTGTTTGTAAAGCTGACCTATAAATGCAGATTAGCATAGTGGTGTTCACAGACCCCATCTTCTGTACATTTTGGTTTTCTTCGGATCAGTTCCCTGGGATGGAGCTTGCTGGCATGTGTAGTAGTTGAAGCAAACACTGGACTATCTTCAACTGCTTCAAAAAGCTCAGCTTTTTCAACAGTGACATTTTTTCTTGTAATAGACTCTGTGGGGGGGGCGGGCGATGGAGGGCAGTGAACGGGGGATTATGTTTGGGAGGTTTAGTTCTCCATTACAAGTTTTAGGCTTTACCTACAAAGAGGAGAAAATATGGTGTCCCTCTGCCCTAAGGAAACTTACCCTGGGGTGGTATGATTTATTAAGAAGTAGACCATCAGCCTGGGGCTAATGGTATGCCATGAAAGCCTTCAGGGGTGCCAAATAAATTGACATGCCTATTGACTGTAGCTTTTCTTGCCATTTGATCTGTGACTCCAAGAAAGGCTTCTGAGTGATTTTCAGGCAAGCATTGCATGAAATTTTCCCAAGCTGGCATTTCCTCACGATTGCCTTTTATATCACTATCACTGTGTAGCCTTTAGCAGCCATTCAAAGGTGAAAAAGGAGAAAAGCAGGGCCGGAACTAAAGATAGGCAGAGCAGGCACGTGCCTAGGGCGCAAAGCTTTGGGGGTGCCAGGCACGTACCTTTCACTGCTGCCTACCCCTTAGTCCGGCATAGTGAGTTGCGCTTGTCAGCAGTCCTGCGCCTGTTTGAGCGCATGTGCACGCATACGTGAAGGGAGGGGGAGAGTGTCCCTGAAGTGGCGCGCCTGTTTGAGCGTGTGCGCATATGTGAAGGGAGGGGGAGAGTGTCCCTGAAGTGGCGCGCCTGTTTGAGCGTGTGCGCATATGTGAAGGGAGGGGGAGAGCGTCCCTGAAGCAGCCGGTCAGCGCGCACCTCCTGCATGCCTGGTTGAGGGGGCACCTCGGCTGGACGGGTTGCCTGGGGCGTCCGCTCTGCCCTGGAGAAAAGGCACAGGTTTACATAGAAGATAACCGATAAACTGTAGAATATACTGTAGGAATTCTCTACTGTGTCACCTATGCCTTTTCTCCTTTTTTTTCCAAACTGAATGGCTTCCCCCAGGCTATACAGCATCTTGTTTATATTAACTATAATTGTTTCTGAAGTAAACAGAACATTATATTTGAATTACTTTAACACACTTTATTTTTTGCTGTTACAGTGCCTTTAAATAAGAGGGTATAAATTAGGCTGAACATTTAACAAAAAGATCAATAATACCTTATTGGGTACTGCCTTCTTCAATCTCTTTTTGTTGTCTGTGACTCGGAAGCATAAAATGCTATGTTAGGCCATTTTTAATCTCTTTATCTTAAACTTCTTTGTTCTTTTTTATATTCAATAGAGCTCTTGTGTCATGCTCCTCCCAGTATTGTACCGGAGTATTTAATATTATCTATTTAAAATATAAATGTATTCAGGACTTTTCAAAACATCACTGATTTCATTTTCTCAGAATTGTATGCTATAGAATAGAGACATTGCATTTTGTTGAAACAGCCTTATTTGCGGAGTGTTGACTCTAGCCACATCTTTAGACAACAAAGCAAATAAAGTTTATAAGCAAGTTTGAATTTTTATTTTTAGTTACACAGAAACAAATTTACCTTTTTCTTTTCTTAACTTACATTTTTTAAGGATAACCCTATGGCCTTACACCTTTAGTTTACCATTTAGTTTTGCACCTTTAGTTCTTAAGATGTTATATTTCACAACACTATATACTTCTACCATTCAATTCTACAATAAACAATGTCAAATATTTAATCAAAGAACAGAAGCTGAAGGCCTTACTGAATGGACCAGCATTCTCATAGAATGGAGAAGCTATAATCTGCCCATTTTTGCTTTGCTGTGCCTTTGTGTTGATGAAATTTCGTTGAAATCTAAATTATTAATGGCCTTCACAATCTTTCTTTAAGAAGCAGAGGGTAAACTCAATCAATCACCATATTAAAAAAATCTACTTACATATTGGTACCTACCTATACCTATGTACACAAAAATGTTTTACCACGGGATTCTAGTTTGGTTTAATTGATTTAATTTTCATATAAACATATATATTTCATGTGAATATGAACAACTGAGTTGGAAGAAGACCAATATGGGAAAAACTCATGTATAAATAAAAAATGTATTGTTCAATTGATAAACAACATGTAAGCACATATAATGTTAACAGAGAATACAACATTGAATATACATGTACTGCTTCTCTTTTGTAATCAATGATCAATAACGGTTATGATGTTAAAAAAAAAAAATCTACTTACAAAACAGCGGAGTAATCAAATAGATTAGAAAATTCCTGGTGGAACTATATATGCCGCAGAAATTTTTTGTGTGTAAAAACCTAAAAACTTGCATGTTCAAATTGATTTTGTTTATTTCAGAGAGCACAGGCTGCATTGCACGCTGTGAATGCTGTTCAGTCCAGTGGTCTGGCACTCGCAAGTATACCTGGAAGTGAAGGTTTGGTCCTTACAGGACATAGTCCAGTCCTCAGAATAATTGTGGAAAATCTATTTTATCCTGTCACATTGGAAGTCCTGCATCAGGTAGAGTACCGAGCACCAATTTATTATGTTGTTTTTTTCCAATGCCATTCTAAATAAATTGTAAAATTAGTCACCTACATCTGTCTAATGACATAGTGTTGATTCAGGTCGCCAAAGCTATTGGTGGGAACATCCTAGCAGGTAATGACATTCATAAGCAAGTGTATTAGCTTTGTTCTATCTTTTGGTCTGCCCTTTTAAGTGCCTTTTTATGTTATGATTAAGCTATACTCTCTAGATTCTTTATTTAAACTGAGATGTGTTATAAGTATTTGTTTTTGACAGATTTTTTAATCCAACACTGCAGATCTTTTCAAAGTTTGGAACTGTACTCAAGATCATCACATTTACTAAGAACAACCAGTTCCAAGCTTTGCTTCAGTATGCTGATCCGATGAATGCACATCACGCCAAAGTGGTAAGAGCACAACATTGTTGTATGGTAATAAGTCTGGGTTTCATTTGCATGTTTGCTGGGTTTTGGCAGCCATATGTTCTGCATTATCAGAGGCACAAAGCAGCTTTGTGTAATGATGTGCCTAGTAAACAATGGTTGTAAGTAATGAATGTGCCTGAAGGGCATTGGGATCCTGCTCCACAATTGCTGACCTATTTGCAACATTGAGATAAGTGACAAACACTGTGCAAACACTGTAAAATACATCTGAATCTTTTCTAGCGTCTGTGAAAAGTTTAGGCAATGATATAGGTAATTCAATTTAAACTAATGTTAGTCATGTATTGTAGAAAGCCATAAAAGGTATATTTGAATGTGTGCTGATGCACAGGTTGGGAGGTGAGAAATTGGTAAGGAAATGTTGTCCTGCTGTAGAGCTGCTGTATCGCTTGGCACTCCTAGTTGCAGTACAAAAAACTGAGTTTTTTTGCTTGAGCTTTAATTGCCCCACAAATAAATACACACATCGGCAAGGCATCTGTATTATGTTTTTGTTGTAGAACTGTGACTAAGATCATGTAATGTACCTGCATACAACTATATAAGACACAGCTCTTACCACTGTGCACATTGCTTAGTTGTGTGTTGTCTATTATTATTATTCCTCATTTAAATAAGTGATGTATAAACTATATAAAGCACAGCGGGATTTGCAGCCATTAAGAAGATATGGGTGCTAACCACACAAGACATTTGTATTTTAATTAAACAATGCAAGCCACACATACCATTATTTTTTAGTTTGGTCAGTTTCTGATCACGCAGTAAATATGTTACTCTACTGAATGATATGGGTGTTTAACTTAGGTAGGATTTCTCCACAACTGACCACTCAAAATGGAAAAACTGTGCTGACTGATTTAGTGCAATTATTGCACATCATCTGACCAGTAACTACATTGCCCTCCTCTTTTGCAAATTTGGCACAGGCAATTGCTTTTTATGATGAAAGAGCTTGGAAAAGTGGGGTCCAGCAGATGTGGTCTAAGTTATCGTTTTCTTTGTGAACTAAATGATGTTGATCTTGGTATGGCAGGTTTCACATGGATATAAAACTGGCTTAAGGATCATGTCCAGAGGTTGTTTTTCAGCAATATATTCTAATGATGGCGCAGGATTCTACATCTGTCCTCTTTGGTTTGTTTATTAATGGCTTGAGGAGAGGAATTGAATGTATCTGTTTTTACTGATAACACAACATAATGGGAGCCTTTTAATTCCATCCAAAATATTTATTCTTACAGGGTATCTGGATAAACCGACAATATGGGAAGTTTAATGGCAAATGAGACTCCAGGTTGATAAATCTAAGGTGATTTAACTGAGATTTAAAAATATGCAAGCCATTAAAACCTTAATGGGAGTAAAACTAATGGGTACTTGTACACAATAACCTTAACCTTAAATATAGCAAGCAATGCCAGTAAGTAACAGGAAGGTGTTTATAGTGTATTTAATGATTTACAGAATCAAGAGAGGAGCACTGGTAAGGCCCCCTTTAGCCCAATTTAAAATACCGTATGTAGTGATGTTTGGGTCCCCAGTACATTAAAGGGATTTTAAAGGACTAGGAATGGTCAGTCGTGTATAAATATTCATTGAAAAGCATACCTTCAGTGGTATCAAACGTTCTTGTAAATCTGCTCTTTCTTATGCCATTTGTCTGATTACAACTATCCTACAAAGCCCTCCCTCCACTATGTGAACACCAATAGCAAGTTAACTCCATGGTTGCTATGGTGACATGCAAACCATGCAGGGATTATAAACTACAGTTGCCTGCATCTTACAATTCATTGTTAGTCTTTGATGGTCAGTGTGTGTTTCCCTTGCCTCCTTCTTTATTTTTTCTGTTCTCTATGGTAGAGATTAGAGTAGAGTTTTATAGCACACACTTTTTTTTTTAGACTTGTTCATTTCCAGGGGGAGGAATGATTTAGGCATATAGGCGGGGCAGGCAATTACATTCACTTTCCATTTAGCACTTAAAAGATGTCACTGCACTTCCCACATTCCCCCTGTTCTCTTTACAATTTAATTGTGTAGCCAGTGCATGGGGATGGTCATCTGGTCCCCTTTTCTGGTAAGATCTTGAGATTGCAAGGCTTGCCTTAATAACAGTGTCAACCATATGGCTTTTGCCTGCTTGCTATAATTATGAATTCCCAGATGGAAGGAAATAAGGTTCAGATAATTTTAATTAAAGTTATTTTACTTCACTAACATGATAAAATAGTATTTGGAGCCAGGAAGGACTTTTTTCCCATGATGTTGCAATTTGGATAGACGTCATGCATTTTAAAAAAAATCTTCTTCTGGATCAGCAGTTAGGCAAGCTTCACTTAGACAAAATTATTATCTAAACTCTATTATGTAACTATGTAACTTTTCATAAAGAAAAGACAATATTGTTCTCTTACCAACTAGGTCATTTTGTAATGGCCAAATTAGGTGACCATTGGTCTGTTTTGGAATAGAAATATACATGGTGTTAGCTAAAAACAACTTGTGCTTTTAGTTCATAAGTTGCCTCTTGTGCAAATGCTGTACTATTCGGTGCCTTTGACAGTTTTACAATACCTTTGTTACTGAAGTATGTTTTGCTAATACTTTGTCATCACACAACTAATTTGTATGTCAACTTCAGAAAATTAAAATGTGAATCTTTGGAGCTTGCTGGTACTTGCTGGTACTTGCAGGGGAGTGAGAAACGTTTATCTAATGGCGCTGGGTATAAGCTGCAGGAAAGCACTACAGCATACATTTCAATAAGAGAGTAAGTGGATACTCTTCACTGATAAAAAAAAATTGTGGTGTGTGTATGTGTTTGACACAGAATAACTAAACCCAGGTATCACATTCATCCCACTTAACACAGAAAATTGTGTCACAGCATCACATCTTATTAAAGTGCTTTGGTATGCGAATGAAAAGGTTAAATGCATTAGAGATAAGATGACTTTAGTCATTGACAGTTTCTTCAATTAATCCCGATTCATGACGCATTTAACACACAAATCCAGTTGGTTTCTTCTGTTTATACACAGTTGTGCTCAGAGAATGTGAATAATGAAACAAACTTTTACAGTTCTCCTTGAAGTCTTTTGTGGTAGTTGTGGATGACACTCTTTATCTTCTCAGACGGTAAAGCTGCCCATTCTTCCTGGCAAAAAGCCTCAAGTTCTTATAAATTCTTGGGCTGTCTTGCATGAACTGCACGTTAGAGGTCTCCCCAGAGTGGCTCAATGATATTGAGGTCAGGAGACTGAGATGGCCACTCCAGAACCTTCACTTTATTCTGCTGTAGCCAATGACTGGTCGACTTGGCCTTGTATTTTGGATGATTGTCATGTTGGAATGTCCAAGTACGTCCCATGTGCAGCTTCTGAGCTGCAAATTTTCCTCCAGTATTTTTGATAACTTACTGCATTCATTTTGCCATCAATTCTGACCAAATTTCCAAATTAGGTCATTTGGTAATGACCAAATTAGGTGACTATTGGTCTGTTTTGGAATAGAAATATGCATGGTGTTAGCTAAAAGCAACCAGCTCTAAATCAGATTGCATATAGTCACTCCTAATTCTGAAGTGGGACAGATACTTTACCTGAAAACAGAAAATAAAACAGGAGAACTAAACCCTAAAAATGAATATGGTTAAAAATGCCATATTTAATATACTGAACTTATTGCACCAGCCTAGAGGTTCAGCTTGTCAATAGCAGTAATTATCCAGGACTTCAAACTTGTCACAGGGGGTCACCATCTTGAAAGTGTCTGCGGCACTCGCATGCTCAGTGAGCTCTGAGCAGCTGTTGAGAAGCTAAACTTAGGGGTTGTTGCAGAAAATGAGGTTAGCCTGTTATATAGCTGATGCTATAAGGCTGATTCTTAAATTCTGAATCTTATTGCACTGCTTTCTGAGCTTATATAGTAATTATCTTTATTATTTTTATTATCTGTACTAATCAGCCTTATATTGTGACATTTCTATTTTATGTTTACTGTATATTGTGAGTGGATCCCTAAGCTCAGTAAGTGACAGTAGCACAGAGAATGTTCAATGAATCAGCAGAAAAGAAGATGGGGAACTACTGGGGGATCTTCACATGCACAGATCTTCCCTGCTAAAGGTTATGGTTTAGCTTGGGTGGTACAGAAGCCCACAACATAATGCACAACATTTATAACCTAATTCTTTAGTTAGACATTAGTTTTCCTTTAATAGCTGCATCCATTTGTGCTACCACACACCCTTGAAGTGTTCAAACAAACATGACATCTGGTTTAGCAAAAAAGCATTGAAAGTAGAAGCCAGATACTCAAAATTAATGCCACTTGAAAAGAATAATGACAAACATACCTTGATCTACCCCAGACCTCCATTTTAATTAGCTGTAAGGGGTGGTCTGCTTAGGCAACAAAGTAACTTGATTTGATGTTTCCTTCAGATTTATTACACAGTAGTAAATGGAAATCTCATATGCTGGTTGCCTTGCTGTCTTTAATAAAATAATAATAGGCAACTTTGGAGTTAAGATATCATTTCTACTTAGTTAATTGGAATTTTTTTTCAAGTATGAGCTTTACAATTTAGTCATAATGTAAAATGTAATGCATCCTGTACAGCTGTGTTTTTTGTAGTTTTGGACGAATAAGGTAATCAAGCAATTCTATTTAAAAAAATTAAGGGTTGAACATTTTTTTTAACTTTGTATTTAACATTTTGACAGTCAAGTGATATAATTGTCATTTTGTTTTGAAACTGCAAAATTACAATCTTCATAATTTCTGAGATGTAACATCTTATTTTATTCCAGACTGTAATATATATGGCTAAATAAAGTAAAATAAAGTAGGAGAAGGAGAAAAGGAAAGAGAAATATATAAAGAGAGGGGGGAGGAGGGGAGAGGTAGTATTCTCACCAAATTGAAATGGCATTTTTTCACAAGGTATAGCTTGTATAGGTAACATATTCATCTTAACTATCATACTATCATTCTTAGGTGATAGCACTAGAGTGGTCTCATACAATATGTACTTCAAGTTACAGGTCTCGTGGGATTAAGAAAGCTTTGGCTCTCACACCATGATAGCCAAGGTTTCCAAACTGCAGTAAAGTTGTTGATATTGTGGTGTGTTATTGCAGTAAGTTTTTCCATCGAGGACACCCACCGCTTTTTTTATTATCTATCATAACATTGTCTTTGAGTGCTATTTATAATTTTGCCATGAAAGTATTTGCCTGATGCTTTTACATTATTTTTTTTTACCCCCATGCTCCTCTATGAGGGGGCTGCCATATTTGAGCTTCAGCAGTCTGTTAGCATTACAAACTCTAACTGACAGGTTAAGAAGGGACAGTCAGGCTGGCAAAACAGTCAGGTTTAGGAACTTCAAGTGATAATTGCTTACAAAAGCAGATCTATCAGTGAAAAATGATCAACATGACCTTTAGGTAACTTTTAATGTAGATTACTATTTTGAAAAGAAAATTTTTTGTGTCAGTATTACTGTAGGGACACCTTCCTTCCATTTGTGAGCTATAGTGCACCTGGTTGCTAGGCAAATTTGTGAGCACACAATATTTTACACAGGTAATAAATATGTATCTTTTATCAGGCCATTTGGGAGTCAGTTACCAAAAGTATAGAAAGTAGATTTCTATAGAAATATTTAGTAGCTTTAAAGCTTCACCATATAGACAAAGTGTTGGTGTTGCACTCATATGAGTTTTGCTTAGCCAGCAGGTTTTATGGTTATGCTGTTTAAAGCTTGAATTTATGACAGTGTAATTGGCACTCATATAAATATCCTCTTGATGAAAGGCTTCAGGGTAATTTAAAATGTCAAAATAAATCATTCACTGTAACTACAAAAATATACTTTAAAACATAGTTAAACATTTATTAAGAACTTTGGCAATTAACGTGCTATATACCTGCAGTGAATCAGTGACCTGCTTTAGTTACATGTACTTCGAACCTTTAAAAAGAAACAAGTGTATAATTGCCCAGTTGCCAAACTGTATATTGTGAATTAACCCCGCATTTCAGTTTTAGCAGAAGTTAAAAAATTTAACTGTTGTGTTCCTCTATACTGTAAGTGTCCCCTAAACTTGTGGGGATTCTGCTTCACTGTCTGAGCTCTCTGACAGTACATTTCCAAACCACTACATAGAGACTGTACATTTGGTGACCGCTTTGATACACTTCTGGACAGTAATGGGTTATTGGGAGTCATGATGAGGAGCCTGAGAAGTAATTGATCTACTCTTATTGCCGGTGATTTGTTTATATTGGATACTATGTCGGTTATGTCAGGAGGAGATCTTCTTCTGGGCATCTTTTACTTAAAAATGCAGTCAAACATATTTTCAGTCATAAATTATCAGAGAGCAATCCTAAAAAATAACTCACAAAAGATCAGAGATCAGGAAACACCTATTTATTCTATGTTCTGATAGAATGTTTTGTAGCAAGAGAGGTTTGTCAGCAATGTATAACTAATTGCTCAGAATTGTTTTTCAACATCTTTTTGCATCTACTAGCAGTTTTAATCCTTTAAATCCCATGAAGCCAGCACATCTGAAAAACATTCAGATATGCTACTATATAATCCATTTGCCAAGGATTTATTCCTTTGGAGGTCACAACATGTATGATATCCTTTATTAATAATAAGTATTTCAGCAACTTCTAACAGACACTACAATATAAAATCCTGTTAGAAATAGCTCTGCTGTGTTTCCAATAAGTCAGTTGTGATTTCCCTTTTCTGTCATGATTTTTATGGTGTATTTTTTTTTAAATTTCTAAATGACACTGTTTACACGGCAAATAATTCACTCTACAATATGAAATATTCCTGAACCAGCAAGTGTATTTTTTTTGTTGTAATATTGGTGTGTAGGCAGCCATCTCAGGTCATTTTGCCTGGTCATGTGGTCAGAAAGAGCCAGTGCTGCATTATGGAACTGCTTTCTGACAAGCTGTTGTTTCTCCTAATAAATGTAACTGAATGTGTTGCAGTGGGACCTGGATTTTTCTATTGAATGCTGTTCTTAGATCTACCAGGCAGCTGTTATCTCTGCTGTTATCTAGTTACACTCCAACTTGCAGTAAAGAGTCACTGAAGTTTATCAGAGCACAAGTCACATGATTGGGGGCAGCTGGGAAACATGTCAAAATGTCTAGCCCCCATGTCAGATTTCAAAATTGAATATAAAAAAATCACTTTGCTCTTTTGAGAAAGATTTTGGTGGAGAATTCTGCTGGAGCAGCACTATTAACTGATGCATTTTGAAATTAAAGAGACTCTAGTTTATTAGCATTGAGAAGGCTAGAACTTTAATGCTGCATATAATGGCAAAAACCCTGTGGTAAATGTATCTTAACTTAACAGTGACTGTTCTAGTTACCTGGTCTGTTCCTCATTATTGGAACTTCATTTATGTTGATTATATATAAAATCTTTGTTTAAATAATTTACACCCAGTGTTCCATGTTACAAAGGTAGTCGGTACACGTACAAGAAGTAGGGAAAAAAAATAAATATAAGAAAGTGGTTAGAGCATTGTCAGAGCAGGACACAAGAAGATGATCTCACTGAATATAAATCTGCATTCATGCTTTTATTGAGGTGTGCCATTTGGCATTTTGGATCACAATGTGTTTGCTGTAGAGCTTTTGTGTGCAGTAGATGGGTATTAGCAGGTATTATTCATATAGTGGTATCTAACAAAGCTTTGCAGATATTATCTTTTTGGACAGCGGGAAGAAACAAGAATCTGGAGAAAACCCATACAAGTACAAGGAGAACATAAAACTCCAGTACTGATAAACATTGTATGAGCATGGTTGAATTTTTTTTGGATAGATAGCTAGACATCTAGTTTCAGGATTATGAACCTCTTCCTTTTGAGCTGAACAGTGGGTTTGTGTAAATCTTGTATTTTTCAAAAATCAAATTGCCTCAAAAAACTAAACTAGAGATGAATAACATGCTGTTTTAATGAGCACAGTCATGATGATTGGGCCAGTGGTATCAGAGACACAATATCATGAGCTGCATTAGCACAGCACTGGGCATCTGCAGATTACATTTTCAAACTTGCCTCATCAATGAACCAACCAATGTCAGAAGTATATACACATGCAACAGGTTCATCTGACCACCACATATATACTAAACGTCATGCAAATTAATTTATGTGTACATGCATGGCTGATAAGAGATGTTAAAGAAAAAAAAAAACAAATAAGCTAATGGGCCTGCTTCTCAAATTGTTAAAAGGCTGAAACACTGTGTTTAGCACTGTGATGCTCTTTAAATGGATTATAATGATTACTCAGAAAAATGTAATTTTAATATGTGTCTTTCTAATTTCAATTAAAAATGATGTTGCGTTTCAGACATAATTCAGGAATACTGAAAACCCGTTGGCCAAAGCTCCAAATTATGGAATGCCTGGCTTCCACAGACTAAATTTTATCTAATAATCTAAATTTTAAAAATGTATTTATTTTTTCTCTTTAATAATAAAACAGTGCCTTGTACTTGATCTAAATTAATAAATAATGGGTATATTTAATGTTTAATTGATTTTCTAGTAAACTTAAGGTATGAAGTTCCAAATTATGGAAAGATCTGGAAAAACTCAGGTCCTTGTATGTATCGGTTTACATCTACAAATGCATACCCATACTTGGTTTTTACAACTATGTTTATTAGCAATACCTTTTCTCCTCTTAACAACTCACTTTTTTCTGAAGGCTCTAGATGGGCAGAATATATATAATGCATGCTGCACTCTGCGCATTGAATATTCCAAGCTGACAAGCCTTAATGTCAAATACAACAATGACAAGAGCAGAGATTTCACACGTCTTGATCTACCTACTGGAGATGGACAGCCTTCTCTCGATACCACAATGGCTGCAGCATTTGGTAAGACTAAAACAGATTTTGGAACATGCTCTGTGTAATTCCGGAGGGTGTTTTCAACAGCACATTTGCCCTGGTCAAAATGTGTGAGGTTCCAATATATATATTCTTACCCATGCCTAAGTTTATGGCATCATATATTAATAAGTCTCTGATGAATAACTATTTATATTATTATTAATTTTAATATCTATATCTATAAACCTATATATTATATATATAATATGTGTGTGTGTGTTCATAAGAGATCTAGAGACCAGTTGCATTCTAATGAACAATGGAAAACTTGTCATGAAAACTGATAGAATGGTTGATATCCAGTTACCCAATGGTTCTTTATATGTCTGAGCATAATCAGTTTGTGCTCTCTGCAAGTTCATATAATGTTTTCTTGTGGACAGAGTGCAAATGCTGGCAATCCATTAGACTCATAGGTAGAGAACTTGGACATTTACAAGTCCTATTCATGGACGTATACATTTATAACTGGCCGGGTGCTTTTCAAACTAGGGTTTTCTCATTCAGATGAAGAAGCCACTAGCACGACAAACGCTAGAAGTGACTCAAGGCAGGCTTTGAGAATATTTTTCGCAACTGTACCCAATTTACAGCAAATTGCATGTGCAGTTGTTTCTATTTTTGACAAATCTGGCACAGTTGTACTGGATGCAGCATGTAAGAGTTAGCAGAATTGCATTTGATGCAATGACACATGAATCCTGGAGAAAACCAGTGCATTGTGTGAAATAAACATGGCACTTACGCCTGAAACTGAAAAGTGAAAAGAGCCGCTAGTGTCTAAAATGTTGCACAAAAACCTTTCTTTTATCAAAAGATATTGTATTCTGCCATCACCATCAAGAGTTATAGCGGTCTGATTAAACTATATGTATAATCTCTAAAATCTTTAAGTGATACTCCCAGTAGACTAGTGGTCTAGTGCAAGTTCTCCTGCAATGCTATAATTTATAATGCACAAGCTTCCTTTTCATATGGCTGGCTGGTGCATATTTTAGGTAAAAAGTTTCTTTAGTTTCTTCAGATCTCATTTAGGGAACTGTGTTAAAAAGATTATTTCAAGAATCAATTACACCGTACAGTTTTATCTACATAAATTGAGGCTGTCATAAGTGGAAACTGTGTGGACGATAGAGCCACTAAAAATCAGTGAGTGGGTTATTTTAGGAAAGTTGATTTAATTTAATTCCTATTTGTTACACAAAATTGTTAAATTTAAGTAATTTTTTTCCTCTTTCTTTTATAAATTATAATCTTAGAATATTTGTTCATTATACCAATAAAACCTTGTTCGACTTGTGAGAAAGGGACTATATACTCAATGAGCTGATCCGTTTTTATGACAGAACACCTTCTTAATGGAATGAGCTTGAATTATATTTATGCAGCATTAAGATCCACTTTATACATAAAATGCACCATGCTGTGTTGCTAAGCGACATGATCATTCTGGTAAATGTAAGCACTGTGAACGGCAGCCAGAAGTAGTCCCCTGAGAAAGTGGAAACAATGCAAAAATACTTATTGAATAATTTCAGACAACATATGATATCAGCATTCTCTTGATTTGTACAGGCAAATAACTAATCTTTATGTGAGAGTCGAAATCCAGCTCATGTAGCTACTTTGTTGGGAAGGGTAGCATTTTTTCCACTCCGTTCTCTGAAGTGACACGTTGCACAGATATGGTACGACTAATTATCAGATTGTGCTGTGATTAAATTTGAAACCTTTTACAACCCAGTTTAGTCATTACTTTGTTTGCATGGTAGAAATATTATATGCCAAGCTTCAATTGATGAAACAAAGAATTGTTAAAAAATTACATCAGGATGACCCAATCAACAATATTACTACAAAAAAAAAAATAGGCAACCACACTGAAATTATATGTACTCTATCACCATATGATTATCTTGCTAGTTTGCAGGTTACAGAATCCCTTTCACATAAGAAGCATATGTATTTTGGAATACGGTTAACCATAGCAATGCTTCTGCATATTATTAGTGCGACTTTTGCTCATTTGCTTTTTTTCCTCCAGGTGCTCCAGGGATTATATCCTCCCCATATGCAGGGGCTGCAGGGTTTGCACCAGCTATTGGCTTTTCTCAGGCAGGTAAGCATTATCAAAAGTAAAACTGGACAGTGGCAAGGCTGGAGTAGTTTTCAATTTCTCATAAGAAAAAATGGTAACACTGGTTTGTTTCTAACTATAGCATAACAACTATCATGCACCTGCTATACAATTTATCCTGTTCTTAGTATTACATGTATTTATAATGTGTCAACATATGCCTCAGCACTGCAAACAAGAGTACAAAATAAATAGAATAAAAACTCATATATAAGGCAGTTGGGACCCAGCCCTGCCCACAAGGCCAGTTCCCAAAGAGTTTCTTTCTTGAAGGACATAAAGAGTATGTTGCTGCTTTTCTGTATACATGCAACATTAATGATAAGGTACTAGCTGAGGTCAGGTAGTAGACTGCAGCTCAGTATTTTTGAAGTCCCAAGGTGAGAGTTTTGTCATTTTGCACACTGTCCTGCTGAGCTCTACATTACTATGCAATAAAGCAATCTGATTGGTAGGATGACAAGTCTGTACATTTGAAACCCCTTGCCATTTGTTTTGTTACTTTTAGTTCATAACCTGTGGAATGCTGAAATAAGATGCAAAAAAATTTGTACAAAATGAGATGCTCTATGTTTTTTGACCCCAGAGTACCTGTTGACGTACTTGTGGGTGAAAGTTTATTTACATTGAGTTATAATGAATCTGATTTGCTATCACTTGTTTGGGCTTTGATATTATGGTGATTTTAAAGCTAGTTTAAATTGCAAACATATGGTATGGAAGAAATCAGTTGGCATGAATATGGGCTTTGACACGAGTAAGCACAAGTGATATAAATTACAGTTTTTAAAAATAGAAATGCCTACACTGCTCCACCCATGCAAAATCTGAATAGTATACAGAAGAAAATGATCAAACATTTGAGTGTGGGTTTGCTGGATTTCTAGGAACTGGTGTTTTGCTGCACCCACTTTGGCTTTTCTGTAAATGGCCCAGAAGGATATTTTGTAATTGTTCCCTCTATCCAAATATAATTATATTTTCCTATGTTTAATTGTCTCTTCTGAATCCGATGAAAAGGGCAGCAATGGTTTCTAGAGAGAAGTGTCATTTTTTTTAGTTTGTAGTGTACTAACATGCTGTTTTCCTGAAAGCATACATTTAACAAACATGTAATTCTTCCTTTTCTTCTCTATGAACTGCACCAAGCAAAATATGTTTTCTGCTGTGGTACTTGAGTTATTGCTGACCAATTGCTGTTTGACAAATCAAAGAAATCATGACCGCTTATGCTACAGGATAGCACTTTTAAAATAAAAAAATAACATGATGCATAGGTAAAACTTTATTGTCTAACAATGTTCAGAACATTCAAGCTAGTTACTGGTTATTTTTCATTTCACAATTGTTGAAACATACAGTACCTGTTGGCTTAAGTTGGGTTCAAAATAATAGCAGTGTGTTTAAAAAGTTCAAAATCCTTATAACAGCTTTTATTTCCATACACTAAGATGCATTGGGAACACTGCACATTCTATTTCAGATCAAAACATGCAGAAATATTTATCAAACATATGTGTTATTCCTTTACAGAAAGTTAAGAAAATGGAATATTAAGCTATTCCCCAAAATAGCAGTATATGCATTCTTTACAAATTCAAACATTCATTAGTTGTATAAATGTTATAAATAGGCCCAACACCATAGTATAATAAACATCCCCATATAATGATGCTTGTGCCACCATGCTTCACTGTCTTCACAGTGTACTGTGACTTTAATTCAGTGTTTGGGGGTTCGTCTGACAAACTGCCTGCAGCCCTAGACCCAAAAAGAGCAATCTTGTTCTTTGGCATATTGTAACCTCTTCAGCACGTCTTTTTTCAACAATCGGACTTTGTTGGGGCTTCTTGCCAATAGCTTCGCTTCACATAGGTATCTTCTAATTGTAATGGTACACACAGGGAACCTTCTTCTTGGTCTTTCAAGTTTTTGTTGATACTTTAAAGTATTTCAGATCATTTTAGCTGAGCAGCCTGTCATTTTATGTACCTCTTTGTTTTCCCCTCTCCAATTAATTTTTAAATCAAAGTATGCTGTTCTTCTGAACGTCTGGAATGACCTGATTTTCAGAGAGCAATGCACTGTAATCAGCATGCACAACATTTGCTGCATTCCTTCCTTAAATAAGTGCCAAAATTGACACCTGTTTATTCACAGAATGAATGACCTCTCTTATTGAACTCCACACTGCTATTATTTTGGACAATTTATTATTATATGGAACAAGCCTCAATTAATGATTCAATTAGACTGAATCAGTAGCATGCATGTCATGACTGTTGGATCTGGTGGTTTTCTATTATACTACTACACCTACTAGTTTCACACCTACTATTCGCCATGTAGAAAAGTGATAAAGTTACGTTATGGACGGAATTACTGACTGAAACATTATGAACAGCAGTTCATTGGCACATGTATGAGGCCTGCATGTCAGCTATCTATCTGAATATTGGCCAGATTTCTATTGAGCAGGTTAAAAAATCCAGTCAATTGAAGGCGGGAGGGCTTTCTCTTCCAAAATATCTATGTAGGCCTCTATTATGTTCCACTCATTGGCCCAGGTTCCAAGTGATCTATTAGCTAGTACTGGCCCACTTCGTGGCTAGTCCACGTGTTTGGTGATGTTTTGCTGATGGTGTGTCTATGCCCAGCTTGACACACTACCATGCTATTACACTCTTACATGTTTTTAGAATTTAAATTCTGGATAGCTCAAGGAGTGAATTATATGAAGTTAAAACTGGTGTATTCTAAAAGGAAGGTTCACAGAATTTTATATTATAGTATATGTATGACTGTAAGCAGGGCCGGACTGAGAGGAAAAAACAGCCCATGTATTCAGACGCATGCAAAAGCATGATTTATATTTCCAACTCCAAGGTTAACTAGAACTAGTGTTAATTAATAGATTAGATTTAAAAGTCCATTAACATATAATCCCCAGCAACATCATAAACCCTATGTGCTGGAACTGGTCCTTGCAACAAATATCTCCCCCTAGTTTCTATCACAACTATTCTATCTGATGGATTAGTGGCCCTATACTTAGAGTATATTCTAAATTTTCCTTTGTGTGCCCCCAGCTAGACCATGCACCTGGCAGATAAGAGGACTTTAATTACCATGTGTGTTATAGGGCCACAGTGTGGCATACTTGAAGAAACTAGGCTGTCTCATGGAATTAATGATACACAGTTTTCCATATAAAGACTGAAGTGACCGTTCCTCCTGTTGCCAACATACCTATAATAACATAAGGCATTGTGTCTATAGCGAGCAACTCTAATATTACTATCTCCCATATGTCAGTACTGGCATGAATACCAACTAATGCATGCATTGGCTTAGCTGTGGCTGGCTATTTTGGGCAGTTCATTTACATTTCTAAAGTTTTTTGGCTCATTTATGTATTAAAGAAATACCTAATTTGCATTTTTTAGGTGAGCATCCCATTTACATTTTAGAGCAAGCGGCCCAACAGATTGCCAGTCCGGGCCTGACTGTAAGCAATACAAAAGTGATATTGTTAGTAATAGATAACCTTTAAACTGAAAAATAAAGTTTTCTCCACAGGACTTTCAATTCCAGGTGTACCAGGACTTGGACATCTTGCTCTTACCACTTCTGCCATCACTGGGCGTATGGCCATCCCTGGCATGACTGCAATTCCAGGTCATTCTGTGTTGTTGGTTAGCAACCTAAACCCTGATGTAAGTCAATTTTATGGCATGTAGAAATATACACTAAGAACTCAATTTCAATTTCTTTACAGTTCACTGCTGCTTTTTTGCTGAGCAGAAAGTCTGCACTGAGACTGGTGACAGGATTATAACAGTGATGTACTGAATATATCATAATGTAGAGTTTATAACAACAAATCACGGGGCCATCTAAAACTTGACTTAGCAATTTTTTTTTTGGTAGTAGCTCCTCAAACACATCTGTTGCGTAACTGCATGTAGTGCATTACTTAATATTGATTGCCACAATATAGGGTTCACCATACTCAATGCTGGCATCTCTGATATGGCCACCAGAGGGAGCTATGTCTACATCAATCTTTTTATTAACTTATGCTGGTTAAAACAATCCATAAAGATTATGAAATCAAAGCTCAAATGGTTGATGGAAAACAGTACAGGTATGGGATCAGTTATCCGGAAACCCACTATCCAGAATGTTCCAAAATTTGGAAAGGCCGTCTCCCATAGACTTTAACTACTTGAGAAAGCCTTAGTTTGGCGAAACGCATTACAGTACCCAGGTGGGATCATTCCTTGTTGTGGACTTTAAATGTTTTATGCTTTTAATCAAAATCACAGAAAAATTGTGAAAAGTTATAAGTTGTTGGTTCCTCCTGATCTGACAGTTCGTGAAACTGTGAAATTAGTGAAGCAGCAGGAGATCGTGAAAAGAAGGTTGTGTTCAGCTGGGGAGCCCACATACAGTAACATGGACATCTACAGAGAAATTTATGTAACAGGCTTAATGGAAAACTATACCCTCCGAACAATGTAGGTCTCTATAAAAAGATATTGCATAAAACAGCTCATATGTAAAACCCTGCTTCATGTAAATAAACCATTTCATAATAATACACTTTTTTAGTAGCATGTGCCATTGGGTAATCATAAATAGAAAATAGCCATTTAAAAAAATAAGGACAGCCTCCTGGTGGGATCATGTGATTCAACGGTGCACACACAAATACAGAACAAACTATAAAGTTAGGTCACATGAGCCAATTAACAGACAGAGTTGTGCCTTTTGCTTCCACACTTCTTCCTGTTACAGTTAGAGTTGTTGCTCAAGTATTCATTTTGGGGGTATAGTTTTCCTTTAATTCTGCTGAGCCAGTTGTGCCCTTGAGAAATTCCGGAACTGTGTATCTGGTGAGATTATTCCAACTTCTTTTTTGGGGGGCCTGTGCAGCTAGTAAGGAGGAGGGAGTGGGGGACGCCCCAATATACACCTTTTTATAATCTTCACCATTTCAAATTATTTCAGCTTTAATTCATTCCTGGGAAATAACTTTTTTCTTTTGTTGATCTACAACTCACAACCATCCTCTCTTTTGAAATTTTAAGCATATGCCAACACCAAGGAACAGTCATTTGAATTTTCTCCACAGGAAAAGTGATTGCCCACCTGGATTGTTTCTATTATTGATTTTAGAACTATTTATTTATAATTTATTTACTGTGTTTTCTGGCTGGCCAGTGTTTTAGTGATTATATAATAAATTGCATTTTTAATATATTGGTTTTGCATTCCACCTTCTACTTATTTTTTGTCTCCCATAGACTCCATTATACTCGAATAATCCTAGTTTTTAAAAATGATTTCCTTTTTTTCCTTTAATAATAAAACAGTACCTTGTACTTGATCCGATAGAATTCAGCCTTATTGGAAGCAAAACCAGCCTATTGGGTTTATTTATTGTTTACATGATTTTCTAGTAGGCGTAAGGTATGAAAATCCAAATTATGGAAAGACCCATTATCCGGAAAGCCCCAGATCCCAAGCCTTCTGGATAACAGGCCCCATACCTGTATTAATCTTTTAATTTATGCTGGTGCAGTGAACTAATTGCTGGCAAGTCCCGTTAGGACTTCTGTTGTCAATATGAATTCATAAGAGCTTGGATTATTACTAATAACACGTTTATAAAGGGACAACATTTATGTTCCACAGTGCTGTATAATTAATATATACTCCCTTGCCCTACATGTATTGAATTTGGATCACATGCATCTGTTAAACACACATTTCTCTACTTGATCAATAATTGTGCAGGAAAGATTTGTGCATGTGCCAGTCATCAAGGACTGGAATCCCCCAGCTCAGGCTCTTGATTTAACCTGCTAAGCAGGGACCAGGGGGTATTTTGCAAAAGGGTTTTATGTGCCCTATTTCTTATGGAAATAAATGTTTAACAGCTTTATGAAAAACATGATTGTGCCCTGCAAGCATCAAATACAATCCCTATTACAACTGCTTACACCTATTTATTCATTTCACAGGCTATTTTACCTCATGGGCTGTTTATCTTGTTTGGTAAGTTCTTGAAATCTGTTCTTAATTAAACTCCCTTTATGTATTTAAAATTAGAATTCTTGTCAGTAGTTGCTTTTACATTATGTACACACTGTATAAATAAATTATATCAAAATTCCTTATTGTGTATGAAGGAGTCTATGGAGATGTCCAGCGTGTGAAAATATTATTCAACAAAAAAGAAAATGCATTGGTGCAGATGGCGGATGCAACACAAGCACAACTTGGTAGGTACTTGTTCACTGTAGAAGCTCTCATTGTGAAACTCCACCAGATCACTTGTAAACCAATCAGTTGTGGACAAATCACCCTTGCAGTTGCTCTGCTCCAAGAATATATAAATATATTGTGAGAGAAAAAATCTAAGAAAAAGCTGTGTGAAACAGATACACAACAGGTCTTACAAGAGAGAAAACACGAATTTAGGATACTAAAGGAAGGCAGAGTGAAGGGTGTTGATGTAACAAAAGGTATTGTACAAATACAGTGCAGAAGAAATAGTTCATATGTTAAGCTAAGATAGCTAAAAGTCTGCAGTGACTGGGGATAGGCTTCTTCGAAAATGTGATTGCAAAATAATCAAATGTACAGATATTTTTTAGGAGCCTTATGCTTTGTTTATAAAAATATTTTATTAGATGTGCCATTAAATATGCCTCAAAAGGAAATTGGCATTTTAAGTACTAAAGGCAGTCCCCAGGCTCAAACAATTTACTGTGTTCACATACAAACCAAAGGCACACATGCTATCCTACTTCAGCCAATGAATGGACAGAGCTGTGTATTTTACTACCACATTTTTCTATTGCTGTTCGAGCAGCATTATATCTTGTTAGGTGATCTCTTTGACAGCAAACAAACCATCACAAAATGGTGGCTCGAGGTAAATGGACAATACTTACTATTACTGATATATATGTGGCAGTTTGGTAAGACTCTTTAATAGATAAGTGATATACATTATAGTGAGGTGGGAGAGTTGCTCATTACTTGCATCTTTCTTGTATTTTTTAATTTGTGTATTTCTTCTATATGTGGCTTGTTCAATTGCATCCCAGAAAAAGGTATTTTTTTGTGTCTTTTAGCCATGAGTCATCTAAACGGACAAAGACTTCATGGAAGAGTTCTTCGCATTACCCTCTCAAAGCACCAGTCTGTTCAGCTTCCTCGGGAGGGACATGAGGACCAAGGTTTAACTAAGGATTACACAAGTAGCCCACTTCACCGTTTTAAGAAGCCAGGCTCTAAGAACTTCCAAAATATCTTTCCTCCCTCTGCAACGCTGCATCTCTCCAACATTCCGTACGTTTACAGCATACTCATTACTTTCTACTTTATTGAGTTGGTGTGCAATAAATGCACCTTAAAATTATATGCTTCTGTGGATCCTTTGATTTTTGGGGGGATTTTTTGTAACAAAATATGGTTAACCACTGATTATCATTTTAAAATGGCAAAAAAATATTCTACAGTATGGACAATGGCACAGACTGCAATTTCTAGTGTTTCAATCACCAGATTTTTTAGTTATTTGCGCTAAAAAGCTCTTCTGCTGTGCAGAAAAAGCTGAATTATAAAAGAAGGTATTGGAATGCTTAAAAACCAAAGGTTGACTTTCAGTTTTATTTCTTGTGTTTGTAATTTTTTTTTGTTTTGTTTTTTTAATTTTTTAGATTTTTATTCAGCAGATCTCCAATTTGGAATTGTAGCAGCTATGCATTACCCTAGCAACCAAGCAGTGATTTCAAACTGGAATATGAGTAGTAGAGGGACCGAATAGAAAGATAAGCAATAGAAAGTGGCAGTAACAATAAAACTGTGGTCTGAAAAAGCAATAATGTTTTAGCTGTATGCCTCTTTTCCCATTTGAAAGCTGGTCAGAATGGAAAGCAAATAATTCAACAATTTAAAAAATGAAGACCCACTGAAAAGTTAAGAATTTGCCATTTAAAGGTTAACCACCCCAAACAAATTGTGGAGCTCCACCAAGAACTGTATCTTGCAAGCAAATACAATGCTAAGTACCTTTTCATTACTTTAAACATTTTAAGTGGTTTTAAAATTGTTTGTATGTATGTATAGTTTGTTTGTATAGTGCTCCTTGAGGGCAAAGCACTGTACAGCAAAACAATAAATATAGTAGTAACAAACAAGGGGCCACTGCAATAAGTAACAATAAGTGCGTTTTTAGAAATACAAACATAAAATATAATTACACTACAGATTAAGTGATCAGTGTCGATGAAACAAAAGGATGGATGACCCTACCCTGTAGGGCTTACAGTCTAAATGGTAGGGTAACTTACAGACACCATTTTGGAGGGATATTAACGTTCTGTAGATTACAGTGTGTGACACGGTCATATAAGTGCCAGTTCCCAGGTCGTGTTGTACAGGTGATTGCTATTAAAACATTTTTCTGGCTGTTTATAGCCTCTGTAGTTCTGAAGCAATTTTGCAAGCCAGCTAATTAAAATGGAGGAGGGTTGACTTTTTAAATAGTTTTCAAAGTTCCAGAGAGCAGAAATGCATACATAACTGCTATTTTTCTATTGTGAATACATTTCCAAATAACATTAAAACCACTTAACATTGTAAGTTGCTTTTACATTACAATTAAATTTTCTTTCATTATATAGAAGAACTGTTTTTGAGTGGTGATGCAATGGCAGACTGGTGTGTCAGGGCCCCCTGAAAAGTTGCACTACAGGTCCACTCTAAAATCTTTTTTTCCTCTTCTTTTCAATCAGAACCAGAGAACAGAATGGGTTACATAATCAATGTTGTCTTCTCTCTTCACTCACAGCACTGTTCTCTTAAATGTTTCTCCTTCTTGTTTTGTTGTTTCTTTTTTCTCTCATATAGAAATGGCCATGGCATAGGCACATTAGTCAAGTGGTTAGATGATCACCTGACACTGGGAGTTTTCCTGGTATCCTGGTGGAAATCCCCTTCAACTCTAAAGAAATCATAGGCAGTGAAAGGGAAATAACTTCTAATAACTTACTAGTGCGTATACAGTCTAAAGATTCAGAACTCAAGCTAAAATGAGCAGTTTTAACTTACTCAAGAAATAATTGGTATTATTCTAATTACTTTAAATATTCCTGTGGCCAGTTATGCAGTTGCGTACAACAGTCAAAGTATTTAAAAAAAAAAAACCCCTGTGTGCCATTGTCCTAAGTTCTTGAAGATGAAAAAAGAAATTATTAAACGTATTTTATTGCATGTAAGGTTAGGGTTAGTAGAAGAAACTTGAGAGAAGCAGAAACACAGCAATCTCATAGAAATATGTTTCATATATTTTTTTTTTCCTAAAGGCCTTTAGTCACTGATGAAGACCTTCAAATACTATTTGCAAGTACTGGATGCTCAGTGAAGGGTTTCAAATTTTTCCAGTAAGTATTTTTTTTTCTGTAACTTCTTTTTCTGTTATGACATATTCTATTTTGCTAACTCTATAGTACAAATATGTAACTTAAAGAAAATGTATAATATCTTAAGGGCAACTGCACCTCTGTTTTTTTTTTCCTGCCCCAATAGTCCACTCCTAATTTTCCTGATAAACCCTTAATGATCAGATACATGAACAGCAGCCCTTTGTTAAAGGGCACCAATCACAGCCAAAATCAAACACAACAATCTGACCAGTACAACCTAAACTTGTTTAATTAAACTACATATACAGCTTTTTGAGAGAAAAAACAGCAGGTTAAAAAAAAATCCCATAATTTGTCAAATGGGTATAGTCCATACAGTGACTATAACATACAAATGAGTTCATGAGCATGCTCAGATTATAGCACTGCCCTGAGTATTCTACCCAGGATGCCTAGCTTTATTAAACTCCTCCACTAGAAGTATCACGAGATTTCCATATCTTGTCCCCTGCTTGTGATGTCATTATGCAAATGAAGGGCACCCACTAATTTCCACAAGGTGGCAGCACTACTGAACAACAGCTAACACAGAAGTTTGGCTGATTTGAGAAGTTTCAACTGAGCATGTGTGAGATTTCAGAGCTTCAGTTGGCTGTGAAGATATAGGTAGGAGGTGAAATCCAAGATGCCTACCTAAGCTATGATTGCAGTGGAGATAGGGAAGATTTTGCAGAAGGTATAGTGAGCTGATGATTTACATTATACAAACAATTCAAGCTGTTTTAAAAATCTGATTTCTTGAACTTTCATATAGTGTATTCACTTTTTAGTTATGATTAACTACTGGAGCTAAAGTAGAGAGGTTGTAAATAAAATGTGCAACACCGTACTCTTGTTCTCCTTTGTTGTTCCATGTTTTCCTTGTATGAACTCTTTCTCCTTTTCACCCACTTTCCTTTACTGTGATCTGTGCACCTTTCTGCTTTAACGTTTTCTCCCTTTGTATAGAACACTCTGTTTTATTTCCTCCTTTCTCCTCTTTTTTTCCTCCATTTTTTACTTCTCCACTTCTCCCTATTTTGTTCCCATTTTTTATCTCATTTGTCAGTTTGCTCTTTTTTATTTCCTTTTTACTAATCTGTATACCCTCTCTTCCCTTGTTCTACCCTATTATCTTCAGTTTGTTCTTTTTCTTATGCCTTCTCTTATCTAATTTTTAAAACTTTTCACTTCTTTTACATGGCCCGGGGGAAAACTATACCCCCGGGCGTAATGTAGGTCTCTGTACAAAATAACTGTATAAAACGCACCTCTTATGTAAAACCCTGCTTCATTTACACAATCTATTTTCTTAAAAATGTACTTATTTAGAAGTATGTGCCATTGGGTAATTCTAAATAGGAAACAGATCATACTATTCACAGTGCACGCAGACAAACCAACAACACACATTCATGTTAGGCCACATGAGCCACGTAATCGACAAAGTTCTGTCTTTTATGCCCTCATTTCTTCCTGTTACAGCTAAAGCTGTATTATTCATAGTCACGTGATTTCTGAGGGAGAACAGAGAATAGTGGCAGCTTAAGGTAAAAGATGTAAAAAAGCAATATTTACTGATATTTATATTTCAGTTTAAGATACTGAGATTGGACAGTGAGGTTGGCAAAGTCAAATAACAATTATATACAAAAACAAATCTCTCCGCAAAAAATGAACATGACCTATAGGTAACATTTAATGCACATTCATATGTTAAAAAGTAATTTTTTTAAAGTGTCAGTATCACTTTGACTGCAAGAGCATGTTATCATATCAGTGCATCATGTGTGCTCATTGTCACTCACTGGTAGATGGAAAAACTGAGTCACAATGATACCATATAGCCATGTATTACTCCTTTAAAGGAAAACTATACCCCGAAAATGAATACTTCAGCAACAGTTTGTATCAAATTAAGTGGCATATTAAAGAATCTTACAAACCTGCTATATATATTTAAGCAAATATTGCCCATTTACATCTCTTGCCTTGAACCACCATTTCATGATGGTCTGTGTGCTGCCTCAGAGATCACCTGACCAGAAATATTTCAACTCTAACTGTAACAGGAAGAAGTGTGGAAGCAAAAGACACAAATCTGTCTGTTAATTGGCTCGAGTGACCTAACTTATAGTTTGTTTGGTATGTTTGTGTGCACCGTTGAATCATACGATCCCAGGAGGCTGTCCTTTAAAATGGCTATTTTCTATTTAGGATGACCCAATGGCACATGCTAGTAAAAAAGTGTATTATTATGAAAATGGTTTATTTACATGAAGCAGGGTTTTACATATGAGTTGTTTCATGCAATATCTTTTTATAGAGACCTATATATTTAATAAGTATTACTTGAAAGCATCAGTGCAGTCATTTCTTGGGTAATTCAAGCCTGAATCACAATCACTGCTATATTTCCAATAGTGAATCACCTAGCAAAATCAAATTTTCATAAAATTACTTATGTCAAAAAAACTGTATGATTTGTTTCTCTTAGTAGTTGCTTAACTTTCTTTGGCTTTACTATAGACACATGGCCAAAATCAATTCAATAAATCAATAAAAAATTATTTATGGCAGAATTTGTAATAATTGTGTCCATCATGAACAACTAAAATTGTCACAAAGAGTTATCTAAAAATATAGTAACATTTTTAGGCAATCTTCACACTTAGGGGCAGATTTACAAAATTTGTGTGAAGAGATCATACGATTTTTTCGGTCTCTTCGATCATCGAATATCGAATGATCGGATATTCGATAATTCAATCATTCGATGATCGAAGGATTTAAAATTTTGAAATCCTTTGAATGCCTACTTCGCCAGATTGAACCTACCGAATACCAATAGAAGCCTATGGGAACCCCCCCATAGGCTTCTTTTGCAAAGACTTGCTCGAATACCATTAGTACGATCGAACGATCAGTATCCGATAGTACGATTTCATCGAGAAATCGAATATCAAGCAATAAGATAGAATAAAACTATTCGATAAGCATTCGGGCCTGGGAATCGGCAATATGGAGCAGTCCTCTTCCACTTATTCTTTCTTTGCTGTCCTGGGATCAACAAATGAACAGTAGAGTGAGAAAGCTGCCTTTTTGTTCAGCTTTTCACTTCACATGCACACCCATCCAAAGAAAGAAGAAGCAGGAAGATTGCTTTGTGGTGCTCTATGAGAAAATCCCCAGGTGGCACATTAATCTTCGGATAGGAGCAATGACCCAGGTATCGGGTAAGGGAATACTTTTTGCAACCCCTAATGATTATTCCTGTTCCTTCTCTTTTAATGTTAGAACTTTTATACAGTAGGATTTCTTTTTACCAGTTTTTATTCGTTTTTTATTATAAAAACAAATCTGTATATGTATGTAAAAGTTGTGTAACATTTTCTCCTTATCCTAAAGGAAAGATAGAAAGATGGCTCTCATTCAACTTGGCTCTGTGGAAGAAGCCATCTTGGCTTTAATAGAACTGCATAACCATGACCTGGGAGAGAACCACCACCTACGTGTCTCTTTCTCCAAATCGATGATCTGAATCTGCTTTTGTCAACTTTGAACCTACATTTACACTCTCACCTTTTTAGACTGGAACACTGTTTCAGCAAAAGCCCTAAGACAAAGGCTAAAGATGCCAGGCCAATGCTGCCTCTTATTACTGAACTTCTGTATTAAGGAGAAACTGTACACATGTAAACACTGACTAAACAATGCAGAAACCTCAAGACATGAAATAATCTACTTACTATCAGTGAAAACTGTAACTTCTACATATTTTGAAGAATCCCCAAAGTCTCCAAAACACATTTTTTCCCATTTGCTTACTCTTAAATGACCTGTTCATTTTTTGTTCCACTATAGCTTTATGCAACATCTATATGACAATCACCCAGATGTTAAATTTTAAATTTTGAGTTGGATGGCAGTGAGATTGCCTTTTTCATCATCTTTTTAAATTATTTACAGATGATTCTGGATTACATCCATAAAATTATTCAATGGTGTTTCTACTGAATCTGTACCCATGAGAGCATTGTGAATGTATACCTGGATAATTAGATTTAATCAGATTTTATTAAATATATCGCCTTATAGGGATTTTACCATAATGCTCACTACACTAATGAATGTAGTTTAGCGAAAATGTATCTAAATACTTTTTTGATATTTGATCTGTGAACCAATCTTCAAATGAAATGGTGCTTGCAGAAATACAGTTATACAGTATATAAAAAAAAAATTTTTATGCCAGTTCTGGCATATATTTTTTTTCACTGTGTAAATCGACAGATTTTTTTCATTTTAAGATTGCTCTCAAATCATGAGCACATCTATGTCTAAGGATAATTTATTATGTTGAAACTAAGAAAACGGATAAATCTGAAATTTAAGGGCAGCGTTGTCTGCATGTATAATTTGAAAGCAGTACAAACCTTGATATTTTGTTGTGTAACACTGGTTTCGGAACAATCTGAATAGGCCATTTTGCAAAATAAGTTCTGATTTTTTTTTTTAAAAAGAAGTTTACAGTCTTGAGGAAACTATTCAGGTCTATCCTTTGATTTGATGGATTTTTAAAAATTATTTTTGGTAACGTTAAAAAAAAAAAAAAGACATAAACCTCAAGGTTTTTTGTACCACTATAGTAACTAAATACTTTAAATAATATTTACTGTGTACTTAATTTACTTATGTGCCTTATAATGTGCTTATAATGAATAATAGGTTAGATTATTTTCTTAATTATCTCTAAAAATTGTATTGTGGGCTTGGTGAGAGAGATTATTTCTATTCTTTGTTTCCTTGTACTAAATGTTGTGTGTTCTGTTTTTTTTTCTTGTTTGAAATGCTTATTTGCTTTACTTATGACTAGGATGACATGTGCCTGCAAATGGACAATAACCCTGCACATAGTCTGCTGGTTTTGTTTGTTTTTCTTGGTCCAGTTTAATAACCACCAAGTGAAAAACTAAAACTGAAAACAGAAGCTTGAGTAGGCTTTAAATTAATGTTACAGAGTTTTCCTGCACAAGCCTCACACCATTAATGGAACTTCACTGATAACATTTTCGACTGTATGATGGAAACCCATGCATTCATGATTTTCATTATCTGAGGCTGATCTATGTGCATACCAGTTTTATTCAAATGGCACACATTACATTGTTTTGTTGTAGTGTCAAATCAATCTGATATAACTAAAACTTACAGGCTAGAATTGTGGAGGACCCCAACAGTTATCTGTATGGCTCTATTAGAATATCTCAGGATACCTTGAATAGGCTTTCTCCTTCTTACTCAGTACAAAATGCAAAATTACAAACCATATCTTCACGAATGTCTGTAAATCAGCACCGAGTATCGGCATCTTCTGCTGTTTGCAAGAATATGTAGAGTTGTTTAATAAGGTTATGAGATTAGTTCTTAGCTGGTCTAAGTACAAATGGTGGAATTAATCAAGTTCCCAATTTATGGACTTTTTTCACAGCACTGAATATGGTTTGTCAAATAAACAGTGTTTAACTTTTCCACTCCAAATTGTTGTTGAAGGCAAAATGTTCACAAGCCTTAAGTTCTTTTTTTCTTATTTATGGACCAACTATGAGAATTTTACATAACTTTAAAAAAAATTTGAACAAGCTAAATTCTATGTGAACAAAAAAACCAAAACTTTGCATGCCAAGGGATGCTAAATACGTAAGCATTATTGTGAAAGTGTTATACAATAAAAATGGGTGGGATAATTATAGCTCCATGTGCATTTATCTGACCTTGTAATAAAACTTTACTTTGTGTAGTGTTGTATGTTAATATTATTTTGATCTCAGGTAACATTATAAAAATGCAGAAAAGGTTTTCCTCCACAATCTTAAAGCACCCCCTTGAAATGTAAATAGTGTCATTTTTATTTTGTAACTGGTTCTTTTTATGTGACCAATTATCATTAGACATTGGGGGAAACTTGATCAATTCCACCCATGTGTCCGTTCGTTGGAAAAGCTAACTGAATATTCACTTTGCCATTTTTACTATTATTCTAAACCTGTTTTATTGATTTCCAACTGGATTTTTTCTTTTACCTTTTTGCTTGGTATTCATTTGCAATAATATAGAGAGGTGCTGGAAGATGTGTATTTTCCATTCATGGGCATGTGCAATTGTCCTTTGTTGGCGGCTTGATTGAAAAATCAATTCCACACAACAGTATCTTCCAGTGTCAGCAGTCAGGAGACCCCTTTTTTTCTTTTTAGCTGGAAGCCTACAGGCCAGATCTGGTCATCCAAGCAATTTTATGGCCAGGGCTTCACAGACTTGTTTGTATGACATAAGGATACGTTGGCTAAAACATGCTTCACTAAATATACATTTTTTGTTTTGCAAACGTCCCGGTGTTTTTATTCAGCCCTCTGCATTTAAAAGTATGGACTGTGCTACCTTATTGGATTGTTGTCTAGACTATTGAGATAAATTATTTCTCCTATTATCATTTAAACCTGGACAGTTGATAGGTTTTTTGAATGTATTGTATTGTAGGGCTTTCTACTAAATGTTTAAGTCTTCCTTATAACTGAGTCCAACGTGAGGCAATTTCGAGCAACTTAGGAAAATGCTGCGCCGCATGTGAATAGGCGCAGGCAACTTCATTTTAGCAGGGGCGAGAAACGGGTAAGCAATTCAGGGAGATTAGTCGCCCCAAAGAAGCGGCGATTAGTCGCCAGGCAACGAATCTCCCTGAATCTTCCCATGTGGACTAGCCCATACTGTTTCAGAATGCATCAGAATCATATTTTGCTTCTTCATTGCTTCTGTCTGTATTTTCAAATCACTGCATTTAAAAAAAAAAAAAAAGACTTCACCCAAAATGTGTTTTATTGCAGCTGATAACCTCTAAGGCAGCAGTTCTCAACCTGGGGGTCGACCCTTTAACAGGGGTTGCTTAAGGGGTTCCAGGAGCAGCTTCATCTCTCTCCCCACTAGGCCTGGGGCAAGGTTGTAGCTCTCCGGGTGTTGGTGCTGGGAGTTGTAGTTCAGTAACCTGTGTAGGGAAGCCAGTTGCACTACAACTATCTACATTCCCTTAGTAGGGCCTGCCATACAGCTCTCCCTGCCCATTTAAAGTTTGTAAAATTAACATGATAATTGGGGTGTGGCCACAAAATGGGTGTGGCAAGAAATGTTGCCGCACTACGCATGGAAAACAAACCTTTATGCAGCCATGCTGTCTCCTGTACTTTCCCAACAATCTGCTCTGCGCTGGCAACAAAAATATTTTAATATTTTATGGTTGGGGGTCACCACAACATGAGGAACTGTATTAAAGGCAAACAGAGTTTTGGTTCTGACGTTACTTGTAAATGGTTCAAGTAGCTGACGTTATTCCCAGGGCTGTGCAACCCCAATAGTAATCCAAAGATTTGTAGAAAATGGAATAAGCAGCTTCAGGCAGTTCTTATTGTCTGCAAATTTCTTTTATTGGAGCAGTGTATAGCACACTACATGTTTCGGGTAAGAAACTTGATAAAGGGTTCTTACCCGAAACATGTAGTGTGCTATACACTGCTCCAAAAAATGAAATTTGCAGACAATAAGAACTGCCTGAAGCTGCTTATTCCATTTTCTACAAATCTTTGAACTGTATTAAAGGGTCGCAGCATTAAGGAAGGTTGAGAACCACTGCTCTAAGGTGTCAATACATTTTATCAAGTTAACATGAGTGAATTATGTGCACCTTACTAAGGTGCCTAGGATTCTTAGTGTATATTTCTGTAAACCCTCCACTGCTCAACTCATAAGCAGCATGGCAACCAATACTATGCACTGCATGACCTGAAGAAAATGGCCATTTCTGTCCAGATACACAGGCAAACATATTGCCTATATGGTCCTATAACAAATTCCATATTATCAATGTTAAGGCCAGCTGTTTGAGATATCACTTGAGAGGCAAAATGTATAACTTCTCAACCAGTTCTCTTTAAGTCTTATTTAACATGTATTTATATATGTATGGTTGTTGTTTATTGTAGTGCGGGTTAGTTATAATCTTCATTAAAAGCGATGGTGAATGATCTGCTACTTCTGATTGGCATATATATTGTTATTCATGACTGCAGAATTACCGTGCTGTTTTGTTATAAGCAAATTCATTTAATTTCCAGTGTGATTGTATTATCTTAACAGAAAGAGTTCTTATCGTTCTCTTTTCTGACTAGACCATACAGTAATTTGCATTTATTAGAGTTGGATCCAGAAAGGGGCTATTTGCTATAACAAGTAGTAGTTTAAGGATGGCAGTATTCACAACTTGTTTCTGAATCCTGAATGCATCTCTAAAATATAGATTTGTTGAAATTCCAAAATGCATCCCAATTTTTCCTAGAGCTTCTCACAAATGAGAAATATGGTTAAATATTTCTCCCTCTATGGATATTTATCATGACTTAAAAGTAACGCAACCCAGGAATTATGGCTGATTTCAATTCTTTTGCTTGACCATTTGCACTTCTATGAACACCTCAGTATCCTGGGCTCCGTTCTTATCCATTTAGTTTGTCCAATCTGCCTTTCTCTCTAATTGTTATTTTCAATGGAGCACTGGAAGAGTCACTTTTCTATTTTTGTCAATTTACATGTTTCAAAATAATGGTGTCTTTTTTTTTTTAACGCAGTCTACCCAGTTTTATGAGACCTTGGAGGGAGTTTTACATAGTTTTTCCCAATAAATGTAGCATGCAACATAAAGTGCTAACAATTTCTAAATAGAGTACTGAATTAACCACCAATCCACTTCCTTCTGCCCCATCATCACTGTACAATGACAAGCATCGGCATAAGCCTGTTGGTGCACAAACAGTAAATCTTTGATCTGTATGTTGTGACACAGATTATCATTTGTGCTGTGCTTTTGTGTTTGACTGGATTTCGTAAACTGTGACCCGCTGTAATTATAATTTACAGACTGTTTCTAGACAGTAGGCTATTTACAGCAAGAAGAGACAAGCCAAATCGAAATAATACCCTATTTTGGTTGCTGAAAATGCATTTCAGAAATCAGAATATATAAATATGATCTAGAAGAAAATCTCCTTTTTTTTTTAAGGGAGGGACACCAGTACACCGTACCCAACATTATTCCTTTCAACCCCTGAACAATAGGTTTTATTTAGGCCAGTGGTGTACCAGGCTGTTTATTGTAGAAATGCAGGCAGAAAAAAGCTAAATCAAGTGGATCCTCTCACATACCCCATTACTATAAGTGTATTGACAGCATGATGTTGGCATGGTGCACATAAAGTGAATTTCTGTGTGCAAAAGTGTGCAAATTCTGAATAGCACGCAAGACCAGCACTGATTATCATTTACAGCAGGCATCTGCGTTGTTTTTGTTCTGCCCACATGTCTATGCACAGAAACAGCCTGGTTTTCCATTGGCCTTAAAACAGTGTGGAGTCACCTGGACTTCCACTCCTATTAGCAGCAATGAATATGGTTACCAGGTGCAACAACTACATTTCTACTGTGGCTAAGATGAGTGAGTAAGGAGAGTGCTAGTGTTTGTATAAACAGCTCTTTAACAGCTCAATATTTCAAAAGGAATGCATACAGATTTTGACTAAAAAGCTCCTAGTTCATATTTCACGTCTTATTGTACTGAAATAGTTTGCTATAAAAAAAGTCATGCGATTAAGCATACAAAGCTTAAAGCAAAAAAAGCATCATTATATTTTTTAACAATTAATTGAAACTGTTTCCCTCCAAAATGACATTACCTTTCATTATATTGTACATTATTTTCTGGCATAAGTAAACCATTTTTATTCTGTCCCTTTAAAGCAGACAAGTTTGTTGTTTTGTTCAACTTTCCAAAATGTACATAAAAACAGATGGCTGATGCCTTTTCCTTGAAGAAACTAATGATGTTAAAATAACATTTTACTTTTGGGTCATTTGTCTCTTGTCTAAGCGTGTCCATGGACTTCAGTTATATAGGAACAGCAATAGAAGTTTAGCTTTCCTTTGCGAAAAAAAAAATGTCCAGGTAATGATGAACTAGTAAGCAGAAATGAAGCAGAATTTGTTATTGCTTTCTTTTTGTCCTTGTGCAAATAAAGGTTTTATTGTTAGACAATTAATTGAAGAGCTAAATCTAGCATAGTTAGTCTCCTTGGTTTTCTCTTTTTAAAGGCCCTTACACACAGGCGTTTTAACCTGCGCTCCCCTGCGGCTGTTTTGCTACGTTCAATCGCAGGTATAGACACACTCCATTCTTTTCAATGGGACTGTACTCACACGAACGTATATGGGCGCCGAACGCAGGAAAAAGGCAGCATATTATCTGAACCTGCGTTCGGCATCTACATGCGTTCTTGTGAGTACAGCCCCACTGAAAATAATTGAGTGCGTCTATACCTGTTCTCCCCTGCGGCTGAACGCAGCAAAACGGAACGCAGGTTAAAATGTCTGTGTTTGTAAAGGCCCTTAGGGATTGTAAAGTAGGAAGGCATACCATGAGCTAATGGTCCAGCAGATCTCAATCTGTTGAGTAACAACTGTCACTACCATTAACTTGAATGACAATATATGTGTGCACAGGTAGATTTCAGCTTGACGTCCTCTCTAATAAAGAGATAGGTGGTTGCCATTCAAGTCTGTGGCACAGCACTGGCAGTGACAGTTGTTTCTCCAATAGTATGTCTGATAAGAGCATGTCTGATGTGCCATTAGCCTTAATGAGCACACATCATTATTACGATATAACTGTGAGCAGTATCTTCTCAGATTTCTTTGCAGATATCACCTTGATCCATAGGTGGCAATTAAACATCAACCTTGGGGGTTATGGATGCTGTTTCCATTGTTGACTATACAGAGTCCAGCCTTAACTCTGCCAAGAAAACCAATATTGCAAATCATTCTTGCGATACTTGTAATGATTGTCATTTCTGCCCATGCCTTGCTGTCACCCTTTTGAGAGAGAAAAAATCCTGCTCACATATTGTGACAGGCTTGTTTTTCAGGGCTTTATTAATAGAAGCAGGGTGGAACGAGGACCAGCTGTTATGTGCCTTCAATTTTACACATGTTTTTTTGTGAAATCAGTTTGATTTTTCTGAATGGCTGATTTTACTGGAAATAAACACTGTTGGGATACCTTGATCTTGCAACAATTTCCTTTGTCATGATTGATGTTAATAGAAACAAAATTGATCTCTCACCGTACAACCTGTACCCTAGGCCCACATTATTTACAGTCTAAAGCTGTGAAACACCGTAAAACACACTCAAAATCAACAGTAGCATTAGATACTATATCTCTTGGGGTTGTGCAATTAAATGCAAAGGTCTACCTCACTACAGTCCTGACACTTTTCTTGCAGCAAGGCTTCGTCTATGGTGCTCAGCTCTGTCGGACAGGAACATTCCTATCTAAATAAAGTAAAGCCTGGTGTGTGAGTCAGAGCTAAGTACTAATCACAGGCTGTGCCACAGATATTTGGTCTAAAACAATGCTCTGGGAAAGTGTCAGGACTGTGGTGGGCTAATTTAATACATATAGTATAGGTGTGTTGGTATCACTTAAGAATGGCCCACCAATATTCTTCAGGGCAGAACATCTGTGTTGATTTTCTTTATGTATGTTTTGTTACAGTTACACAAAAGTTTGACCAAGTGCATTCTTGAACTGTATCTAGAATGTCACCTCATTGCTCTGACCAAAGATGTCTGTCCTATTGTTATGAAGACACTGATAATAGTTTTTCTTTTTGCTGGTTAAAATAAAATGTATCCTTCATGAAAAAAATGAATTCAAAGTGGCCTTTACAACTCTTCTATTGTTTTCCGACTTCACCTGACCATATAAAGATCCAATGTAATTGTGAAAAATAGTTTATCATATAAGAGCAGACAGATTGTTGGGCAGTCTATCAGTACTGTATTTCCAGATATGCCCGGCTTACTCGTTATTTGAGGTTTCATTACCAAGAATGTTCATCTGACTTTCAAAGAAAATGCTGTAAATATTTTAAATTTTTTTTCTTTTTCAAATAAAACCGGCAGAAAAAAAAGATGGTTTTGGGAACAATTTAAAGTAAAAGTGCTTTTATAAGAATAAAACATCACATCTTGTATATTTTGATAAGCAATCGTACCAGCTTTTGTTTGTGACAATGGAATGGGTGGGTGGGCATAAAGATTCCATGTATGTTACAATGATTGTGTTATGAAATGAAAAGCGAAGACGAATATTAAAAACATATTTTCTAACTGCGTAGTGCATGGTTGATTCAGATTTATGTATACTCTATGCCATTTTTTTGTGTAATTACCGAATACTACTTAAGTACCTAATCTTACTCTTTTGCTAACAACTCTAGTTGTTTGTAGCATGCCATTTAATAAATGTCATTACATCTATACTCTCTTAAATTTTCCTGCGTTCTTGTCTTCTACTTTGGGTTTACCTTTGTCTTTAATTGTTCAACTACTTAAGTCTCATCATATTTTTATTTTCTGTATTTTTTTTTGTTCTTGTTTTTATTTTCCTTGTAACCAGTTGACTATTTCATTTTACCTACTGAAAAAGGAAAACCACTACTTACTATACTGTTTCATCTCTCATTTCAGTATCAAACTAAAAGGAAAACAATACTTTTAGAATAAATACTTAACCAATAGTCATTGATCTATCACTGATTTTTTTTTTTTTACCACATTGGCGTATGCAATTTTGTTCAGAATAATATCACAGCAGTGTGTTAAAGTAAATAAAACACAAAATAGCTTTTATTTCCATAAACACAAATGCACCGGAAACACTGCACATTCTATTTCAAATCAAAACATGAAGAAAAATGTTCCACATTTGTTTTATTTGTTTACAAAAAGTGAAGGGGAATATTAAGATTATTTCAAAAAATAGCTGTGTCTTCTTTACAGACTCATTCACTGTATAAACTGAAAAATGTTTCAAGATTTTGTTTTCTTTGAATCACTTACCTTCCTCTGCAAGGGATTGGGCTGGCCACTCCATAAATTCAATCTGGTTGGTCTGGAACCAAAATGTTCCAAGGTCATTCCTTTTTTGCATAAGGCAACATGACCTTTTTGAGTATTATGATGCATTGAAACTGTTCCATGATCCCTGGTATGTGATAAATAGTATGAGAAACATCCCCATATCATGATGCTTGTGCCACCATGCTTCACTGTCTTCACACTCTACTGTGACTTGAATTCAGTGTTTGGGGGTCATCTGACTATCTGCAGTAATTGAACTCCACACTGCTAATATTTGGAACAAGCTATTGTCTGGAACAAGTCTCAATTAATGATTCTATTACACAGAATGAGTAGCATGCATGCCGTGACTATTGGGTCTGTTGGTTTTCTATTATGCTACTACACCTAATAGTAAATTATTGGCCATGTTGAAATATAATTTCAACCAAAAACAGTGATTTATCAGGTTAGTGATGTCAGACTGCTATTATTCTTACTCAACTGTATTTGGGCAAAATGACTGTTTCACCAGAAGAACCAGAGGAGGACTGTAAAGCATGGTGTCAGAAATGTTCTAATCGGTCCAACATCAGTTCCTGGTTAGCACCCTTCTCAGAATCCACTATAAATTCTTTATTGTACCAGAGGATATCTCAAGCTGCCTGCTAACCATGTCCTAAATATCAAGTAAATTTACCAAGGAATTGTTGAGAAAGAAGAAATGGAGAGGAAGCCTTGTCAAAGACAGATCTAAATCCCATTAAGATGCTATTAAACATTATATGAATGTAAGAATCCCCTCAAACTTCACACAACTGGAAACGGTAGAACAATTTCTCCCAGTCAATCTCAGTGGTGTAACTACCAGGGGTGTGACCCAGGCCTGTACCCACTTGGGGCCTGCCAAAGATGTGTCCATGTAACAAGGAGGATGGAACTTTAAAGGTGTGCTCATCGAGAGGGAAAGGTGGCATGTCTGGAAAGGGACCACAAGGGGTGACCCTAGTTATGGCTCTGTAGTCCATAAAACGAAACATCAGCCAAGGGTTTACTTCCTTTTTCTACAGAAGGAAAGGGCAAATCTGTTTTTGTTGACTAAATAACTGCAAATTAAAATGTTCTTTTTTGGTCCAATTAAATCACCATTATGTTTTTTTTTTTCTAACAAAAATGTAATATCAAATATTGATATTCCCAGCACATTAAAAAAATAACTTAAGCCTAAACATACTGTTCACTATGTACATATTGTCAAATATGGCCATAAATATACTGATTACTGTTGACCAATATCAGTAGAGAGGTTGCTTTTATAATAGTGCCCTTGTGTCTTATAGGTTGGCACTGGCTCAGCATCTGATCTTGTAATTGCTGCATGGGACTTTTCATAAAGTATCACACTTATCACCTAATCCAAGTACTGCAGCAGCAATTCATAAGCTACAACAACTATTATTAACCAGTGTAATAGTTTTTGTAGAAATATGAGAGTTCCTATCTTCAGAGGAAAATGAAATCATTTTTTAAAATGTGGATTATTTGGATAAAAAGGATTCTAGGGTAGATGGTCTTTCCGTAATTCGGAACTTTCTGGAAAACGGATCCTATACTTGTACCCATATTTTAGTGTCACAATAGCCTTGGATATTATGCTTGCCCAATAATTCACCAAGCCCTTCTTAAAGGCATTTACAGAATCAGCCATCACAACATCACCCATCAGTGCATTCCACATCCTCACTGTGAAGAGCTACTTACGTTGCTTCAAATTTAATTCTTTTCCTTTAGTTTGAAGGTGTGGCCTCTGGTGTGGTGATCCACTTTATGGAAAATAGGTCTTCTGCTATTAGTCTGTAGTATCTTCAAATGTACTTGTAAAGTGAAGGTATGTGGGTTTGTGAAAGGAAAATTTTCCTTTTGTTCTGCTAGAGAGAGCAGTTCAAGATGTCTTTTTATAAGGTTTTGTACTTTGTATAGCCCTTTCTCTTGCCAAGTGGGTAAATCATGTCCCCTCACAAGCGTCTTTTTTTTCAAGAGAAAACAACCCCAACCTTTACAGTCTACAGTCATAGTTTGTCTTCCATCCCCTTAACCAGTTTAGTTGCACAATCTCCAGCTCATTTAAATACTTATTAAGAGCTGCAGTCCGAAACTGCACTGCATACTCCAGGTGAGGCCTTACCAGGGGCCTATAAAGAGGTATAATTATGTTTTCATCCCTTAAGTTTCTGCAAGACAGAACTTTATTTGCTTTAGTAGTCACAAAAAAACCATATTTCTCAGTTAAGGAAACTCCCAACACACTGCCGTTTATATTATTTCTGCCAAAGTGCATAACCTTGCATTTATCAACATTGAACCTCATTTTCCAGTTTGCTGCCCAGTTTTCCAATTTAGTAAAATAGCTGTGCAAAGTGGCAGCATCCTGCATGAAACTATGTCGTACAGAACTATAATTTTCAGACTCAGTCGTGGTTCAGCATACTTTGCAGCTACATATCCTTCACTCTTCGTGGCCAGCTCCCTAAAACCTAGCTAAAAACTATACTGGGGCAAATGTTTGGCAGGATTACTTTGAGCCACCAACATTATACTGGGGTTCATTCGTGTGGATCTCACTAAAGGAGTAGTAATAGAAGCACATGGAGTAATACATACAGTACATGGAAAATGGTGGGGGAAGTCTGCAGGTGATCTCAGTTCACTTTCCATTTGAATCATTTAAAAAAGTGTGTAGAGCTACAATGCCACGTAATTTAGGTTGGTCACCAGTATGGCCTTTACTGCTGATGCCATTATTAGGCTGTATGTGATAGGTTGCATCACATAACTCAGTATTGATCATGTTTATACTACTAATCCTGATTCTGTAGGAAGTTCATCTTTACCCAGTGTCTGTGTTCACTGGCTTGCAGTTTTGTTTCAAATGCAGGAGTGAATGATAGTAATAATTAATAGCGTTCATGTACTGTTTATTTCCAGCGTGCCACAGAAAATGCTATCGGGTTGTATACATTTTTGAACTAAAATCCTCTCTGTATGGGACAGATTTAGCAAGGGTTGAATTTTGAAGAAATGGTAGTTGTTTTTTTAACTCCCATTACTTCAAAACTTGAATACAAAAAGACCAATTGGGGATTAGTGCATTCAATCAATTTCAAATCAAACGATCAGGCCAAAAAAACTTAGATTTCTCAAAGTCCACCAAAAGACTCCTAATAGGTTCTAGGAGGTCCTCCATAGTCTAAAACAGCAATTTGGCAGGTTTGAGATGGTGAATGGTCGAAGTCGAAGTTTTAAAAAGACAGTACATGATAAATTTTTCATTTTGGCCTATTCGATAGCCGAAGTACCCAAAAATAGTTCGTAATAGTTTTAATTCTAATTTTGACTTTGACCCTTGATAAATCTGCCCCTATGTGTCGGCCATAGGCCAGTGAATTGCCTGTCAGTGGAAACACAGAAGCAAGTAGAGAAGAGCAGAGCTGTTTATACACTGAGAGACAGTGAGCTGTAACTGTGGCCTTATAATAAAAAGGGGACTATTGCAAAATGTTGATTGAGCTTGAGCTAATGGAAGAACCTTTGAAAAAAATTTATATCAATTAAAAAATGATCACAATTTCCCAATCAAGTAATTCTTTAGTATGACCCTTCAGCGTTTGTCTCTTTTCAAGTCAGATTTTGATTGACAGTTAGGTCATATGCACTGTGCATATTCTTTGCTTAGAGTCTATGGAAGCTATTTCTCTTTCAAAATAACCAACTCTGACACAGAGCATGGATGTAGAGAGACAGATTTTTTTGAGGTGGAGGTAATGAAACAATTCAGAAATGGTGCAGCATTTTACTTAATTATAAAAAAAATATGCCAGCCGAGTTAAAGATAGCTTTAGAAAGCTGAATATATTCTATACTTATAATTGCCCATATTTTTAAGCCTTTGTGTGCCATAGAATGTAGAATCCATGGAAGCACTGCTCCAGAGCAGTAAATTATACATCCCCCTAAAAGAAAAACACATGGCCTCGCACTTATTCGAATTACAAAAGTGCATATATATTTGGCTTGCTCTTATTTGAATTACAGGAGTGCATGTAGATTTGGCTTTACTCATAGACTCCTGTCAGTAACCAATTTTAAAATCTTTGGTTATTAGGGACTTCAGCTTGTATTCATCTCATACTGCTACTTTTTATACAATGTTAGACTTCATGTTTTATTGGCACATCTCCTGCAAATGGGTTTTCTCATATAAAGTTGGAATGTGTTGAAACTTATCCATTAGATCATGGCCCCATTTATTGATCACCAATAACCCCTAATCCGAAGAAAACAAAGCTTCATTAAATGTTTTTTTTTTTAGATAACTGCAGCAATAAATTAAGATTTACTAAATTCACATGAAGGTTTCGAAGTTCGATCGAATTTACAAAAAGATTCGAATTCGAATTTTTGAATGTCTTTGAAGACCACTTCGGCCAGTGAATTTTTGAAAATTCGATTGAATCGAATGATTCGAATAATTCAAATAAAATTTCAGTTGCATATTCCACTGTCAAAAGTATTTCCCCTTTGAATTTTTTATTTGACTGCCTAGTTCGCCAGATCAAAGCTACCTAATTGGGTTTCATTATTTTTGATCGATTAGGAAATATTCGATCGATAAAATCAATCAATCAATTTGAACGATTTATCGTTCGACCAATCGAATTGCGGTAAAATTTTCATTCACCATCTATTCACACAGTCGAATTCTAAGTTTTTCAACCCTCCAATCCTACCAATAGTAAATCTGCCCCTAAGTGTCCCTAGATTTTATAGATATATTGTAGAATAATTAAAAATTATAAAAAGTTTAGCAATTTTATTTATTACACTGGTTATCTCTTGTTCACTCTAA
>CM044432.1:94957608-94992830 GCA_024363595.1 Xenopus borealis | reverse complement strand
AAGGATTGGCAGGTTCTATTTTAAAAATAAGAAAATAGAGCCAAGAAATTTAGGAACAAATAGATCTCTCATTATTAGACATGAGTAGTCACAGGTGAAAGTCATGTGCACTGGTTTTGGGCTAACCCTATAAAGATCACATTCTGTAGCTATTCCCCCATCCAACATAAAACATATTTAATTGAATAGATGTGGATACACAAACTGTACACATTTAGGAAATATTGCAAGATGCTAATTGCCTTGTGCTTCACAAGCTTTCTGCTTTGAGATTGTCAAGCTCTAATGAGCAGGGACCTCTTTTACCTCCTGTATTGGTCAGTGCTTGTATATAATTTTCAATTTGATGTATGTGACTTTTTGTTGTACAGCACTATGGAATATGTTGGTGCATTATGAATACATGTCAATAATAATCACAAGCATAAATCTAAATCCTTTTAAAGACTGTATTCTTATTTTGATTTTTTCCTAGGGAATAATAATGCAAAGATTTGATTGTTATGAAAAAGAAGTTATGGTGATGGCAACCCCACCTGCCATTTGCCGTCATTTTTCTTTTTTCCTGTTTTTCTCTTTTTTTTTTTTTTTCTAACTCTAATCTGATGACTGTGTTCATGCAGACATGCAAACAATGCCATTAGAACTGCCTAGTTCTTGTCTTCCTCCATATTGTACTTCCTCCCCTAATCTCTTCAAGCATGTGATTGCACTGATGACATTGCTGCCCTTTTCAACAATACTGTACACAGTGAATAATTTCCCCTTTCTTATTATGGTACAAGACTCACATATCTCACAGCTGTTTCCTTATCTTTTAATCTACACATAAACAATCCCAATCATATGACATTTATATTCTGTCCTTTATTAACCTGCAACACTTTTTAGAGGGACTGTTATTCCAAGCAAAGTAAAAGGTTTTCCATATGGACAGTATGGTGGCTCAGTTCTCCAATGCTGGGATCCTGAGTATGATTCCAGACAGAGCACTATCTGTAATGAGTTTGTATCTTCTCCCCATGTTTCATCCCTGCTGAGGCCATGTTTGACTAACAGTTGGGAACCACAGACTGGGTAAAGGTATATTGCTTATAAAGCAAAAAACTACACATACAAACTCCTTAAGGGCCATTGTGGAAGGTAGGTGGGGTTAGGAGTTATTTAGTGCAGATGTGTCTAAAGCAACTAGACATTTTCACTGCCCACAATTGAATATCTGAAAATCAGGATCAAATACTTGCACCATGTACAACTTAATTGTCCTTTATTTATGTGATTATTAAGGTTCTATGCTACCTTTCACGTATTACTATGTAAACAACTACAATGTTTACACTACATGTGATTTGATTGTCCAATAAAATGTTAAATTAAAAAAACAAAAAAAGAAGAAAACCAGACTGAAGGGAGTAACAGAAATGGGAACTATTATGCAGTCTACAGTTTCAGATGTATTTCCCCTTTCCCATTAAGACGGATTTACTGAGGGTCAATCTGACTTCTTAATCTTGTGAAAAAAAAAATTTCTTGGCAATCTCATTTAAGTGAAAATGATAAAGGAAGCTTGTTAGGAACTGGAAGGAAGTTTGAACAATAAAACACAATTGGGTTTTAAAAGAATGCCCTATATCATAAGGTAATTGTTTCAATGTTATTTAATATAATGATTATTATATTATTAAAGTAAAGAAAAGAATTTCTACATAGTTAATTTGGTAGATGATGAACTATCTCTATCTGCTTCATGTTTACTTGGCAAGATGTCTTAACTTGAAAAAGAAATTACTGATGCATTTTGAGCCACTATCTCTGACCATGTGTCACTGCAATGGATCTGATTGTGTTGCTGTTTGTAAGAACTTAAAGATTTTGCAAACTGCACTATATGGCTCATGAGATGTTATTATATACAGAATACAGCACATTGGCAGTCATGATTAGAACATCAGCTCTTTGTATGCTAGCTTTATAATAGATGACTGATATTATAATAAATAGCTTGATCTTCAATTAATGGCTGGATTAGCAAAATTATGTTGATGGTATTTCTGAAACATGGTCTATGTCATGTTTTGAATGAACATGATAAATAGATGCTTGGAACGCGTTATTTGAAACCCGCCATAAATCAAATTCCGGTAGTTGTAGCGAAAATTAGTATTAAGGGTTAAGGGGCCGGGTGAGACTAGGACCTTGCTATAACCCCCAAATGTTAATGAAAAGTCCAGCTGCTGTTGCCAATAGAAAAGGCTACTAAATTTGAGCAATAATACTGCCAGTATAATTTATAGAAGCAGGATTATAAATCTGCTGTAAAACAGTTTCATGACACAGGTTGTTGATGATCCAGGCAGAAATGGCACTATATTTAATCTCAATCTGTAACCACATATTACAAATGGTCAATATTGCAGTCAACAATCTGTGATGAGACTTTTTCTAGCTAAAAAAAACACACCCCACCAGTACTTAACCAACCTCTTTGTAAGCCTCCCTAGTGGTTTAAGCCTTTGGTTCTAATTTGTTTTTAAATATATTTTTATTTCGTTTTCCAAACAAGTAAATTAAATAAACAAACAAACAAACATAAGGAAATTGAAAATCAATATATTGAGGATAAATACATTTCTAAATCAGTGTAGTTTTACTTATATTCTTATTTGTGCTATATAGACATTATCCAACTGTTAATTAAAACGACAATCTGAACATCATCATCTCCTTCATGTCTTATGTAAGGTCGGTAATTAATACTTAATAGTTCCTTGTACTTAGCATCTGGTTTATATGGTGACTCCTGGGGGGCGATCTTCGGCTCTGCTCCTGTGATCGATGTAGGTTTTGTATATATTGTTCTGTCTCTTGAACAATGGAGTTATTCAGTATTATTTCTGTTTCATATCAAGAGGTATGTCTAAATGTATATATATTGTAAGATGTCTCATGTGTGTATTGGAAGTGATCTTTGGTTCTATTTAATGCATTCTTTATTTCCTGATAGCTACTATTATATAGATATAATAAGAAGCAAACCACTTTCTTTGCCAATTTATAAATAAATACAATTCCTAACAAAAATGAGTACAAGAGCTGACAAGAATGAAGCATTTTCTCACACCTAGTATCTGAAACGTATATAGATTTGAATTTCAGGCCATTATAATTTCACACAATGAAACTATAAAGATTTTTAATGGAAAACAGTTCCTTGAATTGTTGGAGAAGGGCATTAAAAGGGGTGGTGTCTGTTACAGTTTAATTCCTGTAAACTTTAACATTCTCTGGCAATAGGGAGCTTATTTAATAATTATGTGACGCTCATTGTTGAAAGCCCTTTTATGGCTGAAATGTAATGTGACTGTACAGAAGCAATCCTTTTTTTTCAAAATGATTGCTACAAATGTCTGAAACTAGCTGGATTTTCCTGTATTTATCCGCTGTTTCTTACATCGACAGCATTATTAATTGGTGTTATTTATTCAAAGCACAGAAGTATTTCCTTAGACAAGAACCATTTCAAGACTGAATACAATGGTACAGGAAGACATAATGGCAGAACAAAAGCAGATTTCACTGCACCATTGCAAACTTGATGGCAGGTGCTGACAAGTATGAAACCATGCGTTATAGTCAGGAATTCAAATGGAGTTAAGCTATACATAGTTATATGGAAAGACATGTACATTTATGTTGTATTAGCTCTATTAAGCAGGCACATTTCTTCCTTTTTATTGGTATGTACATACTTCAGATCTGTATTTTTCCATGTCGTTTATTCCCTAATTCATTTTGTGCAGGCCTTCTAAGTATGTTGGTGCTCAAAAGAATAACAATAAATACAGAAGACCGAGACATTGCTAGGAAGGAGTATAAAGGGCTCAGTATAGATGCCTGCTTTTGTTATTGTTTGCATACATGTAATAAATGGGCCATCTTCTGCAATAATTGGGAGATGAGGAGGACATTTGGTGATTTAGCTTGTAGGACTCAGGATCATCATTGGGACTTTATAAATGCTTGCTAGTGTCACTTAAAATGGGCATATTTCCATTGTGCCACTCTAATTAGTGACATGGTTTGCAGTATATTGGCCAGTCTTTTTTAACAAGCTGTTCTGTTCCTGTTCTATAGAGACGTCAGCCCAAGATGTCTGTAAAAAATGCCATACAAATGCTACCTGCCTTGGGAAAAACAAAACGTATTCCTGTATCTGTAACTATGGATTAATTGGAAACGGAAGGACGCATTGTCTGGGTAAGTAAATGTCCTAAATAGACACACTGCAACTATTTCACTAAATGTTTTTCAAATTGTAAATATTTACCTTAATGATGAAAAATGAACTTTAGGAATAATAAAATTCATGATAATAATGCATAGTATGATTTTAATGTAGAAACAAGCAACTAGTAGAGCTAGCCAAGGCAGGGTGGGATACTGTAGTTTGTCTTGCTACTGCTTTTGTCTCAAAGGGATACAGCTAGAGAAACGTCTGGATTCGATTTGATCTATAGCTTTTAGTTTAGTTATGTGAAAATAATAATTATTATATTTTGACCCACTGTTATTATCAACATCACCAATACCAAGGGGGCAAAGTAAAGGTGATATAGTGGACCATTGAACTTAAAGGGGCACTTCCGCAAAACTGAAAATGTAATATACAGTAAGCTTCATCATACTGAAGTAAGAAACTTTCTAAATACAATCAATTACAGAGATGCTGAGAGAGGGATAGGGAAGATAAACTGGATTATTTCAGAAACAGTACACAATTTTAAACTGACTGTATATAGAAAGTTTCTTATTTCAGTATGCTGAAGCGAATTTAAAATTTCCATTTTTGCGAATGTTCCCCTTTAAAGGTCCTTCAAACATCAAAGGGGCAAAGTCACTAAGATGTGCGAATTCGCTAGCGTTAGCTTCGCTAGCGTTCGTCCGCACTTCGCCAGCCGAATTTTCGCCAGCTCTACGCAAATTCACTTAAGTGCGAATTTACGCTTATATTTGATCACTCGATCTATTCGATAATTCGAATATTCTGTATTCAATGTTCGAAGAGGCCAAATTTGCATATTCATTCGATTGGTATTCGATCGAATTTGATCGAACTTCAATCTCTTCACACGAATTTTGTAAATTTGCCTCTAAGTGTCTTGTACACGAAACACGTCAGGCATGAGTAGTTCATATTAATAAAGATTTCTACTTTTATTTTAAATCTTCTGATCCTTGAGTGACTTCAGAGTGCCTTGCTTCAAATTCTATTTTCATTATATGAGGATTTCTAGAGACCATCATAAAAAGTATGTTTAGGTCCTACTCCAAATCCATACAAGACTCACATACCCTGATTGAAAGGATGAAGTGTCCTTCTTAGTCTAGTTCTTGCTAATGCTGATGCTGAAATTGTGAAGTCATTACGGGTCTGGGAAAAGCCCATAGGGAAACACACTACGACCAATTTAAAGGTCTTTTTAGATATAAAGCATTCACCATGAAAAAATATGGAGAGAATCCCTCATTTTATACAGCCTAAATCAAAGCATATGGTGTGTGCATGTGAGAGCAGATGTGGCCTGGGGAAATCATTCTACATATGGCACACAGCTGTAACATGGATGTGCATATTATTTACCTTATTCGTACCTCCCAACATTTTGGAAATAGAAAGAGGAAGAAAAAGATTTGCCTAGCAGAGTTCAGGAATTTTTTTTACCATACCCATTCTGTAGCCACATCCCCTAATTACCATGTCTGTTTTACATATTTTGGCAGGTTATGAAAGTTTGTACACATTTCTGTGGTTTGTATGTGTTATTACAGTTTTGCTAATGAAGGTGAATTGCCCTTTAAACTGTAAGTCTAAGTTCTCCCAAGAGACCTCCTTATCTAAAACTGTTAAGTATCTAGTCTGGGCTCTCTGCCAAAAGCCAATTAGGTTAGAAACATTGTATCTTTTTCTGGCTGTTCAAATCAAAGAGACAGTTGAGACATTTCAGTAACAAATCCTGAGACCGTGGGCCCCTCTAAAAATAGGAACAGTCAGGCCCGGATTTGTGGAGAGGCCACCAAGGCCTGGGCCTAAGGCAGCAGCATTGGTTAATAAACAAGAGACACAATAGTTTTTTCCTGTGCACCAATCCCCATTGTTCTGGTCCCATTGAGCAAATAAAAAGGAGGGGACAGAGTCGACAAATGACAGAAGGCCTATGGGTGCCCGTGATATAATTATGGCCCTGGGGACAGTTGGGAGGTATGCTCATTTACTAAGTCATAAACAGACTTCCAATGAGTATACAGTATGTGGAAGCAGCTTAGATTTAGACATATACTTTAAATGCTATAAGTCTAACTTCTGCACACACACCTGACTCTTTATATACAGTAGTGGCCTCAATCCTTCAGTACCATGCTAAACAAAACCTCCATACAATGGGAAATTTATTCTAGGTGCTCATCCTGGAAATTTTGCAATATGTAATTGACTTTGATCCTAAAGGTATATGATATAGGAGTCTTGGATAGGAGCAATAACCAGGATTGGGGCTCAGCTGCAGGGTTTATACCTAAGGAGGATATGGGGAATGTTAATAGTTTTAAGGTTATCATTGGTCATATATGTTACTTTAGGTTATATATATGTAGACCTTTCTTCTACGTTTTGATGACAAGAGTGGAGTTATAGGTTGGGTTGCTAGGTGGTATAGAGTGCCATAGGTTTCAACACTGCACTTGTCATGGACTATGCCTCTAAATATCGGTTTGTCATTTACCACCTACTATCTTAATATTAAGAAAATACACAACACATAAGGATTGCAAGTTCATATACAGGCAGTCACACAATCAGTTCCTAAGATGCCTATTATGAAACAAATACTAATGGTAGCTACAGTGGCGTAACTAGATGTTATTGGGCCCCACAGCAAATTAATTTTAGGGCCCCCAACATATCCAGAGGTTATCCATTTTACTAGTATATGTTGAAATTGTTCATTAATTAGGGCATCATGGGGCCCCCTATACCTCTTGGGCCCCCTGCAGCCGCAGGGTCTGCTTCCTCTGTAGATATGCCCCTGGGTAGCTACTTTTTTTTATTTGCAGCAATAAACCTAAAGAAACTTATAGCATTGGGCCTAATACACGTAATGTTGAACAGCTGCTAGATGCATCAATAGTTCAGCGCTCGGTCTAACCTACTTTTTGGATTTGACCAACTGCTAGAAACAATATGCAGCTGTCATTACCCACAAAGAGAGAAGATTTTTACCAAAAACAATTACGTGTTGGCCAAACCTTGGCCAAAATATGTCATACTAAAAACTTTTGTCACTTAGTTGACTTTTAGGTTATGTTAAGTATGTTGTAGAATGGCCTACTGGTTGTCTTAACAATGCAGGTAATGGTCAGCCTAGTGTGCACCCACAAACAACTAAAAGGGTATGTTTGCCCCAGGGATTCATTCGAAACTGGTTATTGGAACAGTAACAGACAGTGATTTCATTTCTCGCTAAATATTTTTTTCTGGCAAAGTTAATTATATTTCTATGGAGGAGAACCAGCATCTGTTTTGTGCAGCCTTGCCTTCAGGCAAGTAACACAGCAATGGTTTGTCAGATCTACTGTACATCAAACGGAACAATAGCCATTCAGCATCAATTATATTTCACAATTTGGATCCTGAAGTCTTTCTCTGTAATTACCTTTCTGTTCAATATGGATTTTTCTTCAGAATTGCAAGATGAAAGAGAAAACTATTAAACTAAACAAAATGAATACTGCACAGGGATGTGCATAATGCCACCATGTGGTGGGGTGGGAGACAGCTGAGCAGCACCCACCACTGCAAGGTTGGGGTCAAGAGGACATAGCATTACACACATTCATTTTTTAAGGAAATGATACAGGGAACCTATGCCATGCTTGTCATAAATGTAGTGGGTAGTTGTAAGACTAAAGGTAATTATTCACAGCAGATCTGGTATAGGACAAGGAATACACAGGGGCAATCCTGCCCAATTTGCCATCTGAGGTGGCCTTCGTTTTTCCGCCGGCTTCTTCCCATGGCACTCACCTTCAGCGCCAAACAGGGTCAGGGGGGGTGTCCACGTCGCTAGTCCAGAGAGCACAATTGTGCTCTCTGCACTAGAACAGCCGAATTTCCAGGTTGAAAACTGGAAATTCAGCTTTTAAAGTTACTAGGAGCTGCCTGAGCAGGGGCCCTCCGCCAACGAGGTGAGTTGAGGCACTCGCCTCAGGCGACAGTGCCCCCCTGGTTGCCAGGGGCAGAAAAAATGCAGCTCTTGGTAACCGGTTTTCAACCCGGAAATTCGGCTCTTCTAGTGCAGAGTGTGCTCTACACTAGCGCCATGGACCCCCCTACCCCTGTACACACTAGAAAAGTGAGCGCCATGGGGAAGGGGGGGTGGCAAATTCAAGGTTGCCTCAGGCGGCGAAGTCCCTGGAATCACCCCTGTGCCTGAGGCGAGTGCCTCAACTGGCCTCATTGGCGGAGCACCCCTGGGAATAAATATCAGTCTGTGCTACACTAGATAGGATAGGGAATGTGGCTCATGTCACATTGGGACAGAGAACAAACTGTCACCCTAACCCCTGATATATGCAACATTCTGATTCGTTAACTAAAGGTTAAAGCTGAGACTGCTTCCTGCCAAGAAACCAGTATGTCTGGTTCATTCAAATACATTGTGTAGCAGGAAGTTGTTATTAATCAGTGTTTTATTTTGCAGACAAAGATGAGTGCCAGATTGGTTCCCACAAGATCTGTGGGAATCACACAGCATGTCATAATACACATGGGAGCTTCTTCTGTGTCTGCCTGGATGGATATCGGCCTTCCAACAACCATAGGCACTTTATACCCAACGATGGCACGTTCTGCACCGGTCAGTAGATTATTTTTATTTTTTTAACTTTATTTTTCTTGGTTGATTTTACAACCCACAAAATTTTAAACATATATCCATAATCAACCATATTTCACATTTTCCAACATGGTTACAGAAAATAGAGTGTAGGGTAAGAAAAGAAAGAGAGAGAAAAGAAAAGATAACAAAATAATGAAAATGTTTAGTGATCTAAACAGTTATTGTCTCACACCATTGTTAATATTCCTATTTCTCATCGTAGTTTTGAAATAGAAAGAGCAGGTTGAAAAAGAGAGCAGAATAGACATTAGGTGTTGACCATATATCTTGTACTTATAATTAGTGTTTATAACTAATGATTATATCTAGTGGTTATAACTAGTGCTTAGGCGAGCATATTTATGTTTCTTAGAATGGGTTAAGATAACCTGTAATTAAATACTCTGTTTGTCCTTAAAGTCCCAGTAATGGTCCAAGTATATAGCCAAATATAAAGGCAAGGATAAAGGCTGTATGACTTGACTGATTTCTGCTTGCCATCCGCTACCGATGTCCTTTTGTTCAGTTATTTTCTTTTATATTATTTTTACTTTCTGTTGCAATCTAACCAAATGTTCCAGTAGTAATAGTATTTCTTTAGGTTATTTTTGGATTGTGCTGACATTCTCTCGTATTGGGTACATATGTTCATTGATTAGTGCAATCATCTCCTTATATGATGGAATTGTAGTTGTTTTCCACTTTTTAGGTATCAACAGTCTTGCCACTATAAAGATATGGAAAATAATACTTCTACTTTGTTTGGATAGATTAGTCAGCTATAAATTTAGTAAGGTCATTTCCGGAGTGGGTTGAAGTTTTAACCCTGTCACCTGGTATATTAGATTATTGTCATCTTTCCATAGTTGTATTATACTGGGACAGTACCACCAAATATGCAAGAAATCTCCAACATAGGGAAGATGTTGTTGGGAACATCTGATGAAGTCTCTCTGGAGTTAGATACCAATGAAGTAGTATCTTATGGTGATTTTCCCAGTGGTTGGTACATCTAGTCAGGTGCTTGGTTGCTTTAATGGCTTCCAGCCATTGCTCTGTAGGGTAGGTATTGACAAGTAGGTTTTCCCATCTAGTCATATAAGTTGGTGTGACAGGCTGCGCTGCTTTAAGTAAGGTGTTAGCAGTGGCGTAACTACCAGGGGTGCAGAGGGTGCAATTGCACCAGGGTTCCCAGCCCCTTGGGGCCCGTTGGAGCAACAATAATGGTTATGGCAGGCAGTTAGATGGGATTTATAGAGGTATGGGCCCAACAGGGGGGCCCAGGTACCCATCCTGTACCGGGGCCCACCAGGGAGTAGTTACGCCACTAGGTGTTAGAGATTTGATCGTGACTGTAGATGTAAGCAATATTTTTTCCATACCTGTAAGTTGTCTTGACGTCTCATTAGGTTCCTATTGTAGCAGGTGTCTGATTTGTAAGTATTTGTAGAATTCTTTATAACTGAGATCATACATGTTTCTTAGTTCTGCAAATGATCTCACCTGGTTTGTATCGGTTAGTTGTGATATTGTTGTGATGCCCTTTACCTCCCAGCTGCTTAAATTTAAGGCTGGTATTGATAGCTCCAAAATTCGGATTGATGCCGGAGGAGATGGGAATGGGGCAAGTTTAAACTTGGTTCTGGCTTCCTGCAAAACGTTGTGTTCGTGCTGGTGTGGTCAGTCAGAAGACTGCCATATTAATAACTACATAATTTACAGTTTCAGATTTTTTACTGAGCCTTGTAGTTAATATTAGCACTGCATCACTAAATAGTTTCTAACTATTTGTAACCAGGCAGAACCTATAACACAAGTGGCTCATTTACTAGAATATCAATAGTTGCAAATTGGCATCAGTACATGATCCTGTAGCAACCAATGAGCTCTCATGAGCAAATATACCCAGTGTTACTATATGAGCCTAGTAAGAGTACAGACAAGTGTCTCATTAGTGTGTAACCACTTTTGGGTGTACCCGTCAGTCTTTGTCATCACCAAAGAGATTTACAGCAATTCAGGTACTTGTAATGCTGCATAGTGCAGATGTGGCATAATGATACAATTCCCCATAGTAAGCTTAAGCCCCCTGCATATACACTAGCTACTAAGGAAAAAGCATCCATCTCTCTCTACCCCTCCCCTGCACAAGTCAAAATAGACCCTGTCATTCCAGGTACCTAGGGTCCCAAACAGCCTCCACCAGCCCACTAAATAGTGACTGCCTATGGCATCTTACAGCAACCTCTCTGGCATTTGCCAGAACCCACAGATTGCCAGTCCAGGCCTGATGATATATATAGTATGTACAGTGGAACGTAGACTGTAGTATGAAGGTTCTGCTATGACTTATTGCACGGCTATTGGTCTAGCCAAACATTGACAAGATTTAGTTATCATGATTTAGTTAGGAAAAAATTATGTAAAATCCGTGAAAATGTAAAATCAGGGAAATGTGCTAAAGTAACTTTTTCTTCAAGTACTGAAAGGATATAAGCACAGGAGTCGGTTTTAGTTTGAAATACAATAGTTACTGTGTTAATAACAAGAATTAAGCATTGCAGTGTTAATGTTACACTATGGGGGCATGTACAAGACCTCTTTTCAGTACACAACCTAAAGCAATACGTGATTGGTGCAGGACTGTTTCAGGGGCAGACTAATTGGAACTGACCATTTAAAGGCAGAATCATGGCAAAATATACATCTGGTTGGTATGTTATATTTCTTTGTTTCACAAACAGTAACATTCATAGAGGGAAAAAGGCAGTTTTTGGGTACATCATGACATAATTTAGATGTAAAATCATAATTTAATGCCGCTCCTGGTAACTAAGAGCCAAATTTCCGGTTTTCAACCTGAAAATTCAGCTTTTCTAGTGTAGAGCACGCAATTGAAGTGAAGTGAGTGCCATGGGGAAGGGGGGGTGCAAATTGAAGGCCGCCTTAGGCGTTGAAATGGGCTAGATCGCCCGTTTGTTACAGTTCTCTATATTTGACCCAAAGAATAAAAACATTTAATGGAGAATAATTATTATTTTCATAGAATATGGGGCTATACCATGAACATCCAGAAAGGTTGTCAGGGTTGATTAAGAACACAGGTGCTAAATTGCAATCACCAATAGCAACTGGTCAGGACTTTTTTTTCCGGAAGTTGTAGTAGGCTGTTGCTGATTGGTTGTTACTGGTACCTGGCAACTTTAGCAGCTATGCTTTTTAAGCAGTCCCAACAGCTGAAATGCCAGATTTAGTCTGTTTATGTGTCCTGCATAGAGTTTATTTACTTGGTCCCAGTAGGCCTAATAAATGAGGATGCACGTGAAACTTTTTTGCAGAATCTAAATTTGGCTAAATCATAAGTTTTCAGCTTAACCTCAAAGTCATGATGTGGCTTTGAAGTTCTGGCAAAATTAGCAATTTTTTTTGTTATAAGTAATACAATGTATTCTTGATGCAGATTAGGACTTGGATTTAGTTTAGGATTCAACTAAATATTTGTGGAGAATTCAGAATTCATCAAGAATCAAGAAATCTGGATTTGGTACATCTCTTCTAAAAACCCTGTGCCAGTCACATAGATAGATTGATTTTGATAGTCTCTACCATGATGAGAGCTTGTGTTTTCTGGCACCTATATATACGTACATATGGGCTTGCTCGCATAAAAATCTCTCTGTAGCCATATGGTGGTGATATCAGACATTTTTAGTGACTTACTTGGATTGTTTAAATGCTGGGATAAGAATATTTGAGAATGAGAGTTTAGCAGTCGTGTTTATACTTTTATTAAAATGTAAATCATCAACTGCACATAAATATAATATATTCCCAAAGTATTATAGTACTTTCATTATTTTTGCGATTAAATTCAAGTTTTCAATTATGGCACAGGAGTTCTTGCAAATAAGTGTATTTACTTAGCAGGTTGGTGAAATGCTGCCTGACTTCTGGCCTTTAATTTTATCAATTTTTTTTTAAATCGGAAGCTAGTTTTATTTTATAAAGTTATTTTTATTTTTATATTTATATTTTTATACAGTGAAAATTTAGAATGACTTCTTATTTAGTCTCATCTTCCTATTTGAGCTAGCAATGATCTTAAATATGCTGCCATCTCCTGTCCGTAAGCGGCATAAAAGCTTTTAATATTTTAATAGGGTGCATAATGTTTGTAAAATATATAACACCATAATGTTCTACAGAGCCTGTCTGCTGTCTGTTGTGTAACTTGAGCCAAGCGTGTAACCATAGAGGAAGCATACCCACATGATCATGGGGGGCTGGGAACAGGGGGCCTGGACTGCGGGATCTGAAGCACTAAAAACCTCCCTCCTGCACTCTCTTAAAGAAAATTTTGCATGCACACTGCATCGAGCAGTTGTGCACACTCAAGCAACAGAGGGGGGGAGAGATGGACTATAACTATGTGCACTGGGCCCCTTTCAGCTGGGGGTGCTTTTTACACTTGAGTATTTTCTCCTTTGAACAGCTGTCCCCAGTGCTACGTAGTAGCTTATTTATATAAACAATAGTAGTTTTTCTGAAGCAAACACAGCAGTTTTACCAGTGAAGGGCAACACTGCATTGTATTCTATTTATTACTTTAAAACACTTTCACATTTGATGTTACTGTTCCTTTAAGCGATGGTGTCAAATGTCACTTGGAAAATACCACTAATAGCATCCCAGCAGCACACACAAGTTGTGACAGGAACAAATTGTGAAGCCCACCAAAAAATTTGTACTGCTAGTCTGTATACTGTCTGTGGCAGTGCATGCAATTACCCTGACAACTGAGGCAAGGTTATCATCTTGTCTCGTGGCTTAGCGTTTCTTTAGTATCTGAGGCATATCGGACATCTGTGTTTTACCACTATTCACTAAATGAGAATTCTTGTATTTAAATGAAAATTTCACTATGCATTGTATTACTCTTCTTTAGTTTAAATTCAACTTTGCATTGAATAAATAATGATTTCCTTCATGCCATTAGAAAACATATTGCCAGGGCAGAAAATTCAGTGGATTTTGACTATTCTCTGCCATTGCATTATAATTTTTTTTTTAAAGTTGTTTTTTTTTATAAATGTATCTAGTATATACAGATTCTGATTGTTTCCATGAGCAGATATTGATGAATGCGAGTCGGCAGATATTTGTGGATTTAAGGGAAAATGCAAAAATATCCCAGGGAGTTACGAGTGCTATTGCATGGAGGGCTATCAACTAAAAAATGGAACAGAACCTTTCCAGGCCAATGGTGACAATGCTTGCATAGGTAAGAAGATCAGTGTCTTACCTTGTAAAGAAATAATTTCCAATAGAATCAATTAGTAGTGATGACTATTATTGTTAGTAATAAAAATGAATTTAAGATATACTATTTTATATATATAACATTGTTATCATTATATTAACTTTATTATTATTAACTTTTTTATTATTTCTCATTTCTTGATATGCACTGCCCAGATATTGATGAGTGTGAAGCAGATGCCATTTGTGGACCTAATGCCCAGTGTAAAAATGTCCCAGGAAGCCATGAGTGTTACTGCATGGAGGGATATAGGCTGAACAATGGCACGGAACCTTTTCAAGCAACTGGTCATATGAATTTATGCTCAGGTGGGAAAAAGCTAAATATCTTCAATGGAAAACTCAAAGGGCACATTTATCAAGGGTCAAATTCGAAGTAAAATTATTTGAATTTCGAGCTAGTTTTGTGTACTTTGACTAGGGAATAGTTCAAATTCGGTACGAATTTGAAGAAAATTAAATAATTTGAATATTGAAATGTATCATGTCATGTCTCTTTAACAATTTGACATCAACCATTCGCTATCTAAAACCTACCGAATTGCTGTTTTAGCCTATGGGGGGCCACCTATTTAGAGTCAACTGGAGGACTTTGAAAAATCAAAGCTTTTTTTTTAATCGAATTCAATCGAATGTGCTATTCCTTAGATTCGAACGATTAGAATTTGCCCGAATTCGGACATTCGATCGAAACAAACCTATTCGACCCAAAAAAAGTTCGACCCAAAGTTCGAAATTCGACCCTTGATAAATCTGCCCCTAACAGTTTGGATATTAATTTAGAAAAAAGACAAATTCTTTTTTTTGGGAAGGTCCACCTAAGCACCTAAGCATTGTTATTTATTTCCTGGATAGAAGAGAACAGGTATAGAACACAAGGAACATTTAGCCAAGTAGTGTAGTTTCAGTTGTGCATCAACTTGGTTCTTGAGGCTGGACACCACAGACTAGAAACAACCTCTGTAGTCTTTTAAGTAACCAGACAAAGCTTAGAATGTATTTGCACTATTTACAGAATAGGAGTCAAGCTCTTTTACCTTATGGTGATGGTGCAATAATCTAGACTTGGTTGAACATCTTACAGAGGGATGTCAGTCAGTCATTATAATGGAACAAAGGGTGCTTCACATTGTACTTGAAATGAATGCATTATTAAGGCCTTTGCCAAACAGGGGAATTCTCACAAATGCTTGCGTTCATACTCTAGAACAGTGATCCCCAACCAGTAGCTCGTGAGCAACGTGTTGCTCTCCAACCCTTGGATGTTGCTCTCAGTGTCCTCAAGGCAGGTGCTTATTTTTGAATTCCAGGCTGGAAGCAAGTTTTAATTGCATAAAAACTAAGTATAGTGCCAAGAAGAGCCTCCTGTAGGCTGCCAGTCTACATAGATGATACCAAATAACCAATTACAGCTCTTATTTGGAACCCCAAGGGATTTTTTTCATGCTTGTGTTGCTCCCCAACTCTATTTATATTTGAATGTGGCTCACTGGTAAAAAAAAAGTTGGGAACCCCTGCTCTAGAATGATATTTACCTAATAGTGCCTGCATCTGCCACAGATGTAATGTAAATGGAATGCAGTTGCAGGGTAGAAGGCGTTTACACTACTGCTGTTCTCTTTAAGTGGATGACAGTGGTCAAAGCACTAGGTTATATGCCTCTGTTGAAATGGAAAAGGAATTATGTCACTGCACTTTACGTCATTTTTTTATTTGTCCTATCTACCAAGACTGTTAATATAAGTTTTCTTCATAGTTGTTGATTGTGGACTACCACCTGCTCTTCCACATACTGAAATGGATCTAGAAGGCAATACTACCTTTGGAAGTCAAGTGACATACAGGTGTGATCCAGGATTCACAACGTATCCTGGGGGGGGACACAACATATCTATCTGCACTTCTCATGGAACATGGAAAGGAGTCAGTCTTGTTTGCACAGGTAGAAGGCTTCAGCATGGCATAAAAAGTAACACTATCTCACTTCTATGCATCAAGTATTCTATTCCTTGTTCTACTAACAAAGCCCCTAATGAAGTAAATCATCACCATGGATTCTTATAAGGCAGTGTTCCCCAACCAGAGACTTGTGAGTAACATGTTGCTCAGTAAGCCATTGGATGTTGCTCCCAGTGGCCTCAAAGCAGGTGCTTATTTTTAAATTCCTGGCTTGAAGGCAAGTTTTCTTTGAATGAAACCAGATATACCACCAAACAGAACGTCCTATTGGATGCCTGTTCATAGGGTCAACATAATAGACAATCACAGCCCTTGTTCGGCACTCTCAAAAGCATTTTTCATGCTTGTGTTGCTTCCTGAATCTTTTTACATCTGAATGTGGCTCAGGGTTAAAATGTTTGGGGATCCCCGTTGTAAGGGAAACATACAGTAATACTACACAATTGGCTATGCAAGAGTAATGAAGGTTTTGGCCAGATAGCTTGACAACAGTGAAAAACTAGGCAAGAGTAAAAATGCAAGCTGAGGCAGTAACAACTTCATAGAGTGTAGAGAAGCCAGAGCAAGGGAAATAATTATACCCTCACCTGTCAGTATTTCTGTTAGATACATTCAAAAATGAATTTATGCAAGGCCTTAAAAACCTAGTTGTCTGTACTGTGCTAATGGTTGTTTAGTTTAGATAATTTAGTTTCCTCTGTTAATGACGTATTTTCCAGTGGCTGTTTTTGTGCATTTGCATTAGTTTCCTCTTTACTAGAAGCATTATTTCTAGTACTATTAACATGCATTTGCAAAATGGCAACAGGAACAGTGATTGAACATGACAAATGCTTTTTGATTCAAACACATGAAATTATCTTTCTAGTTATAGACTGTGGTCTACCACCAATCATGCCCAATATGCAAATAAACTCCTCAAACAACACCACCTTTGGAAGCACTGTGACATACAAATGTATGAAGGGATATGTGGCAGTCAGTGGGACTGGCGTTGCAAGATGTACCCAAAATGGAAAGTGGGAGGCAGCTACTTTGTCTTGTCAAGGTGAGATTCATAATATGTTTGTAGAAAACTGTTTAGATTTAAAAAAATACAGATGATGAGTGAGACATATGGCCTTCAATTTGAATTTTTCTAATCTAAGTCTATTTGATTATGCTGACTTTGTGACCAAGGACAGTAGATCCCTGATCAATGCAGTAGTTGATCACAGGACAACATTCTCATGTAGTACTCCCACAGCCTCAACTCACGTATTCCCTAATCACCAGAGGTTCATCAATTTACTTAAAATCTTGTAGTTAAAAGATGTATACTGTTAGAGACACATTTTGTATAGACTAAGCCAGGCCCGGACTGGCAATCTGTGGGTTCTGGCAAATGCCAGATGGGCTGCTATAAGGTCCCATAGAAAGTCAGTATTTAATGGGCTGGTGGGGGCTGTTTGGGCCTCTATGTGGGCTGATTGGGCCTCTGTGTACCTGAAATTCCAGGGACTATTTTAATTCTCAGTCCGGACCTGGATTAAGCTCTGAAATATAGTTTTTGCAGCAATTCAATTATGCCTGAAAATCTTAAACTGCGTCAATTTCAAAGGAGCAATCAGAAAACAAAATTTAGAGATGTTTGGTGAATTCTTACATACGTCTATCTCTGCAGCTTAAAATTCTTTAGTAACATTTTAATCTATTTTCTTTTCAAATATAGTTGTGGATTGTGGCCAGCCACCATTCATTCAGCATGCATCCTCAGGACTTGCAAGTAACACTACTTTAGGAAACACCATAACATATGAATGCATGTCTGGCTATGTCAATCAGAGTGGGAACAGGATTACTGTATGCAATGAAGATGGAAAATGGGACGGAGTTGACCTTATATGTACAGGTAATATACAGTTATTATATTTATCATTCTATAATACAGTACCTCCATCTCAGTTTGAGGGGCTCCAAATGCTGGTGACACATGGGCCGGCATAAAGTCTAGTTAGTACTGACTAAAATAAAATAACAGGAAGGTTTGATATAGGTTAACGGGATACTGTCATGGGAAAACATGTTTTTAAACGCATCAGTTAATAGTGCTGCTCCAGTAGAAATGAACAGTTTGTATTTTTGGCCCTATCATTTCTTAATATAATTTCATTTTCTTTAAGAAATAAACTGTGGGCAGCCAGCTTCCATTTCCAATACACAGATGATTTTGAGTGGATCCACAAACCTTGGAAGTAAAGTGGAATACAAATGTCTACCAGGTTTCTACAACCCTGGTGATAGTAGTATTTCAAGGTGCACTTTAAATGGAAAATGGGAAGATGTAAATATCACATGTAAAGGTATTTTTTTTATTAGCAATACCATTTCCCACTTCAATGTAATAGTTCTGTTTCAAAATTTTTCATTTATATGGTCTCTCCAGCATGCATTTCAGTATGGAATAATTTTAGACCTGAATGGTATGTTTATACATGCAGGTCAATGAAAAACTTCAATAGGGCAACACGCCAAAAAGAAAACTAAATTATAAAAACAAATTATTTCTCATTCTGAAAATGTTGTACAGGTATGGGATCTGTTATTTGGAAACTCATTATCCAGAAAGTTCCAAATTACAGAAAGGCTGTCTCCCGTAGACTCCATTATAACAAAATAGCTCAACTTTTTAAAAATGAATTCCTTTTTCCCTGTATAAAAATAAAACAGTAGCTTGTACTTGATCAAAATTAAGATACTAGATACTAGATAGTATATTGGGTTTATTTAATGTTTAGGATTTCATAGTAGTCTTAAGGTGGGAAGATCCTAATTACGGAAAGACTCATTATTCAGAAAGCCTCAGGTCCTGAGCATTATGGATAATACCTGTACCACTTTCTGACTTCAACTATACTTAGTGGCAGATTTACTAAAGGTGGAATTTCGAATTCTAAAAAATTCGAAATTCGACCAGGGAATAGTTGGGGAACTAAAAAAATTCGAATTCGAATATCGAATTCAAATTTTTTTTGCGCAATTTGATTGATCGAACGATGAAATACGTAAAATTTGATCGATCGATGGAATATTTGAATCGAATTCAATTCTAATTTTCGAATGATTTTTAACGATCGAACAAATTTTTCCTATTCGTTCTAAGGCAACGATCCCCTATCTCGGTAGCTTTGATCTGGCGAACTAGGGGGTTGAATAAAATTTTTAAAGGGGAAGTATTCGACCATTGAATAGTTGAATATTCGAATAAAATTAAATTCGAATATTCGAATCATTCGAATTCGAATATTCGATGGTCGAATTTGGTCGAATTAGCCTAATTTGCATATTCGAAATTCAAATCTTTTTGGAAATTTGATTGAATATTCGAATCCTTCATGTGAATACATGTGAATTTAGTAAATTTGCCCCTTAGCATTTTGAAACTATTTTGACCTTTTTTTAAAAATAATTCTTTATTTTTTTATTTCAAGTAGGAAGGGGGTACAGAAGAGAAAAGGGGTGGTTGGAGTAATATAGATACTCTTCATTACTAAGTATTCTCTGCTCATCAAACTTATAGGGATCTAAATGCTGTGATTTTATCAGTAAATAACTGAGGTGTTATGGCGTAGGGGATTTTCTTATAGTTTAGCTTTGTGACTTCAGTTTTTCAACCCAAGGACGCCAAATTTTTTACCTTTTATTTTTACCCTATCGATAATTGCATTGTTTTTGAACTGGAGAGACCTACTACGGATTTATTCTCTTCTATGCAATTCCATTGTTTACTTTAAACTTCTTCAATTTGTAGTTTGTATTTGAATGTGTTGGCATGCTGACTCTTTATATGACGTAATGTTTAATTTGTGCTCGTTCTTTACATTTTGCCATTGCAGTTGTATAAATAGGTAATTTGCCTGATCTGAGAATCCAAAGGAGATAGCAATGTTGTGGTAAGGAGATGGAATCCATTAAAAAAAAGTTTATCTACAGGGTTTAATAGTTATAATTCTATTACTACACAAGAATTCTCAAGCAATCTGCAGAAATGTTAAGAATTCTACAGCAACCTTGAAAAAATAGTGAAAAATGATCATTACCCTTGAGAAAAGTGATGTAAGAAATAATAAGTGTTATGTAATAGAAGCCACTAAGTTTGACCAGGGGCAATAACCCATAGCAACCAATCAGCAGAAAACATTTTCTGGTCACCTGTTTAAAAGCAAGCAACTTATTGGTTACTGGTTTATGAGGAACAGAACTGTGAATTCTAACTCTGTTAGCTGGATTCTAAAGGGTTTATTATATATCTGAAATTATATTTGATAAATGCTGTTCTGCATTACAGTAAATGAAACCTTAATTGGGAATATGACTATTTTCAATGAAACATGTCTACAATGGAGAAAAGGTTCTGAAATAATAGACTGGGAAATCTTATACAAGGTAAGAAAGATGTTTTCATTGTTGTCCGGTTATTATTACAATTTCCTAAATAAATCACAAAGAAATCAAATGCTTTACCCCCGCTTTATTTTTATTTATTAAAAGCTCAGCATTCTTGGAAAGGCATGGCACCAGGAACCTTTTGTTCATGAAAGAGATTTTGAGTTCATCACAAACAATAGTTTTCAATGTTTGGATCTTCTTCCTGGAATGAACTACATGGTGATAATGAGAGCTGTATTCCCGGAGATGCAGGAAATACCAATAAATATAACGTTGGAAACAGCTAGTAGGTAACAATATAAAAAAAAAAAACAACTCAGGATAAAACAGAGGTTTAGATCTGAGAATGTTCCACTGAGTTTCATATTAAAGTAATGCAAAAATCTATTATTTTTATGATAATATGGTCACTTTTCCATTAGAGTGTGAGAATGATTTTTCATGTTATGTTTTCATTTTAAGATTGTTTGTAAAGCAATGTGGCAGCTCATACACTAATTTATAAATGCAAAAATAGTAAACTCTCTGCAGAGAATAATGTATGGATGTAAACTGCATTGAACATTTATCATGAAATAGTAACACAGCAGATAAACTGAGGGTTTGTAGAGGGCCGGATTTGTGTTGCTGGCACCCCTAGACCCATTGTTGTTTATAGCCCCCTTTATTCGCAAATTTTCATGATCAGGACCAGAGCAATGGGGTTGGTGCAAGAGAAATTTAAAAAAACAATCATATCTCCTGCATATCCCCAGTGTTTCTGAACCAATGTGGGTGTGGCTGGGCAGCATGACGCCCCTAAAATCCTGCCACCCTAGGCCTGGGCCTTGGTGGCCTCTCCACAAATCCGGGCCTGGGTTTGTATAAATAATATCTCTCATACATTATCATTTTGAAATATATTGATTTACATACAGGTAGGTTTGAATTACACTCAAAAATGTTCTGGTTAAATTAATGTTGTTGGTGCTGTTTTTGCTTACATTGTCCACAGTGATGAAGAGATTTGGTGAAATGACACTATTCAATACAACATGTCTTCAGTGGGCAAAGAGTTCTGAAAAAACCGAAGTACTGGAGGAATACACAGTAAGGACTGCAAATATGCATATATTTCTGCATTATATAGTATACATTAGTGATGGGCGAATTTATTCGCCAGGGGCGAATTCACGGCGAATTCCCGCGATTCGCCGCTGGCAAATAAATTCGCGAAACGTCAGGAAAAATTCACTGCAAAAAATTCGCCCCGTTTCGCGAATTGGCGAAAAATTTGCGAATTTCTCTGGAAATTCGCGAATTTTTCGGCGAAGCGAAACGCGGCCGTTTCGCCCATCACTAGTATACATGGTAGAATTAATTCTATAGGCAGTGTTGGACTGGCCCACAGGGATGCCAGGAAAACTCTCGGTGGGCACAGGTGTCAGTGGGCCCTCTTGCTTCTAACAATTTTACTTATTTCATGTTCATTCTCTATGTCTTTATGTGTGAAAAAGAGGCTTAGTAATAGAGGAAGAATAGAGTATAGTAAGTAGATCTAAAAGAATAGGAGAATAAAGAGGTTAAGTGAGGAGAGAAGGAATAATAGTAAATAGTAAAAGTTGGGCCCCTGGTCTAAGGTTTTCTGGTGGGCCCCTGGCATCCCAGTCAGACACGGTCTATAGGGAAATAGCAGCCACTAGAATTAAAAGAGTTAACACCCTGAGCTGTGTTGAAGTCTTGGGATTTCTTCTCTTATTGGCTCCAAGTTACCTGTATTCATATCATCTATAGGGGCAGAGCAAGGGCATGGTCAAACTATAATAGGGTTTGACAAGGGCATAAAGGAGGGGGGGGTGGATTTTAGCAATACCCAAAGATCTCTTAGATTTAGTTCCTAGTTTCACATACATTACTTCACATTCCATTTTTTTGTTTGAGTACTAACTCTATGTTTGCTGTTTTTAGGTCCTGATAAAAGGGCATACTTGGAATTCCCCAAAAATATTTCTGAACATATTGTTTAATTTCAGTACAAGTAGTAGGAATCCAGTCCTATGTTTATTGCTGCCACCAGAGAAAGAATATATTATTAATGTTACTGAATCCTCCACGGAACTCTCCTTATCTGTTCCTCTCAACACATCAGGGCATGGTGAGTGCAAGGTTGTAGTTAATATTTTCACAGCTTATTATCAGTTGCAAGAAGTTAAGTTAGGGGTGTGAAATCAAAACACATGTTCTTATATGGGCCAAACCTTGTTGTTGCAGGCAATATCAATGAAGATATCAGTGGCACAGCTCCTTTGGATAAAACTTGTTTGCGATGGTACAGAATTATAGATGATAACGGTATGCAAGAGATTTACAGAGTAAGTATTGGACCTGCTGATTATATTTTTATCCACACAGTAGTCTGAGAAATCACTGACTTCAAATTTTTGATTATTGTCTGTTATTAGGTAAGCAAAGCTCAGGTCACCTTAAAGGATGTCAACCCAAAAAATGACCTTTTGCCTAATAAAAGAAAACACAATTATAGGCAACGTTCCAGAATTGATGTATTAACAATTGCTTTAAAAGTAATCTGTAAATGTATTTGCTACTGAAAGCAGCATTTGCATAATTCCTGGGTGTTACATTTTAAACAGTGTTGCAAAAGCCAGTCTCCTCCAGCAAGACAGGTCTGTTAATCGGTTGGCTTATGTTGCATTGTTTCAAAAGCCAGAGCCACCAGTACAGAGACTAGAAAGGGACAAACACTGCTTTCAATAGCAATGCATGTACAAATAACTTAAAAACCATAGAAAATGTGTAATGAATGTATATTGCAAAGCTGCTTAGAATCATGTTTTCTTTTATTAGGCAAAAAATTATTTTTGCAGTTGACATGTCCTTTAATGCATTATTCACCAAAATGATTTCGATGTGTCTGCCTTGAATATTCTGCCCTTTACATCATATATCAGTGAATCAGTATTTGTACATTATTCATGCATCTATTTAGCCTAGAAATTATCAGTCTGCACCTGAGCATAGGCAATGTTTCCAGGCACATTGATCAGCAGAGGAGCAGTGGAGAGGTGGATTTTCAGCCTTCACTTATCCACATCCACATCATGTGGCACAAGCCAAAATTTTTACAAAAAGGGAGACATATAAGGCAAAGACAAGTTAAAATATGCTTGCAGCTATAGACATCAGAACCATAGTCATAGTGAAACATACAAGTTGAAATATAGTTAGGCTTATATTTGCTTCTTTTATACTTCCTAATAGATTCATGTGCAAGAAGCAAAGGTGCAACCCAAGCAGAATCACCAGCAGCTGCTGTTTAATATCAGTGCAGACCAAGGTACATCTGAGGTGTGCTTTAAGATAGCGACAGACAGGCAGCAACAGTTATATGTGACAGAAGCCCCATCCCCTCTTGAATACAACATAACTAGAAAAATTGGTAAGTACCAGCCTAATCTGATTACAAAAAGCCTTGTAGCCATTGCCAGGTTGGGGAAGAATTACCATATCATATAATAAGGAATGTACAAGAGGTAAAGAGGGCCTTGGCCTAAAGATCTTAAAATCTTAATCCCACTCACAATCCTCATAGGAGCCTCAAACTGCTCAGCTAAATAATCCTATCTATCTGTCACTCCTAGAGTGACCTATAACTGTGAGTAGCCTATCTATACTAGACCTGACCTGTCTAGGTTCCACTCGAGCTCTGCCTGCTCAGGCCAGAGCCAGTACAAGGTGGACCCTGAAAGCATGGCTTACATTGCTTTTATACTTTAGCACAGTGCCATCTACTGGTCACTGTGAGTAACAGCAAGGGGCATGGATTAGAGCAGGAAACATTTCCCCCTCCTAACTGTATTTTAGGACCCACTTAGGTGTCCATAACACTTTGGGATTGCCTGGTAAAATATACACTGGGAGGTTAATTTACCAGTCCCCTACATTAATAATAAATACATTATTGGTTGTTACCCCTGTATGCTGCAATGTTTGCACTTGGTTTGAGTTATTTAACTCTATGTTTAGTAGCTCTCCTTTTTTAAATGCCAGCAGGAGTCTGGTTGCTGGGGTCCAATGGTTTGAATGAAAGACTGGAATATAATTAAGAGATGGCACAAACTGAAAGATGAGTGATAAAAAAGGAAGATTAACAATAAAAATGTAGAGACACAGAATTAAGTTTTTTTTTTTTGGCTGCTGGGGTTTCTGACCCCCATTTGAAATCTAAAAAATGGGCCATTATATAACATACTAAAAGTTAAATTAAAAGTGAATACCTCTTTAATCATTCATGCCACACCATGTACTAGTGCATCAGTCTGATTTTGATACTACTGGCACTATTTCCATCAAAAGTCATTTAACCTGCAAGTTTGTTGTAGCATAAAAGTGGAGCGCCCACTTGCAAAAAATGAGATCTGGTTGGTTAAATACAGATGGTTGATATACTGCACTAGTTGAACCACAGACTGCAGTTTTACACTCATGTTCAGAAGGGAAAGGGGGCCTAAACAATTCCTCTCTTCTTCTCAAGAGCCAGAGCTGGCAAACACAAATGCACACCCAAAGCAAACTCCTGGCCTGATACCTCCCCCTGCTTGACTCTCTTTCTCTCCCTACCACTGCTGCTACATGCTGCTACTCACCAACGCTTTTCCGTCTTTGACCTTGAAATTCATACCAATGCTCCCTTCCACCTCTTCGACAGTCGCTGCTGCTCATAGTTAGAAGATGGTAGTAGATGAGAGTTGCTGATAGAGATGGGTCACTTGCTTGGCTTGTTTTACAGAAACACAAAATATTTATAAAATGAGTTTCAACAGAAACTTCACAAATCCTGTTTCACAAGTTTCCCTGCAAAATGACTAAAAACTATTGCATAGGCTGGATAGGATCATCTTTGCATTTCTGCATGCAAATAATGAAGACTGATACAGTACAAGTCAAAATAAGGAATGTATAGTTAATATCCAGCAGGGCAAATTGACTGTTGAGTTCATGATACTGTATACTAGAGCAAAGTACAACAATTAGTGAAATGAGGTGTTTGTCCTCTTCCTATGAGCCCTACTTCAGCCTTCAGGAGGTGTTTGGTCTACACTGTACCTAATGAATTGCATGCTAGTAAAATACTTGGCAATTAGCAAAAACTTATGAGCCAAGAGGTTTGTGTTGCATGTATTTTAATCGGTTCTTGGTACATCTGCAAATTATATACCGCTGGGCTTTATAAACAGGAGTTTATTTATGAATTTCTTGCTCTCCTATATTCTGTTATGAGAAGGGACAACCCGTTCCTAGGAGAACTATGTCATGTAATGGTGCACCTGCACCCAGCCCTACATAGATGTGTCATTCTCAGGCCCGGATTTGTGGAGAGGCCACTTAGGCCCAGGCCGGCAGGATTTTAGGCGGCGGCATGCTGCCCAACCCACATTGGTTCAGAAATTTAAATTTCCTGTGTGCCAATTCCCATTGCTCCGTCCCAATGATGAAAATTTAAGCAAATAAAAGGGAGGGGTCAGGGGCGACAAACGACAGCGGGCCTAGTGGAGCCTGCTTTGTAAATCCAGCCCTGGTCGTTCTAACCCAAGCCTGAATCACAAACCTTATAAGATAATGAAACAATACATTAAAAAAGGTAAAGTAGTGAAAGGAGCTCCTAATAAGTTATACGTAAGAACGTAATAAGTTCTTTTTTTCTTCTGGTTTTGGGCCAAATGTAAACTGTGGCTTTCAGCAAAGGGGTGATTAAAGGTGACAAACATGTCAGAACAGGTATGATACCGTTTTGTTACATAGTAGTGGGACAGATGTACAATGTAAAGTCAGTTGGTTTAAACTGATTTATAATTTGCAATCCATTTCCCATGCCATGACTCTTTAGTACATTTTACTGTTCATAATAAGCCCTTGAATTAAGAACAAAATGCAGTGTATACAAAAGCTTTACATGAACGACATATTAACATTTGATGTTTATTTTAAATATGTAAAAAAGGGGCAGAAAAAAGGTTTCTGCTTGTGAAGGATTACAGTTTAGTTTGCTGTAGTTTGCTGTAGCATGACTGCTCACTAGATGGAGCTGTGCATTTATTTAATAGATGGTTGCAGGAAGATTGAAGTTCCTTGCACTGCTAAAGAAAAACACATACCTCTCAACATTTGAAAAGTGGAAAGAGGCACAAAAAGTTAATTTTACAATATTTGTCAGGTTATGAACGTTTAAAAAAGCTGAAAGTTTTAACAGTTTTGCTAATGGAGGTGAAATTGCCCTTTAGTTAGTTACAATTGTTTCTTTGCTTATCTTAAATTGTTCCAAATGTATCTAAGTGCAAGTGCGGAGTGTTCAGGGCCAAAAAGCTTCTTATTTGAATTAAGTTTCAGAAACTTTGTATCTTTTTCTGGTGTCAGTGCAGGAATTAAAGAGAAACTCTGCACTTTTTAATATGAATTCAGGACTGCGGGTTCAGCTATCAAAACTGGGACTGTCCCATAGAAAACATGACAGTTGGGTGGTATGCCAACATAGTACATTTAGCTGAAGACTCAAATTCTACAAAGGTTTGAAAGGTTTAACCTCACAGACAAAAAGCATGGCAAAAATCATCATTTCAGATCTGTATATATGATCCCACTGCTAACTGTGGCAACAGTGATCATTTTATCAAGTTTTGTTTCTTAATAAAACCTCCAAACAGAGCCTACAATTACATCATTTATATGTAAGCTTTCTGTTCTGCTGCAGTTTTGGTTCATCCTGATCCTACTCACCGTCACCCCTGTACTTTATGAGTGGATGCCTCTGATGTTGTGTTTGGGCAGTTGTAGCCCAGTGCACTAGCTTTCAAAATTCTCTTCATCATTATGCCTTACATTTCATTTTCTTCTGCTAAAGAAACAATGACTTTGGCAGTCCTGGGCAATTTGCTTTTGAACTCGCCCTAGAAACAGAGCAGCTTTATCAAATAGGCAAAAGGGGCATCTGCCCAAGGCCCAATGATTTATGGGGATTGCTTTATTTTTTTTAATTTAATTTTTTTCCCTCCAGTTGTGCTGCCACCTGTGCTACTGCTACTCGTTTCAACCTGGAAGTGTCTCTTCTGTTTGAAAATATCCAAGATGGCTATGTGGTTCTCTTTGGTATTTTCACAATTTCTTCTGATCTAATGGACTGCTCATTGACTATCTTAATGGCATGTATGGAGTAAATTGATTGCTCATTGGCCATTATCCAGTTATATTACATGTACAGTATGGAGTTAATGGAGTTCTTATTGCCCATTTTTCATTGGTATTACTAGCATGTCTGGATGTAATGGGGTGTTTATTGGGCATTTTTAGTGATCTAACTTGATTGTCTGGAATTAATGGAGAGCATCGTCCATTTCTGCAGTGATTGTACTAGCACAGCTCTGGTTAATATTCTGATTATCTATTTTCTGCAGTAACTATACTGGCATGTCTAGGGTTAATATGCCGTTACTCATTTCACTTAGGGATTAAATTGGCACATCTGGGGTTTATATGGCCCAGTGACATGGGGGGCTGGCCACAGGGGAGCCCAGACAACAGGGAATGTTGAGTCATAGTCCCCCCTCCCCAGCCCCTCTTGTACCTTTAAATACTGATGTGGTGAAAGCTGGGAGGTAAAACATGAACTTGCAATAGAATTTGAAGTTAATTTACCTAGATCAGGGCTTTTCAACTGGTGCCCTATGCTCCTTGTGTGTTCCATACTCTGCCTGTCCTGTGCTTTCTATGTGTGCCATAATCTGCCTGCCATATGCTCCGTTTGTTTACCTTACTCTGCCTGCCCTATGCTCCCTGTGTGTACCATACTCTGCCTGCCCTATTTTGTACCCTGTGGGACGTGAGAGTAGATCTAGCTAGTTGGATCAGGTGGCTTGGCAAGGGGGGATAAATAGGCAGTGGAACAAAGAGATAACACTCACTTTGAGTTGTTCTTGAGGCACCCCCGCCTTCCCACCAAGTAATTTCATTTAAAAAAAAATGGTATTGTCATAGCTGGAGGCAGGTTGTTTAAACACTTCAATTACAAATAATTGATGCAGGCTCCTGGCTAAGTTTATACAGGCACGCACTTCTTGCCGAAATAAAGCTGCAACCATTCACCACCTAATTCTGTGTGGCTCAGTATTATTTGTGTAATTTTTATGTGCAGGGTGCTCATCCACTGTGCACAACACAGCCAGTTGTTGCTCTAAATATGGAAAACTTCATTAGCTTTTAGCTTTTCTATTCTTCCACACACACACACACCCTCCCCGGTATTGCTAGTATCTACTAACTTGCAGTAACTACACCTTGAAATGTCATAACGCCCTTATTCTTTCATTGTGACTTTCAGAACAGGATAATGGAAAAACAACATACTGTGATACAGTGCAGAAAATCCCTTTCATGGAGGACTATTGTTCCTACCCAATGTTTATCAGATAAACTACCTGGACATTGTTAATCTGACCCTAAAACAAAACTGCTCAGAAGTTTAATAGAAATTAACGCCCTGTTTGAAGGTCACTTTGTTGAATATACAGTAGTAACTGCATATCATGATCTCTGTAGGTCTTATCCACACAAACAATTAGAGTGCTCACCTGTTACTCTGTTAACCCTTTCAGGTGTCCAGTGCTTTACAGCATATAAATCCCCCTGCTCCAGGATAAGAAATCAATATGCATAATCCAAAATTGCTGAAGCACACGGATCCGTTTTAGTGCAAAAAAAGTGATTTTATTGGCTCATAGTAGACCTATGAATTATGTAGGTCTTATGGCATATGAGCTGAAAAGTGGTGAAAAGTTGAAAATTATATATATATATATATATATATATATCCAGAAATGAGTAGAGGCGGCACTCAGTTTATCAGGAAATAGCAGTTATATTAAAACATCAGCATATCATACAACCTGCGACGTTTCGGGCATCCAACATGCCCTTTTTCAAGCAGCACAAGATACTAACAGTCTGTCTGATGAATATTTAAACACAGTTAGAAGGAAATGACATCATCATGGCACACATGTAACATATTTAACCCTTCATTCCACATATCTTCCCTTTATCTTAATAGAGCTTCAATATTCAATTAATTTATACCCAAAAATGGCCATACTATATACGCTGAAAAGGCATTAAATTTAGTATCCCCATAGGATTTTTTATCTACAAGAATAGGTATAGGTCATAATCCCTGTTAAGTCCATATGGTGCTAGTGAATTCATTTTCTTTACCCACCATACTTCTCTTTGTTTAAGTTTCAATTCACGGTTCCCTCCATACTTTTGAAGTGGAACTCCTTCCAATACCATGAATTTTAGTTGATTTGCACTATGGCCAGCTTCTAAAAAAAGTTTAGAGACAGGGAGTTTGGTATTTCCCAAATTGATGGACGATTTGTGTTGTGATATGCGCGACTTTACCATCTGAGTGGTCTCTCCAATATAGACCAACCCACAAGGGCAAGTTAGCGCATACACAACAAATTTGGAGGTACAGCAGAAGTGTCCACGTAACTGCACAGTATAGCCTGTGCCCGGATGTACAAATTCTTTACCCTTAATCACATTACCACACTGAGCACAGCCCGCACAGTTATACATTCCTAAGACACGTAGTCCTAGGAAGGTTTCCCTTGGTTTCTGTTCTTTTTTCAAGGAAGCTGATGTAACCATACTGCCAATTGTCTTACCTCTCCTGTAGGATTGCAAGGGAGGTAACAAACTCTTGGATGTATGGGTATGCCCTATGTAGGATGTGCCAATGTCTCCGTAAAACTTTCCCTATTCGGTTGTTACAACTGTTTAACTGTGATTCAAATGGTATTCTATGGTTCTTTTTTCTCTGTTTAGGTCCTGTTCCCTTGTTGATCCTATCCTTAGCTTATTTAATACATAGTCAGGATAGCCTTGTTTATAAAATTTCTGGCTCATTAAATTCATCTGTAATTCACTCTCCTGTTTGTCACTAACTATTCTTTCTATCCTAGCCAGTTGACTGATGGGTATCGCCTTTTTGATGTGTTTGGGGTGACTGCTCTGAAAATGCTGAATTTGGTTCCTGTCTGTGGGTTTGGTATAAATAGAGGTCTCTAAGTCCCCCAGCATGTTTCTGTATACCAAAACATCCAAAAATTGGATGCGTTCTGCATTTGCAGTTAAAGTGAAAGAGATTGAGGGATGAAAGCTGTCAAGATTTTTGTGGAACCGTGAGAGGGACTCCATGTCGCCCCCCCATATCACAAAAATATTGTCGATATAGCGTCACCACGCCAAACAATGTCGGGTGAACTCCACATCGCGATAAATGTATTGATCTTCAAGCCTAGCCATAAAGGCATTGGCATATGAGGGGGCGACATTCGATCCCATCGCGGTTCCACGTTGCTGTAAATAAAAACGATCTTTAAACGTGAAGTAATTACAGCGTAATATAATGTCCAATGCTTGTAAAAAGAAAAAAGTCTGCTGTTCTGTATACTCTGCCTTCTCTCCAAGTAGCCATGTACATGCATCTATGCCCTCAGTGTGCGGTATGGACGTATATAGGCTTGTCACATCAAATGTGGCCAATATCACGTCTCCACCAAACAGCAGACTTTTTTCTTTTTACAAGCATTGGACATTATATTACGCTGTAATTACTTCACGTTTAAAGATCATTTTTATTTACAGCAACGTGGAACTGCGATGGGATCGAATGTCGCCCCCTCATATGCCAATGCCTTTATATAACAGAGTTAATCATTGCATTTACAGTCACGGATATGGAATCTGTTATCCAGAAACCCATTATTCAGAAAGCTCCAAATTACATGAAGGCCATCTTCCATAGTCTCCATTAGAAACAAATAATATCTATACTAATTTTTTAAAAAGTGGTTTTCTTTTAATAACAAAACAGTACCTTGTTCTTGATCCTAGCTAAGAAAAAACAATACTATTGGGTTTACTTAATGTTTAACTGGTTTTTAGAAGACTTAAGATATGTAATAGATCCTATATATAGTTATACAGTATATACTTTCCTTTTTGTAGATCCTCCACTTCCTTATGTGCAGTTTGCCTTAAAGAGTGGTCAGTTACCAAAAGTAAGGATACAGAAAACTGATCAACGTGCAACTTTTAGGTAAGATGCTATTGTTTGCTTTCTTTTTCTTCTTTTATTCCATTGAATTCACAAACTGGACAAACCTGCTGTACAAAAACAAGGAATGGATAGAAAGCAATATAATTGTGGCCTAGGACCATGTTAAAAGATATTTTCTGTGTCATTACTTCTACCTCTGTTTCTTGGGGATCATTTACATTGACCAAGGGGTAAGGATAAGGCCCCATTATAGGCTGCATCCATCACTGCTTCCTAACTGGTGTCGCGTGAAAAATATACAAGTTAGGGGACAAATAGGGGGCAGGAGGGGGGACATTTAATTGCCTCCCCCTTCCCACCTGATTATAGCTCTGCTGAACGCATTAATTGGGCCAGCTGTAGGTTCCTGAAAAAAAGCGCAAAGACCTGCGGCATTTCATTTAGGCGGGGAGGCAGGGTACAACACAGGCTGCGCCATATTTTGCTACATTTTATTCTGACTTTAACTTAGAAAAACCAGGAAGAAAAATATATGTTTTTATAGTGGACCAGGCTTTATAATCAGCAATGATTTTCAGTATTTTTGCTTTATTTTTAAAGAAAAAAAAAACTCCTCACCTGCTGCCAGAGCGTATATGTTTAAATTCAGCTGCAGAGGTAGGGGAGTGGAGGTTCATCAGATGAATTGGTTCAGAAGTTACATCATACGTAACGGAAGTGATGTCACACTGCGCACGTGATGTCATGTCTGCAAGTTGGGGATTAAGTGCAGATACCTAAATACAGCGCTGGGCACAAGCACCTTCACTTTAAAACCACATTATGGCACAATGAGGGGATTTTGCTTTAAACACAAGAGAATAAGCAGTAGGTGGCTCCTGCCCTGTAATTTAGGTGAAAAAGTGAAAGTGGCATTAACTTTCATACTCTTTCCTTGTATACCGTACCTTCTTAGGTGTCATTTACAGTACATGCTCGGGACCTGGAGTTTTCTGGATAATGGATCTTAATTTGGATCTTCATACCTTAAGTCTACTAAAAAATCATGTTAACATTACATAAACCCAATAGGCTGGTTCTGCTTCCAATAAGGATTAATTATATCTTAGTTGGGATCAAGTACAATCTATTGTTTTATTATTGCAGAGATAAAGGAAATTATTTCTTAAAATTTGGATTATTTCATTATAACGGAGTCTATGGGAGACGGCCCTTCTGTCATTCAGGACTTTCTAGATAATGGTTTCCAGATAACATATCCCATACCTGTACCTAGAAACAAAAGTAGAAAATGCACTGCTTCCAACAACTGTAGATATTAAATTTATAGAACAGATGGATATAGATAATGTGTGCTCATTTAAAAACAATAACAGTTCAACTAGTTTTTCTCTTTTTTTTCAGTTCCTACCAGGTGTTTGTGAAACATTTAGACCCCCTGTGTTCCTTCACTTGTGAGTCTCTAGAAGCAGTGACATACTTTCACAATGTTTCCAAGATCCGTGCATACATCACAGCAGAGTTTTCTCCAAGTGATATTCCTGAGGTTCTAGAGTTCTCACTAGGGGACAGGCAGTACTATGGAGAGTTCTACAATGCCCCTTTAAGGCAAGAGAAAGATTACTGTGTCATCCTGAGAATCATGAGTAAGTGGAATAAGGTAAGTTGAATGTGACATTAAACGTTGTCTTCCCTACCAGTGTTCTTCAGAGAGGGGTTGCTACATATAATCAGTATAGGTCACATAAATATAAAATATAACTCTAACTTCTGTTAATGCTAGAAAACACACATTATCTTAACATCCAGAAATGTTTGTAGGATAAACGCCAGGGCCTAGTAGCAGTAGAAGGTTGCAGCCAGGACCAGGGAGGAATGGCTATGCAGATTAGCAGATAAAAGTCCAAGCTCGAAATACAGACATAGGATAGGAAACGATCAGCGTAGGTAGTTCGGCATTCAACCCAGGGCTCTGGCCAGTGCAATGACATCACAACGCTACAACCCAGTGTGTGCGAACCATGGGCGCCACCATTTTGGAAGTGGCACCAAAGTAATTTTAAGGATTCAGATTTGGTTCGACCTAGGCATGAGGATTCAGCCAAATCCAAAGCCTTCTGAAAAAGACAGAATACTGGCCAAATACTAAACCAAATACTGGATTCAGTGCATCCCTGTTGGGGTATATGATTTGGGCTAGTCTTGTTACTCAGAAGGCTCATTGTCATGTTTTATCTCCCAGGTCTTTCTTCATATCCCTGCAGCTATTTGCTGGACCTTGCAGCTGTTACCATCACAGACTTATCACCTAACGCAGGGTTTTAATTATGGACATGGATGTAAATACAGCTGAACGGGGGGTGGGGGTGGGGTTACAGTTTGGACGGCCTAGTGAGTGAACCTATAAGTGTCCCAATACCCAGTGAGGCCCTAATTAATGAACATTTTCAATATATTGTAGAAATAAAGTCAACTTACCAATATTTAGCATCCCTTAAGTGAATTTGCTGTGGGGTCTGTTATAGGTGAAGAACACATTAAATAAGCTTCAATAACATTATTAACAGTGTAATAAATACATTTCTATTTATACGCAATCAATGTTACCTAAAACATTCTCTATTAGTAAATATATGTCCTATTACTTTATATATACAGGGTACTGTATCTATCAGATTAGATTTAGGCATATCTATGCATTTTCTGGATAAGGGATCTTTCCATTATTTGAATAACCATACCAAAATGTTAAAAATCATTTAAGCATTAAATAAACTCAATAGGATTCCTCTGCCACCAATATGTAATCATTCTGCTTAGTTTTATTATTTATTTATTATAACAGAGGAAAAAGGAAATAACTGTAAAAATTAGACAAATTTTCCAGGAAGATGGCCTTCCTGGAATTGAGATACAGATACAGATACAAGCAATCCTCACTTTCTAATGCTGAAATGTAAAAATACTTTTTAATATTCTACTTAATGGTGTTTTAGCTTTAATATTGCCTGTCCTGAGCACATCTGGCATGATGGTTAAAGTTGCTTTCAGTAAACATTTTAGGCTCATTAACAATTAATGACAAAGTTCCCCCTAGGAAATGTGGCTTTTACATTTGCAGAGGAAACAGGGGCACAGAAGTGGTTGTTTTCTAGACATGTAAATATTTGGGTGTAGTCCCCTTGTTGCACTATTGTTCAGGTGGATGCAGGACTTGTAGAATGTAGGTCTAAAGGTGGCCATAGATGGGCAGATAAAGCGGCTTATCTGCCTGTGTATGGAGGCTTACGAAATTTAGATTTTCTCCCAACCGACCCATCGGAGCCCATTGCCCTCATCGTAATCCAATCGTTCAGCCATAGGGCCAAATGTTGGGATTACCCCCGATACACCCCTGCCATTAAAGGGATCAGCATCAGTTAATAGTGCTGCTCCAGTAGACTTCTGCATTGAAATCCATTTCTCAAAAG
>CM044432.1:94919566-94937588 GCA_024363595.1 Xenopus borealis | reverse complement strand
AAAAAAAAAAAAAAAGTATCTTTTCTAAGAAGCATTATTAGAAGATGGCATTTCTCTGCTGCTCTATAAACTGAATACATTCATTTTTATTACCAGCTGTAACAGAATAGCAACACTGCAAAGTAATGAAATAAGAAATGCCTTAGATGGCAATCTGCAATACATATGGTTCCTCATTTGCATCCAGATTAGAACAGAGATCATAGTCATTTGTGCACATAGCCAGTTAAATGGCATTAATGAATACTAGTAAAACAATTATCTGGAGACACTCACAGACAATAGAGCACACTGAGTATCCCAAAGAATAATCACCGTGTTCTTTCAACCGTGAAGAAAACTGTGGCTTTAATGAACCTGAGTCTTACATTTTTAGAAAGGAAAAGTAAGGGCAAAATTGGACATTCTTATCTGATTTAAAATGTACAGAGTCTTCCAGCATTCAGCACTTGCTAATGAAACTGTAGGCACATTTAGATGCAGGTATGGGATCTGATGTGGTCTTTTCGGTCTATGGGAAATGGTTATAAAAAATAATGTAATTCTGAGATATCCAGATAATGGGATTCCAGATAACTCATCCCATACCTGTAGTGCTAAAGGGTTTTTTTTCACTCAATGGGCAGAGTGTGAAATGATGAAGACTAGCCAAACATGGTTTACATTGACAGTGCACAAAAGTGTAAGACAATGTAAAAGTGAGGATAGAATTGTCAGATTTCCCACCATATTTACTTCTATCTCCACTTCTGTGAATTTGTCTTTTAAACATGCAGGTTCCAGATTCTATCGTTTGCACAATATTTCAAACAACATTTTAACAACATTTTTCTGAATTTGTCTTTTTTAAACCTGTCAGTCTGCCATTAGGTGGCTCTCAGCTGTACCCAGGGCCGGACTGGGAGGAAAAAGCAGCCCTGGAAAAAGTATCAAAGCAGCCCAAGTATTCACATGCAAAAACATGATTTATATTTCCAACTCCAAGGTTAACTAGAACCAGTGGTTATGAATAGATATTTTCATAGTCCATTATCATATAATCCTCAGCAATATTATACACCGTATGTGCTGGAACTGGTCCTTGTAACAAATATCTCCCCCTAGTTTCTATCACAACTATTCTATCAGATGGATTATTGATGCTATACTTACAGTACATTCTACATTTTCCTTTGTGTGTCCCCAGCTGGACCATGTACCCTGGCAGATAATAGGACTTTAATTACCATGTGTATCACAGGGCCAAAGTGTGACATACTTGAAGAGACTAGTCTGTCTCATGCAATTAATGCTATATATCAGTTTTATATACAGGCTGAAGTGATTGTTCTGATCATGGATCCTTGAGATGCCAACATACCTATCATAAGCAGAAGGGACTGGGTATATATCAAGCAACTCTAATATTACTAACTGAAGCTGGTCAGAATTCCTGGTTCCTCCCATATGCCAGTACTGACATGTGCACTAATAAATGCAGGCATCAGCTTAGCTGTGACTGGCTATTATGGACAGCTCATTTACATTTCTAAAGTGAGTGGCTCATTTACATATTAAAGACAAACCTCATTTGCATTTTTAGGTGAGCAGCCCATTTACATTTCAAAGCAAGCGGCCCATCGGGCATTTGCCTGAACCCACAGATTGCCAGTCCGGGCCTGGCTGTATATTTGCCTCATACTAATGATTGTGCCTTTCAGACAAGAGATTCCGGCCATTCTAAAGAACTTAAGCACAACATTATCTTTGGCCATGTGACTCCTCTTCTGGTCATGTTGCTCTACTAAGAACATGTGCAGCTGCCCAAGATCCCAATTTAGCTTCCAGTGTGTATGGGCCTGCTCGCAGATCACCAAGTTGGATGTTGGAACATAAGTGACACAGCTAAACGTAGGGCCAATATTGCTGGGCAGCTCTGTAGATCTGGGGATGATGAGTAGGTTATGTACTGGTACAAAAACTAAAATTTGTCACGGTGGTTTTACTTCCCCTTTAAATAATAATTTATAAGATATATGCTTTCAAAATGCTAACATTGCCTCATATGTTAAGCAAAGAATAGCAAAACAATGCAGATATCAAGTAAACCTATTACTTGTATTTGGTTCTAGTTATACAAAAAACAGTACCCTGACAATAGACTGTGAATTTCCATTAATATTCTAATTAGCCCCCCATAGTGCACCTGAAAGGGGGGTGAATAGAATTGAAGGAAACAATGCAGAGCTTTCTTACACTAAACTTTGGGCAAAAATGTAGTTACAAATATTTTCACTTCTCTATTTTTGTAATTTTTATGACATATTCACAAACATGTCCATAGTCTGTCTTTCTTTCACCAAAAATGAAAAATGTCAGTTGAGTCAGTATTTTGTTGGATTTCTGTTTGTGAATATGGAGATTGAATTGCCGCCAGTTTTAACACCACTTTTATGCCAAAAAATTATTCCTCCAATTTGTGATTTCTCCCATTGGGGCAAATTCACTAACCTGCGGAGTTGTGCCAGCGATGGCTTAGCTGCACTTTGCCAGGCGTGGTTTCTCCAGGGCTGCGTAACTTCACTAAAAGTCGAAACGGAGGGAGGCGAACGGTGGCGGAGTAGTGCTAGTGTTAATTAGTCAGGCAAAGTAAAGTTACTCTAGCGATGCCTAATTTGCATACAACGTTCAAATCAAATGGACGTAAATACAGCATAAAGTACAAAACACTACATAAGCCTGGGAAACCATTATAAAATAAATGTGTTCTAATGCCCTACACAAGTGCCCACTGTATAGTTTAGTTGCCATTTGTTAGGAAATGTAGGGGGGAAGGAGGGTACCCCAAAAAAAATTGACAATCTTTTTCAGGCTATCTCCCTTTAAAAATGAAAAGACGCCAGCGTTTTTTGAAACTTACAAAATTTTTTTAACTTTTTTTAGTAAAGGGTCAAATTCACTAAAGGGCGAAGTGGCCGTCGCTAGCGACAGAAATTCTATCCACAGAGACATCGCAAATTTACTAACAGGTGTAGAGGACAATTTGCTAACGAAAGAGAGTGTCGCTAGTGTACAATCGCACCCTTTCGCCAGACAGGGCCAGAACCAGGGCTAGGCAGAAGAGGCAGCTGCCTAGGGTACAACTATTGGAGGGTACTGGGCAGCTACCTCTACTGCCTACCCCTATACTGGACCTGGCACTAGACGTCCGTGAGCACCGGCACTGCCCCTCTACTGCCCCTCTATTGTGCATGCGTGCAAGAACGAGATAATGTACACCAGAATGCCACTACTGCGCATGTGCGAATGCAGCTACTGCGAGACGTGAAAGCTGGCTGGTCTTCTTCGGACGCCCAGCCAGCCTGGCCCACCTCTGTCGCCAGGCAACTTTTCTCTCTGGCGAACTTTCGTAACTTCACTAAGATTTGAATTTTACTGAACGTTTCCTCTTTCACCAGAGGTTACGTCACCACCTCAGACCAGGCGAACTGTAAAAACAAAGCTACATCCTCCTCAATCTTATGTCAGTGACATCATATCCTGTATGCTGGACATTGATTAAAGCTGACAAATTTAAATTTTTTAAAGCAGGATTGCCTTCAAAAGTACTGACTGGCAATTTTTTTTCATTAATTTGAAGGGCATGCCACATCTGTTTAAGGGTGGGCTCATGTCTAGGGCATTAGAGGATCCTTTCAATCATTATTTTGCTTTGTTTGAAACTTGTAATAAAAAGTGGCCACTTCAAGCATTTGCACCAACATCACTAATAAAGACATCTATTCGACTTTTATGTACCCTCACTATTCAAATTGACCTAAGTGTAAGAGTACTAACAAAGTTTTGCCAGGCAGAAATGAATGCTAGTAAAATTCGTTCTGAAATGCTCGCACTGCTGAAGTAACGCTAGCGAAAAAATCGCCAGCATTCGGCTGCTGAGACATAACTTTGCATTTAAATGAATTAGCATAGTGGCAACGAATGTGCACCTGGTGAAGTGGCACAAATTGTGGCAAAGTGGTTTCTCTTGAGAATTTATCCTTTAGTGAATTTGCCCCAAGGTTAGCTTTGAGACCCAAATGGTCACCTGCTGTCTCAGCAATTCTTCATACTCAGATTAAAAGAAGCTGCATTGCTTGTGTAGCCCTGATATTTTGCATTACATATTATTTACATTTGGTTGAAATATACAGTATATGATCTCTTACATTTAAATGTAGTTCCTGGCAATCAGTATTTAGAAACTCACAAAAAGTCCCCGAATTTGGAGACTGGGTGTGATACTTTCTCTTTGCTTTTCTACAACTTGATGTTAATTGGATATAGTTTTGGAGCAGTGACTCTTCACCATGTGTGAAATGCTGATTTTGCTTCATCTCTAAACTTCCAAATGTAAGGAGCAGCTGGCTCTCAAACTGAAAAGTGGATATAATTTATAACGGGGTTTTGAGACAATAGAAATAGATATAGATTTGTCAGATTTCCTGCTATAATCACAAACCTATATTGCCACTTCTGTACATTTGCCTTTTAAACCAAAACTATAAGTCCTGAACAATGTAGGTGTTTTAAAAGAGAATTTTTTTTACATTTTACATTAAAACATTCTTGGGCCAGCACTTCCCTTTGGTGATACAAATATCTTTTATTATACACACATCACAGTGTTCCAAAGTTTCTGTCCCTCTTGGGACCTTTCACAAGGAACGAGGGACCGAAACGTTGGAACACTGTGATGTGTGTATTATAAAAGATATTTGTATCACCAAGGGACGTGCTGGCCCAGGAATGTTTTATTCCAAATTATAAATACGTGAGTGGAAATTGGCCTGGCACCACTGAGATTGCCCGATTGGAGTGCGGATACCTAAGCTATATTGTTATATATATATATAATATATATTATATATATATAATATCAAAAAAAGGGGGGTTGTGGGAGCACTCTAAAGGCTTTAAAGTATATCTAAGTATTATAAATGCTAATGCATATACACCCAAAACAGGGGTTATTTTGTTACAAAGTTATAATCATAAAATTGATAAGCCACCATACCACGTCAAGGTAAACCCCGAATGGCGGTCCCTAACTTGTTTTATTTATTACGTGCATTCTAGCATTACCTGTAATCAATGTCCGTTAGGGACCGCCATTCGGGGTTTACCTTGACGTGGTATGGTGGCTTATCAATTTTATGATCATAACTTTGTAACAAAATAACCCCTGTTTTGGGTGTATATGCATTAGCATTTATAATACTTATATATACTTTAAAGCCTTTAGAGTGCTCCCACAACCCCCCTGTTTTGGTATTGTATGTATATATATATATATATATATATATATATATTGTATATGCCCTCCTACTGTAAAATATTGTATAACCATATAAAACTTTGCATAAAATTATGATACCATAGGAGAAATATTTGGGATCATGAAGGGAAGAAGATATTTGTGCAGGCATCCGAAGGGTCCAGTGGAGCCGTCCAGAGGGTGGAGGGGGTTAACCCACATGGAGCTATAATGTGAGGGTCGGGGAGGTCGGGTGGAAAATCTACCCCCCCCGGGTCTGCACAGACCTAATTATATCACTGATGGCCATAGTGTACTTAAGCTTTCCTGTCCCTTCAATTCCAGTCTCCATGTCACTATGTTTCTGTCTGCACACTGTAATGAGGCTTCCAGTGTAACTTAGAGGCATACCCTAATTATTTAACCCCGTTTGTATGGGGTGCTAGAGGGAAAAATAAGAATTGGTCACCCTGACAAACTAACATTACGAGTGAGCAGCACACCCAAGCAAACTTAAAGTACAGAATATATACCTTTAGATTTAGAACATATGCATTCAATGGCGTAACTATAGACAAAGCAGTCACAGCAGGGGGAAGGCAGACAGAAGGTTCTGCAACTTCTGCTTCCTCTGTAGTTTTAGAAATTCTCCCTCTCCAGCCACTGTCTTTCTTTACTTGGTAAGAATAGGCTGTCGGTGGGGGGACACAAGCTAGCAGCCCAGTGGAAGTAGGGCCTGGGGAAGGAGCTACTGTGGACCGAGCCTCTCCAAAGCTTTTTTGCTGGGCACTGTATGCATTCATCCCCCAATACTGCATAAAGGCATGTAGTAGCATATATTTAAAAATGTATTTATTCTCTAGCAGTATGGAGCTGTATGAAATCAGTAGGCTATAACAGTAATGTCTTATAATAAAAAGCATATACAGTCTTTTCCAAAAAGTTTGATTGCTGTGGTTTTCAATGATCATTGGTGATTACAACTAACCAGTGTGGCATTAGAGTTATAGTTTAACAGTCTAGTGAATTTTCCCTAATGCTGTTTTTTTTTTTTTTTGGCAATGGCTTGAACCCCCTCTCCTAATACAACCTCTCGCTGCTATAGGTAACTAATGTAAAAGCTAGATCAACCTAATGGAGTTTACAGAAATGAACTATCCCATAATTATTCTGCTGAAATTGGTTGGAATTCTAGTTTTAAGTACTCTGGTGCTCTGCCCATGTTTGACTTCACCCTATGATGTTTTTAAAATCGTAGAGGGACCAGGCCAGGATGGGACAGGTTTGCAAGGAGGAAGGCCAGTGCCATAATATGCGAGAACAATAACTTTGGCTGTGCACAAGTGTACTTAATTTAAAGCAGGCTACTGCACTGTGCATATTCCTAAAGAAAAATGTAACAGTCAATTTTTCTTTTCCATGAAAATCAGTTTTATGTAACCCAACAGTTAAAAAGAAACAAAATACTGCTTGAGAAAGTTTGACCAAGCATTCACTCAAAAGCCTCAGCTACAGGACGGCATGTGATTCTCTGGTGCCATGGCTATGTCTGATTTCTTCCCCTTCCCCTCTCTCATGTGGCTTTCATTTCTAATCATATGAACGTAACAAGACATCTGGGGGTTTGTCATCTCTGTCATTCTAAGCTCTCATCTCTGAAGAGAATGGAATGCATTATTCCAAACAAGCCAGTCTAGGTGCCTCCAGGGACAGCAATTAGGAAAGATGATCACTTGTTTTCTTATCTATCATTCCATCCACCTTTTTGTTCTTTGTGTCAACTTCTTATAGTGTTTTTGTTATTAACAAGAATTTCTTAGTTTTTCTTTTATTTTGTGAAAAGGAGCTAATTCATTAAAGTACACAACCATTTTTTTTATTTTCCTCATGGTTTTACCTAACTGAAATATAAAGAAGTGGAGATATAATTATTACAGTTGCCTTGATCCCTCCAAGATTCTGTGAAAGTATCAATGACTCATCCTTCATATTTAGCTTTCTCTAAGCCGCATTTCTTTCACTCGTAGCTGGCCAAAAACCTCTTCACACCTATTGTTTATAATTCCATCGCAAATACCACAAGGGGCATTTGCCCAGCCAGGAGCAATTTGGGCACTCCTAGGCCACAGGGTCCTCATGCCCACCCACACAAGCTTGAAACGCGCTGGAGCATTGGTGATTATGCATACAGAGGAGTGCTGCCAGTGCTGCTTAGAATATGGTTGGGTGGCACGCAGCCCCTACAATCTCTTTGCCTAGGCCCAGGCCTTTGTAGCCTTTCCACAAATCCAGCCCTGGCCGGATGCATTATGTTGTGGGGATGCTTCTTTGCAGCAGGCCCTAGAAGGAAATCTTGGAGGAAAACCTGATGCAGTCTGCAAAAAAACTGAAACATAGCAGTAGATTTGTCTAGTAATTAGCCAAAGTATAAAGCCAAAACTACATACACAGCTTGTGGGTAGGGATGGCTGGTATTTTACCGGTATGGCTGGTAAAAAAGATGGTTGATCCCAATGTTATTAATAGGGAAAAAGATAAATACCGTATATATGATGGCTGGTATTTTTTTCCAGAAAAGGTGGCAACCCTACTTGTGGGTCGGAGTCCTGATCTCAATCCAACAGAGAATTTGTGGCTCACAATGATACTGTGCACCCTGATGAAACAGTTTTGCAAAGAGGATCGGGAAAACAGTACAGGGTTCAGATTTGCCAAGCTAATAGAGACCTACCCACACTGACTCCAAGCTGGAATTGCTGCCATGGGTGCGAAACTTATGCAATCAGTTGTTTGTGTTTTAATTGTAATTCATTTAAATCATTTTGCAATGCTGAAAAGAGTATATTTTCTAGTGTAATGTAAACCCCCTCCCCCAAAAAAAGAATGATAAGAAATCTATTTGTTATTTTATGTTCTATGAAAATAAAACTTGACAACTTCCAAAGGAGTGAATATTTTTTATAGGCATTGTAACAGCTGTTTCAGAGCTTGAGAAACAATTGGTGGTCTTGATGCACACTTAAAACTAAACAACTGTAATTTATTTTCTTGTGTATTCTGACAAAGGGGAAATATACTCAGTGACAGAATTTTTCAGGAAATGGCAAACAAAAAAACAGTTAATTGAGTATGGGGGTGGGGCAATAAATTACATCCTGACCCAGCCATGAGCCAGATAATTACCTGGATTAGTAAGCTTTCTGCTTAATTAGCCATTCCCAGCTGATGGGGCCCTGGTTTACCCTTTCACTCAAATACAATAGGTGGCCTCATGTCACTTGCATTATTCTAGAATGATATAGAGAAATACATATGATTCCATGTCATTATACACATTTCACTTTAATTATATTAAAAAGAGAGCCCTGCTAGCAATTTACAAGCAAATTGTACTTTGCACGCAAATGCTATAGAGCTATTTCCGGAGAATAAGATTTTTGCAGACTTTGCACTGAGCCCTATTGTAAACCTACTGTATAGAAATATATAAATATATATATACACACATACCACTATATGTAATAAAAGGCACTGAGTTTGCCCAAGGGCAGTAACCTATAGCAACCAATCAGCAGGTAGAATTCACCTGTTTAAATGCAAGTTTCTTATTGATTGCCATGAGTTACTGCTCCTGGGCAAACTTAGTGCCTTATATTACATATAGGGGTTCGTATTTAATCCAAAGTGCTAGTGCATGTTTACCATCCAACTTTTTTCATGAAGCAGTGAAAAGTCATAGTCAGTAAAAGCATCCCCTGTAGTAAAGGCAAGGGTTAAACCATTTGCCATTCTTTATGTAGATATAAACAAGCAAGCTTAAATACTAAACTGCTACTGTTCCATTACTGAAAAATGTATCTCTCATATAACATAATACCCAAGAGTCACTTGCAGTCAAGGTAGGAGGAAATCCTGCTGATTAAATAAATACTTGCAAAACAGCATTCTTTAAGGTGGCAATGCATTCATTCTCATAATTTTATCTAGGGTTGCATGAATCAAGGGATTTAATCATAAAATCTGGAAACTGTGACTCACATATGCATCTAGGAGTCAGCATGTTCCAAGCTGTAGCAGGTGTAGTGTAAACCCAACAGAGAGAGCCCCAGGAGGCCTTTCTGACCTTCAGTTGTAGATTGATAGTAATTTGTGTTAGTGTAAATATATGTTATATATATTCAGATTTGTAAGCATTTGTTAGAGAAGTCATTACTGTTATTCTTTATTATTATATTGAAAATGGGTCTGCTTTAATGAGACACCATCCTTATTGTATGTGTGCATTATGTTGGCGCTCTCAAAATACATTTAATAATAATTGCTGCCTGGAAACATGGCATAGCAAGTAATTTCCATTGAATTTAGGAGATTTTTGCCTGAGCAGCAATGAAATTCCAGCACCTCTTGCAGGTTTAAATCCAAACCCTAAGGGGTCACAAGAAGAAATTGTGGGCAAGAAACGCCTAAAAATATCCTTCCATTGTAGCATGGCATTGATATGAATGAAATATCAGCAAAAGTACATAATCACCTTTAAATGCATCCGCAGCCACTTCTGTACGAACAGTCACTCTTACTAACATTCCTGTAAAAGTTTTTAATGAGCTACAATAGAAAGGTATTTTAGGGTATTTTGTTGCCAGTATGAGTTTGGCTCAGTATTCTGCCAGACATTTTTTCCAAGTGATATGGAGATATATCTGCTGTACATCACTGCAACTGCAGTGGACCCTGCCTTCAATGAGTTCTTCAAAATTGCTGGTTTATTCAGACAAGGCAGGAGGTGAACAATAAGGAAAAAACGAGTAAAATAAATGGGGTAAAAAGTCTGGCCTATTGCAGCTGCTGACAATACCTAGAAATGACTGTGATACTTTCAGAAGTTGAAATTATTCTTACTATACTACTGGTATAATCTCCTTAAAGGAGAAGGAAAGGCTAAAACTAATTAAGCTTTATCAGAAAGGGCTATATGACTACACCAGTAAACCCTCAAAGTAATGCTGCTCTGAGTCCTCTGTCAAAAGAAACACAACATTTCTTTCCTTCTATTGTGTATAAATGGTCTTCTGTATGAGCCGTCCTGTTTTCATCTCAAAAGCCAATATGGCAGCTGCTATCCTAAGCAAACAGAAAGCTTCTATAGCGGTTATTCAGGTATGGAAAAGCATTCTGCAGAATAAATATAGTCTTATAGCTGCACTATTGTGACTATTCTATTGGCAATAAACTGCTTTGGTAGCTTTTCTTCCTAAGGAACCTAATTAAAGGACCAAAGTAACTGAGGGTTATATATCATGGCTGATCAGGCCCGGAGTTTTGGAAAGGCCGCCTAGGCCCGGGCCTAGGGAGGCAGGATTTTAGGGAGCGGCATGCTGCCCAACTACACCCACATTTGTTCAGAAACACTGGGGATGCACAGGAGATATGATAGTTTTTTTTAAAAAATTGCTGTACACAAATTCCGATTGCTTCAGTCCCGATGACGGAAATTTGCCCAAATATATTGGAGGGGACGGAGGCGATGAATGCTAGTGGGCCTAGGGGATGCCACCATATAAATCCGGCCCTGTGGCTGATTCCTGGGAACATATACTGATCTAAAATGGTATCACAAGTGCACCAGGTAAGTTACCTGAGAGGTTAAATGTTAACATTCCTGCACGCTTTGGAGGGGCATTAAAGCTTAATAACTGATATAGCACACAGGAATACTAGATACGTCACCTGATTTTATATTGACATAGTCAGCGTCTTGCAAAATGTCCTGACCACTTTTAATTGGCAGTGTGATATTGACTTCCATAAATGTTTCGTCATCATTTCAAGTTAGCACAGGAAAAGGTTGAGTAAAGTATGTATATGGAAAATAAATAAATTTATACTTACATAATATATGAATTACTCATTATATACGTTATTTGCCTGGATTCAATATAAAACAACATTTCTTTAGAAATAAACCCTTGTTATTTTTTTAAAAGCAGATGTGTTAAGAATGCTAGATTAACTCTGGGGAAACACATGATTTCATCAAAAAATCATAATTTCCTGCAGGTTTCATTGTTAGACTGCATATTTCATTGGACAGAAAGAGCTCTGCGTCAAATTATGTCAAGGAATGGCCTGGTAATTTTACTACTAGGCAAAAAGAAAGGGGGCACAGTTTCACTGTTGCACAGGATAGTCATAAGGGTTCTACAGCTGTAAGGAGAGAAGCCTATGTTGTAATTAGAAGTTACTTGGCCCCTCCTAATCTTGAGGTAATCTGGGATCTTTTAGGATCTCTCTATCCCTGACACAATCTGCTTGACTCCCTAAGCTGGCTGGTGGATAGTAGCCCTTCTGCTTTTTTGGGGGAGCTTCTGGCTGATCTGATAACTATCACATACAAATTCAGCCACTTTCTATCTAGTCCTATGGGATTTTTAGACGTATTTATCAAATGGTGAACTCCCATAACTTTTCTATAGAAATGACTAGAAAGTTAGTGGGTTTTTCCGTGGTGAGCTCTAATTTCACACTTTGATAAATCTACTCCTTAAGCTGGCCATAGATGCAAAGATTTTTGAAAGATCCAATAGTTATCGTGAGACCATGATTGTCTCAAAACGATCGTTTAAATGCCTGATGTGTCCATCAACTAAAAAGACAATTTCAGGAGATATTGCCAGCAAAACTGAAGGATCGCAGCCTGCTTAGCCCTGCAAACATAGGTAGATTGCATGGGGACCGATAAAGATTTTCTAACCTGGCCAATCAATCTTTAGACCAATGTTGGACGAAAAATCGTAAGATGAACGATCGTTTGTATCCCACTAACCGCACGATAATTTGACAGATTGGTCGGACTTCCCTAAAATCGGTCGTTCGGCAGGGAAAGATCGTTGCGTCTATGGGGAGCTTAAGTCTCACTCCTAGCGTAACCTATGGCACTATGACAATCTGTGGGTTCTGGCAAAGGGGCTGCCAGAGGGGCTGCTATAAGTTGCCATAGAAAGTAACTATTAAGTGTGCTGGTTAGGGCTGTTTGGGCCTCTGTGTAGTAGAAATTGCTGGGCCTATTTTGAACCCCAGTCCAGTCCTGGCACTATCTAACCTCAATATAGCCATCGGACACCCCTGGCCAATAATGATGTCCTAAGGCAGTGATCCCCAACCAGTAGCTTGTGAGCAACATGTTGCTCTCCAACCCCTTGGATGTTGCTACTAGTGGCCTCAAAGCAGGTGCTTATTTTTTAATTCCAGGCTTGGAGGCAAGTTTTGTTTGTATAAAAACCAGGTTTACTGCCAAATAGAGTCTCAATGTAGGTTGACAATGTACAAGGGGCTACCAAATTACCAATCACAGCACTTATTTGGCAACCCAAGAATATATTCTCATGATTGTGTTGCTCCCCAACTCCTTTTTCTTCTTTTAATTCCAGGCTTGGAGGCAAGTTTTGTTTGTATAAAAACCAGGTTTACTGCCAAATAGAGTCTCAATGTAGGTTGACAATGTACAAAGGGCTACCAAATTACCAATCACAGCACTTATTTGGCAACCCAAGAATATATTCTCATGATTGTGTTGCTCCCCAACTCCTTTTTCTTCTGAATGTTGCTCACAGGTTCAAAAGGTTAGGGATCCCTGTCCTAAGACATTCCTTTACCTGGAGGAAACAGTCCTCCCTTCCAATTCTTCACCTGCTTTGAGTCAGCAACAATCTTGCACATTTCCAACTTACCTAACTTTTCACACTATTATATTTCACTATCCTGGGAACTGTCGAGTTAGGATACATTTCCTGAAAAGAAAACTCATGTAGACTTGTATAATCAACGGAATACTTAAAAATAATAAGATCATGTTAACAGTTAAATAAAATATCCCATTTGGTGTTCAGAAATACAGTTTATTACAAGCAATTAAGGACATGTCAATATCAAAGGACTGTTTAGATTGAGTTCTATAATGTAAAAATGTGCATTTTAGCGAGATATTTCAATGATCTGTTATGCAGATTATGAAAGTATCCTAATTAGAATACATTTGCACAATAAAATACTGTTTTTCACTATTCTCATTTAGTGGTCACAGTTGCTTCTGTCCAGAGCTCTTCATAAATAGTTTTTCCCATAATATTTTATTCAGACATGCCAGTGTTGATTTAAATATGTAGCCACGGTGCTGTCATTAGGGCCTGATTTGGAGTAAGGGTTCCACAAACATGCATTCATCTGAATTATAAAATTGCATTCATGGAGTAGTTCAACTCACACCAGATTGGATCCCTTAGGGCCCTTACACACGGGCGTTTTTACCTGCGCTCCCCTGCGTTGCGTTTGGCTGCGCTCAGCCGCAGGGGAGCGCAGGTATAGACGCACTCAATTATTTTCAATGGGGCTGTACTCACACAAACGCATGTAGGTGCCAAACGCAGGAAAAATGCAGCATGTTGCGTCTGAACCTGCGTTCGGTGCTTACACGCGTCTCGTGAGTACAGGCCCATTGAAAAGAATGAGGTGCGTCTATACCTGCGCTCCCCTGCGGCTGAATGCAGCCAAACGCAACGCAGGGGAGCGCAGGTCCAAAACGCCCGTGTGTAAGGGCCCTTAAACTTGCAGACTGGATGCAAGGTACTGATTTAAAAATCAGAGGTTGGAAAAAAAGTGACTAAAGTATAGTATTTGTTTTTCTGATAAAAGCACTTCATACCACAGTAACATCATACAGTGTAAACGTTTACAATATCTGCAGCAGTTCACGTATTCACAGTAAAGTCCCATGACAAGGGTAGCGGCAGTATACAGCCAGGATCTGATCCACCCCAGTAAACAAACACACCAGATGAAAAGATTGCAGAGCGTTTGTTAACCAAAGTTTAGGCTAATGTATGAATAACATTTGTAAAAGAGTACAACCATTTTAAAGTGTTTGACAAAACAACAAAAGCCATAAAAATGTGACATTTTATGCACAGATATTAAAAAAAAGAGGACTGGGACTTCCTCATTTGTTGATGTATGCTTTGAAAGGGTAGTTCAAAGTTATGTGTGATGTTGACAGTAGTATTCTTAATTTTCTAATTTTCTGTGACTTTTTTTAAAATAAAAGAAGCAGATTTTAATATTGGTCAAGAATGCTTTCTGGGACAGCAATGAACGTAGTAGGAAAACCAAGTCTCCCTCCAGATAAATTTATTATAGCAAAGCTTACAAAAAGTGGGTCCTCAGTCTTATATCCAAACACAGGTCTGGAGCTATTGTAATGAAAAACCTGCCACACCTGCTGACCATACAAGAAGGAAACAGCAAAATAACAGAATATTATGCTATATAAATAAAACATACTCATCATGACTTCCATTTTCTAGAAAGGCCAATAGAACTGAAATTGCCTTATTGGGAACAACACTTTTGCTCTGAAGGAAGGATTAAATTGCAGCAATCATTTCTTCTAAATTCAGACTGATTCAAATTATTTTAATTTCACAGAGAGAAAATTATTCCTAGGCCATAAAAATGTCTGCCCCCGACGTTGAAGACAGAAAACATTCCTGTATATGCTCTGGACCTGCAAATCGATAATATTGGGAAAAAATACTGCTTTCTGGAAAAAAATGTACATATTCTGGCATCTGCAAAATCAAAACATTCCTACCGGTACTAAGTCATAAAACAGATTGATGTTTTACACCAATAAATCAGGAACCCACAATAGAAATAATATAGAAAGCTGTTAAATAATTGACTTCCATTAAAAAATGAGGGTGGGGGTGCTAATAGTATCAGAAATCTAAAAACAAAATAGTTGGCTGTGAGATGATCTCTTATCGAGAAACCTGATATACAGAAAGCAGCAAAAGGCCAACTCCCATTGATTCCTTTTCCTGTACATATTTAAAATGATTTCCCTTTTCTACTGTAATAAAACAGTCGTTGTACTTCATGATAACTAAGCTGCATGAATCCATATTGGTAGACAAATAATCATACTCCAATTAAAAAGAAAAAAAGGTGGTTTATTGCAACAGGTTACAGACTGGTGTCACCTGAAGTTAATCATAGGCTAATGATAGTAACATTATCAATGAGCTTTTTTCCTTGCAATTACTTGATTACTTTTTGTCCAAATGCATTAAAATCAATGGGCATTTTTTCTCAATTTTTGTCCTTGCTGCAACATTTTTGCCACGTTTTCGCTAAAAATTTGAAGATGGTGAAATGCAGTATTTCTCTGCAAATCCAAGTCTGCCAAAATATTTGTTCATCACTAATAACAGCTGTTATTATGTTGTGACAGAATGAAGCAAGGCCTAACTCACATGTAATTTGTACACTTTTACACCTAATAATTAGAAAAGTTCCTTTGGGATAGGCTGATGATGATCAACCATAATCAATGATGTCAAATCAATCAATCAATTTAATAGCACATAGCCATGCAGTCTCTTAAACTTAGATACCTGAAGCTGGACTGCTGGAGAATGTGGCTGTCATTGCCTAGAGACAGGGCATTTTGATTTGCATGTTAGCATCACAGGCCACCTGATCATGCAGTCGCAGAACATTCTCATACCCTCAGTTGCCTGCTGATATATCTCTGCTTTATGTGTGTAGTGAACTAGTGATGTGCAGACTGACCCCATACCCACTGGACCCTGTTCTTCAGACAGGCTGAAAAAAAACCAAGCACAAAAACATTGCATGGTTAGCTATCCAAGATAGACTTCCTCTTAGAACCTTCATGAATGCTCATAACCTGTGCAATGTATGTAGAAACATACATTCTCATGCGCAAATTGGTGCTCATGTGCGAAAAAGAATAGAAAGCACAGAGTGTCGGCCAGAGAGTGGACCGGACTGGGTGGTAGGCGACAGAGGAGGTACCTGCTTGGCGCCCCCCCCAGCTTTGTGCCCTAGGCTAGAGTCCTGTGCGGGTCAATTTTTTGGAACCCGTATCCTGACCCATACCCGCAATCTGCAATCCGCAACCCGGACCCGCAACCCACATTCTTACCCGCTTGGACCTGCTACCTGAGTTGCAAGTGCCTTATCCGCAACCCAATCCAAGACCCGCTGACCATCAAGAATTGGGAAGTTCTGACATTGTAAACCGGAAGTGACATCATTGGAAGTAGGCATGCTCAGAAAAAAGGAGTGTAAATTGCTATTATGAAGACCCGCGGCCTGACCCCCAGACCTGCAGAACTGCCGACCCACGTCTATACCCGCACCCGGAATTTCTACCTGCAACCCGCAGGGTAATGTAGGTTTTTGCAGGTAACCCACGGGTACCAGACCCGATGCAGGACTCTACCCTAGGCACATGCCTACTCTGCTTAACCTTTGATCCAGCCCTGGGGAAAGTGATGACAATTCAGCAGCAGGCTGATTCACAGTATACTTCTGAACTACAGTATCTGAGAAAGCCTCGAGGAAGAAGAGAATTGAAACTTTGTCCTTCCCCATCATGTGTCTGTTGGAAAATAAAACATCAGACCCTTACCCCACTCAGCTTTCCCAATCCACTTCCCCTTCCCTCTTTAGCCATATTATGTCTAGTAAAGCTTATTGTATTATCTTTTTTTTATATGCTAAAGTATATTGTTTCATTTTAAAAACTGTGGTTTTTATGTTAATTCTATACACTGAGTTTTCTATTTAAATATATAGCTTATTGCTGTGTAGAGAGAAAAAAACCCTGATGCAACACTCAAAGTTTTATATTGTTATTATAGGAGGAAGTGCAGTATAATTTCAAATAGACTTAGAACAAGCATGGCTACAGGCATTGAAATGTTTGTAAATTAGGAAGCACATCAATAATAAATGGAAACAAACGCCTACAAAGTGCAAATATCAATTAAGCAAACTATTCCAGATGCTCATTCGGAATTACTATTGGGGTATTTGGATTTCAAAAAATGTTATTTAGTCAAACATAGTAACATAGTAAGTTAGGTTGAAAAAAGACACACATCCATCAAGTTCAACCTTTGAACTCTATTTTATCCTGCCTAATATAAACTGCTAGTTGATCCAGAGGAAGGTAAATAAAACCATCTGAAGCCTCTCCAATTTGCCTCAGCGGGGGAAACTCACTGTAAAAAACCCTTCTGAATATTCAGGCAAACTAGAGAGATTATTATATGATCCCCTTATATATTTATACATAGTTATCATATCACCCATTAAGCGCCTCTTCTCCAGTGTGAACATCCCCAATTTGGCCAGTCTTTCCTCATAGCGTCCATACCTTTAACCAGCTCAGTTGCCCTTCTGCGGACTTATCACAATGAGGGGTTTAGTTCTCCTTTAAGTAATCAATTTTAACCCGTTAGTAATTGCCAACTCAAGAACCTTCTGTGGCTCAGCCCTGTCACTGTGAATCAGGCTACCTCTTAACTACCAAGTTTTATTTTCTGAAATTACGATTGTAAACATCTGCTTATATATTCTGAATAGCACAAAAACTTTCACTGGGTGATTTTTCTACAAATTGCAAAAATGACTCTAACCTTAAGTGTGATTCAGCAAGAATAACGATAATTACAAGATTATGTATTATTTTGCATAGCAAACACTTCAAATACACAGAAGTTGAACAGCATGACATCTAAATGGCTACCATTCACTTTTTTAATATAGCCTCTTGCTAATTGACATCACAAAATTCCAATGATGTCATAAATGGAATAAATAAACATCAAAAGAATGAGGAAAATCCTGACACCTATGATGATAGATGTGCAGGCAATCATG
>CM044432.1:94890105-94917737 GCA_024363595.1 Xenopus borealis | reverse complement strand
TATGCAAAGTAGTATTTTTTTGTATTTAGACTCTTATATCTTGTTACTGAAGTGGAATTAAACAAACATCCCGAAAAAAACGATGTATAATTTCCCCCTGGAAATTCCAATTTAATGGCTAACGGACATGTTTAATAAGAGCTAAAGACAAATTCAGGAAAAATGTCTCTAAAATGTTGTGCGAAAGACAAAATCTGAAAACTATCAGTTTAAAATTCACAAAAGTCGAGATAGAGGTTTGTGAATTTGGTGGGAAATCCGACATTTTTATCTCCATTTTTTTGTCACCACTTTTGTGAATTCTCCCCATATGTTTCAAAATTGTGAAAGTAATGTGTATTGTTTAGTTTGTTTTGGGTTTGTGACTAGGAATTTAACATTCTCTGCCCTACAATAAACAATGTAGATTCTGACTCTACAACAGAAGAATACAGGGCTCCTTTACAATATTAACTTATGCAAAATGGAAAATGCTGCATAATTTTCTTTTCTCTCTTACCCCCCTAAAAAGTTCCAGTATCATTGCATGTGAAGCAAAATGCCACAACATTTCGTACCAGATAGAGAAGTGCAAAGGTGATGGTTTTTGAATGCAAGCATTTGGGGGCAACTTGCTCAAAGTCAAGAACTGCAGATTCCATGTGCATTGTGTACAGTAAATATTTTTACTTACCATGAGACATACAGTAAGTAGCCATGAATATGCACTTACATTTGAAGCAAATTATCTAAAGGCCTCTGAGCTCCCAAATAGATACAATCTTTTGAAAACTAGAGGTCTTAGTTTGCAAGAAACTATCCTTTGTATCTTTAAACTATTGTCATTGGTTTATCTCCTTATATAAAGATGGATTTCCATTCAGCTGCTATGGCCATACCATAGCTGTTAGAATATGGTTAACTAAGATATGGGACTGTTTGGAGAGCCCAGAGAATAGCTGTCCAAAGAGATAAGTCTGTATGATCTTTGTGGTCACAGCCTTATTGCACCCCCGGCCTAATGGTGTCAAATTTAGTAGTAAACACAACTTTCCTCTTTTTTTGTTAGAATTGAGTGCGTATGTGTGTAGTGTTCAGAGGGATCCTTTGACTTTGTACACCATGTAAATGCAGATGCATGTAATTCAATAAACATTTGCCCCATGCATATCAAAACAAAAATATATTTAAACCTAAAATAGCGCATTTATGCCTTTCATTTCATTTAAAAAGCTGAACTACAGCTGCCACAGGATAGGCACGAGTTTAAGGAAAAGCCTATGTGTTACTGGAATCGGATTCTCCAGTTTCAAGAGTAATTATATTTGATATAATTTCAATGTGCAGATTCAAGTTGAGGAGGCAATTTATTTTCTTACGTATTTGGGACTTGCTTCATAATATTATTTGGAGCACAGAGCCCTGTAGAAATCTCTCTATGTGCAGGGCAGGAAAAAAAGTGCAAAAACACAAGCTCATAAAATAGGAACTCTGTTGTATTCAATTACATACCCCTATTGTTGCTTCACCATGAAGCCAATCTCATGAGAATGTGGTATCAGCACAGAATACAAAAGGTGCAGTGCTCTGTTAGAGCAGTACTACACAAGGAAATATAATATCCACTATTTATTAGCAATGCTATGCACATAGGGGTTAACTCCTTTGAGAGCCATCAAAAAAGTATAGTTAAAGATAACTCTACCAACCAGCAATCTACACACAAAGGGGTAGATTCATCAAAGTGTGAAGTTCCGCCACTAGAGGGAAATTCCACAGCTCTCAATTCATTTCTATGGGATTTTGCTAGGCGTATTCATCAATGGGTGAAGTGAAAGTTCACCCTTTGATGAATACGCATTTAAAAATCCCATAGAAATGAATTGAGAGCTGTGGAATTTCCCTCTAGTGGCGGAACTTCACTCTTAACTTCACTCTTTGATGAATCTACCCCTATGTATGCAATTATCAGCAGGTAACCTGTTTAAAAGCAAACATTTGATTGATAGTTACCAATCCTGGTGCTATTGTTACACCTTTTATTATAATTTCAGTCTGGCAACAATTTGTAAGTCAATAGTTCAAAGGGGGGCTGCAAAGGATGAAAGGTGGTATGAGCCTGCAGTATATATAGAATATGTAAAGCTGCAGTATATGATTCAGCAGGCAACCAAATGTTGGTGTCAGCTTACATTAATGTGAATCAGTGCACAATTTGTTGGCTTGAACATATGCAGGAGATAGTTTTTTAAATTTCCCATGCTCCAATCCCCATTGCTCTGTTCCTGATGATGAAAATTTGCGAATAAAGGGCAGAGTATGGGGGTGACGAACAACAGTGGGTATAGGGGCACCAGCTGTGTAAATCCGGCCCTGTTTGGGGGGCCTGAAAAAAAGAACTTTCTGTGGGGCAGAGTAATAGCTAGTTAATCCATTGTAATGAACCAAAGGATTAGCTGATCTATCAGTTCTGCATGCTCAGTGACATGATAAGAACTAATGAAACTAGTGATGAGTTACAGTACTTGTTTCATTATCATCATTATGTTACAAGATCTGATGCTTTTCAGGCAGAGCACATGGATTTTGCCACTTGAAACTGGCACTTGTACTGTTTGTATAAATAATACATAAAACAATAAATCTGCTAAGAAATATACAAATCTAGAAATTATATGACCTCTATGCAGCCTCAGATATGTGGGCCCAGGACTAAGGCAGCAGGAATTCAGAGGTAGCATGCCTTCCAGCTGCATCTAAATTTATTTCGGAGGACTAAGGACACACAGAAGATTTCATAGCACTTTAAATCTCCCGTCATAAATCCTCAGGGTGGGAAAGGTGGGAGGTAACAGTTGTAGCAGGAAGGCTCCATTGCACTTTATGACAATTGTCTATCTTCCCCTACCCATTTCAATACTCCCGCCAGCACACCCAAAAACACAGATAACCAATGAGGCTTCTCCAATAACAAATTCTACCATCCTCCACCACTCCCATTGGTCCAGGAGCAATGCCTTTCCAATCAGATCTTCTCCCATTCTGGTTCAAATTTTTGATTCAAACCAGTGCCCAGTTGTTTGAGTGAATTTAATTACATCAGAATTGTCTCTTAATAGGCAAAATGTTCTTTTTTTCACATTTTATACACTCTTTTTAGGTCTCCTCTTTGTTTTTAAACCCTTACAGTATTAACCATTCAAAACTGACCAGTATACTCTATTAAATATGGATACATTAAAATGACAGTTATGTATTTAGATAATTCTATGCAGCATGCACTTTTATGTCTGCAGGGAAAGGGGTGATCTAACATAAAGTAAGTTACCAAACACTATGGTGGCCTGTAAACTGTATATACCATTTCTGTTCAGTCTGATATTTTGCTATTCTACATAAACAGGCTGAAAAATTCTGAAAGGTTTCTAGTGAATTTGTCAGAATTTTTAGATCAGATTTTTTTTTGTTTGACGTGCCACTGCTAATTGTGCTCGTATGCTTAAATCTCTGCAAAACAGAATTTTAAATGTGAATGGCACCCTTTACATTTTTGGCTCTACTTTCTCTAGCAAATCTAGAAAACTGTTATTAAAATAAAAAGTAGACAGGAGCTGCCTTTCTTGAGAAACATTTTCATCATAACTTTGAATATAGGGTCCAAATACAAGTTCACTTGTATAAAGTTTTTTTTTTCTCTCCACAAAGTCTGCTTACAGCTAATCATCACTCCCAAAAGGCAAAATGTGTTTTGTATAAGGCTCATACAAGAACCATTATGTCAGAAAATGTTTCCTTATAAAAATGTACAGTGGATGTTTTGTCTGTGTTCTGTGGTTAGAGCTACTGTGTTTTCTGAATTGTATATTTGTATAAAAAATAAATATACCGTAGCAGAGTAGCACTGTAGCAAAGTTAGTCCCTTGCCTATATAGTACATGGAAATGTACAGCAAATCAGTGCCATACTTTGTTTTTTTAAGCCCCCCCCCCTTGGCTCACATGCTTTCAGGGACCCATTAGCTCATAACAAGATCATAGATACATGTATGGGATGAATTATCTGGAAACTGTTATCCAGTAAGCTCCGAGTTACGGAAAGGCCATCTCCAATAGACTAAATTTTATCCAAATTTTTATATATGATTTCCATTTTCTTTGTAGAAGACTTAAGGTATGAATTACAAATTACAGAAAGATCCATTATCCAGAAAGCCCCAGGCAGCCCAGAGTATTCTGGATAACAGATCCCATACGTGTATTGGAAAAACAATCGGTGAAAAAGTAATTGAGACATAGCTCCCAGAGTTTGTAGGGAAGCAATGAAAGGTTGATGTTAAATCTCAGCCTAATTAAATGGTTATGTAATAAAAGTTTGCCCAGGAGCAGCAATCAATAGCAACCAACCAGCAGGTAGAACTTACTGGTCATCTGTTTAAAAGCAAACATCTTATTGGTTGTAATGGTTACTACTCCCAGACAAACATAGTGCCTTTTACTAATTATGGGGTTTATCTCCTACCTGAACTCCTCAGTGGTATTATGGAGAGCAATTTGGCATCATCCCTAAATTTCACCTGGTCTCGCCTTCAAGCTGAGCCCCCTTGCTACCTCCACTCTATAAGTGATGCTTATTTTGGGGCCCTATAAATCCATACAAACATTATTATTTGCTCACTCTATAATCTCTATCTATCTATCTATCTATCTATCATTTATCTATCTATCTCTATCTATCTATCATCTATCCATCTATCTATCTATCTATCTACTTGCCTATCTATCTATATATGATCAGCTTGCTTGGGTTCAAATGAACAAAAAAAAAAACTAAATATAAAAACATAGCATTGCACTCTACAGGTCTAAAATGAATTGGAAAAAAGTTAAAGAATATTTTAGTAAGATATGCTCAATGCATTCAGCATATTGTAGTACACAACATTTATTTGATAAAAATATATAATGTAATATAACGTATAACTTAATTGGACCCACCCTACTGTAGAATCCTGACCCACACACGTGTGGGTCAGGATTCTACACCTACCTCTCCAAACCTAGAAGAAATAAGATGAATTGTTAAAACTAGCCTTGGAAAGTCATTTTATTTCTTACCTATGGCAGATAAATTCTGGTCAGTTAAGACAGTTCTTCATTTTTACATTTATAATTTCTATTTCCTCTAGGAGACTGAACGTTACATTTTATTTTTAGCTTACAATGATATCATTGTGTGTGCAGCAGTGACAGCAGGGGAAACCAGCTCTCATTTTAAACAGGCAGCAGTTTGCTATGTGTCTTGTATATTTGTAGCTGTATTAGGAGCAGGTTCTTCTAACGTGGGACAAACCAGCATTTCCACTGCACAGTGAGGCCATTGTTTTCCTAACGCCATAGATTCTCTGCCGCTGCTTACTGAATATCACTGTATGGAGAAACAAAGTGGCATTCATTGTTCACACTAATTACATGGCTTACTATAGGAAGTTAACTTCAGCATTTTTATTATACAGTAGTTCTATAATTTTACTGGTATAGCATTCCTTTATTGGCAGCACTCTCAAAAAAAGAATTTAACACAGAAAATAAATATTCCGAGCACAGTTGTGTTCTCTGTAGTTATTATATTTCTCCAATGCATTTATCAACCTTCATGTCATATTCTTATATTAACATTATGTCATCATTTCTTTTATCTTAGAAGTAGTCTGCAGCATTATAAAATCTTGTAATGTAACCAATCGGAGCGGCGCGATTTTTGAAATCGCTCCAAATTGCCTCGCGAGTCAATTTGGAGCGATTTCAAAAATCGCACCGCTGCATGTGAATAGGCGCCGGCGTTTTCAAATAACGCCGGTGCGCCTCAGGACTTGGCTATTCGGGGAGGTTCGGGGGCTACAAGTCGCGGCGAGAAGTCGCCAGGCGACAAAATGCCCCCGAATCTCCCCGTCTGGCCTTAGCCTAAAAGAGTCTTCATGCTCCACTGACTAGCCATTTCCTTAAGGCTCAGGCCAGACGGGAAGATTTGGGGAGATTTGTCACCTGGCAACTAATCTCCCTGAACCGCTTCCCCCTGCCTTCCAGCGTCTTTAATGAATAATCACCTGTGCCTATTCACATGTGGCTCTGCGCTTTCCCGAAATCGCTAGAAATTGCCTAAGGAGGCAACTTCAAGCGACTTCTGAAAAGCCAGTGCCGCGTGTGAAAAGGCGCAGGCGATTATTCATTAAAGACGCTGGAAGGCAGGGGGAAGCGGTTCAGGGAGATTTGTCACCCCAAAGAAGAGGCGATTACTCGCCTCAAATCTTCCTGTCTGGCCTTACCCTAAAGGGGTTCAAAACGTTTTCAGTTCAGTTGGTTCCAGATTGTTCACCAGAAATAAAGACTTTTTTCCAATTACTTTACATATACTAATTGTGACCGTTTTTCTAATAGTGAACTGTAAAGTTTAATTTGTCACCTTCTGAAGCAGCCTGGGGGGGTCTGACTCTTTAACTGTTCTAAATTGATAGTTGATACATTTGTTATATTTGTCCCTGCTGAGTAGAATCACTGAGTTTAATTAAAAATAGCTGCTAGATACAATAGTTGCTAATATTCCACAGATACTGCAGAGAAATGTATCAGCTAAATGCATCAGCTAAAAGTAGCAAATTGTAACAGTTCAGAAGACTTAAACACTAGAGATATGAACATTACATTTTAACCTTACATTTTGGGAAAACTGATGGAAAGCAATTGAAAATAACTGAACTGAAAAAGGTGTTTGCAAGGTGAACAACCCCTTTAAAAGAGAACTAAAACCTAAAAATTAATATGGCTATAAATGCCATATTTTATGTACTGAACATAATGTTTAACATCTCAAGAGTATTAATAAGTATTAAAAGTATTAATGACTCAGGACTTTCCTATTCTGGATTTTGTTAGGCTTGTCTACAACACTCACATGTTCAGTGGGCTCTGAGCAGCTGCTGAGAAGCTAAGCTTAGGGGCAGTAGCAAATCATCAAGCAGAAAATTAGTTTGGCCTGTCATAAAAGCTGATACTACATGGCTGATTTTTACATTATTATGCTATTTGGGCTGGCTTTTGATCTGTCATGTGTCAATAATTATTTACTTATTACTAATTAGCCTCAGCCTTGTTTTGTGACACTTATATATTGTATAGTCAGTATCTTGTGCATAACTTGTGACAGCACAGCAGTGCATAGCATGTTCAGTAAATCAGCAGGGGCTAATGGGCATCTTTGAAGGCACAGATCTTTACTGCTAAAGAGCTGTAGTTGCCTTGGGCTGGTACAGAAAAATAATGTACAACAGCTTTAGTTCTCTCTTAAAGGGCACCTATCGTACAAAACAGTTAACTGCAACCAAATGTGTGCGCTGAGGGGGGGTACTAGTACTTTTTTAAAAAAAAAATCCCCCCCGCCAGCGCACTCGCACCGGGAGGGAGCCCCAGCAATGACCGTTTCTTAATTTGCATGCGCATGACATCATGCATGTGCAAACACACATGCGCAGCAACTGTCATGGTGGCTTGCACCAGAAGCTCCCTCCCAGTGCGAGTGCACTAGCGAGGGCATTTAAAATAAAAAAAAGTACTAGTACCCCCAACCAGAATGCGGGCTTTTTTCACTAGAATCAGTGATGTAGGCTGCTTGTGCTGCCATTGGCAGGTACTCTGCAGCACATTTTCTGGGTCTACCCTCCAACAAATATACAGATGTACAAACTCCCTCCCGTTTTTTCATCTTTGATTTTTGAGTATTCTGGGTTTTTGTTGTTTTTTATCATTGTAAGTATAGTCATATTGTGTAGAGTCAATTGGAAGCAAATAATTAGTTGGCTTTTCTCTCTAATAACAAATATAAATCCACGTCTTGTTACATAGTTAAATCTGGTTCAAAAAAGACAAAGTCCATACACACACTGTTCCATACTTTCACATAAATTATACATACCCATATCTATACTAACTGTAGAGTTTAGTATCACAATAGCCTGTGATATTATGTCTGTACAAGAAATCATCCAAGCCCCTCTTAAAGGCATTAACAGAATCAGCCATCACAACCTCACTGTGATGAACCACCAGGGCCGGAACAAGCTGGCAGGTCGCCCTAGGAGCTCTGTCTGCTTCCCCCGCTCCTCTCCCTGGTCACGGCGTGTGCGTGCACAAGCACGCAGGTGACAGTGCGCAGGCGCGAGTGCACATGCACCATAGGGAAGAGTAAGGGAAGGACAGGGTTGTGACGAGGGGAGTGACTAGAAGAGTGACAGGGGAGGCCCGGGATGGAGTGACGAGAGGGTGGAGGGGTGTGAGGAAGGGAGGGGAGTGGCAAGGGGAGGGGGGAGTGATGAGGGGAGGGAAGGAGGAATGAGAGGAGCAGGGGAGCGAACGACTGGACTATGGGTAGGTAGAAAACTTTTGAACAGGCACCTGCCCAGTGCCCTCACAGCTTTGTGCCCTAGGCAGGTGCCTCTTCTGTCTACCCCTAGTTCCGGCCCTGAGAACCACCTACAGTGCTTCAAATGAAAGTTCTTTTTTCTAGTCTGAAGGGGGTGGCTTCTGGTACAGTGATCCATTTTATTGGTAAAAGGGTCCCCTGCTATTTGTCTATAATGTTCTCTAATGTATTTGTAAAGTGTAATCATGTCTCCTCGCAATCGCCTTTTGTCCAGAGAAAACAACCCCAACCTGGACAGTCTACCCTCATAATTTGAGTCTACCATCCCTCTAATCTAACCAGTTGAGTTGCACATCTATGCACTCTCTCCAGCTCATTTATACCCCCTCTTAAGGGCTGGAGTCCAAAACTGCACTGCATACTCTAGGTGAGGCCTTACCATGGACCCATAAAAAGGCATAATGATGTTTTCATCCCTTGAGTTTATGCCCTTTTTTATGCAAGAGAGAACTTTATTTGCTTTAGTAGCTACAGAATGACACTGCCCAGAATTAGACAACTTGTTATCTATAAAAAGCCCAAGATCCTTCTCATTTAAGGAAACTCCCAACACACTGCCATTTAGTGTATAACTTGCATTTATATTATTTTTGCCAAAGTGCATAACCTTGAATTTATCAAGATTGAACCTAATTTCCAGTTTGCTTCCCAGTTTCCCAACTTAGACACATCACTCTGCAAAGTGGCAGCATCCTGCATGGAACCTATAGCTCTGCACAATTTAGTATCATCTGCAAAAATAGAAACCATACTTTCAATGCCCACCTCCAGGTCATTAATAAACAAGTTATCACCACTCTATGTAATTTATCTTTTAGCCATTTCTCTATCCAGGTACAAATACTATGTTCCAGGCCAACATTCCTTAATTTAACCAGTAACCTTCTGTGTGGAACTGTATCAAATGCTTTAGCAAAGTCTAAGTAAATCACATCCACAGCCATCCCAGAATCGAGGTCCCTGCTTACCTTCTCATAAAATGAAATTAAGTTACTCTGGCAAGATCTATTATGCATAAAACCATGCTAGCACAAACTCATAGCATTATGATTTGTTATGATGTCCAGTATCTTACCCTTTATAAACCCAGACTAACTGGCCTATAGTTTTGAGGCTGAGAACTGATCCCTTTTTGAACAGTGGCACTAAATTAGTAATTCGCCAGTCTCTAGGCACCATGCCAGACCTCAATGAATCCTGAAAAATTAAGTAAAGAGGTTTGGCAATCACAGAGCTAAGCTCGCTTAGTACCCTGGGATCAATACCATCTGGCCCTGAACCTTTGTTTATCTTAACATGTTCTAGTCTCTTTTGAATTTCTTTATGTGTGAACCATGCATCATTGCATTTTATGTTATCTAAACAGTATGAATTAATATTGGTGGCAAAACATTGCTTTTGGGTTTATTTAATGTTTAAATCTTTTTTCAGCAGACTTAAGGTTTTGTGGTCCATATTGTTGAAAAATCACTTATCTGAAAAACTCCAGGTCCCAAAAATTGTGGATAATAGATCCCATACCTGTATTTGGTCTGGCTAGGGTATTAGTAATCTGTAAAAAAAAATATCTTAATTCCCTATTAGAAAATAAATATTGTTGGTGGATATCTTTCATATCTCTTATTAAGAGATCTTTATATGCGCTGCCATCTTTTTAAGAGTTTTAACTAGTCCACAGCTTCCTAACCATAGGACTCTGATTTACTAAATTCATGTGAAGGATTTGAATATTCGCTCGAATAGTCTATTTTCGATTGTGCGACTATTTGAATATGCAAATTAAGTATTTTCAACCATCAAATATGAAATATTCGGTCACATCGAATAGATCGATCGACTATTCGTCGGTCGAAGAACTTGCCCTTTAAATTTTATTTGACTGCCCACTTCGCCAGATTGAATCTACGAATTGCATTAGAAGCCTATGGAAAGCCCCCATAGGGTTTTTTAAAGTTTTCATTTCGAATATTATTCGTACGCTGCGAATATTCAATTCGTACAAATTTTGTGTAAAATCATTCAATCGTACGATTTTGGTGAATATTCGAAAAGCACTCAAAACCGGCGAATATTTAATTCGATTTTGGTGAACATTTAATCGCCAATCATTCGCCAGTCTAATTCGAGGGCTAAAAGCCCTCGACAATTTGACCCTTACTAAATCTGCCCCTAGATGTTGCTGACTAACTCACAGAAAGCTCAGACCTTAGAAATATATTGAAATATATCTAATAATTTGGGACTGAAGATTCAAAAAGCCCCCAACCCACATTATATACTTGTCTGATTTTTGCAGTTTTTTGCGGATACAATTGCTACTCTTTAGGTGCCTTTAAATGGAGTCAAAACACCAAGTGAAATTAGTTCTGTAGAACTAATTAAATTCAGTGTCTAACACAATCATGAGGAATAGTTGTTAAGAAGAACAGAGTGGCTTTTCTGGAAAAATTATAAGCCTTATTGACTAAAGCAGCATAGTTAAAAAAAAAATACATGCAAAGTGCAACACCTGTGGCACCAATAAATATATTTTCACCATACTGATATGACTCAAGAGGAGTCCCACTAAGCATAATGCTACAATTACTGCTTCTTCAAAGCAGGGACAACTAGTATTTTTTGTTCCTAATGGGTTTATATCACACTGAAAAAAAATATCTATGGATTATAGGTTAGCATAACATGTATGAATAAGTATGAGGGTTTATGTGGTATGCTAGCTAAACAAAATACCTAGAAAGAACATAAAAATTCCTAAAGCAGTACAACAATAGAAATTGGTGTATTATTACTTATAAAAGTACTACACTACAATACTCAAAAGGGCTTACAATCTAAACTTATCTAAGAGTTTGCCATGACATAAAAAGGGATCCTGTCATGGGAAAAAATTTTTTTTTCCAAAATGCATCCGTTAATAGTGATGTTCCAGAAGAATTCTGCATTGAAATCCATTTCTCAAAAGAGCAAACAGATTTTTTTATATTTCATTTTGAAATCTGACATGGGGCTAGACATATTGTCAATTTCCCAGCTGCCCCTGGTCATGCTCTGATAAACTTTAATCACTCTTTACTGCTGTACTGCAAGTTGGAGTGATATCACTCCCTCCCTTTCCCCCACCCAGCAGCCTAATAAAAGAACAATGGGAAGGTAACCAGATAAGGTAACATAAGATAACAGCTGACTGGTAGATCTAAGAACAACACTGAATAGTAAAACCCATATCCCACTGCGTACTATTCAGTTACATTGAGAAGGAAAAACAACAGCCTGCCAGAAAGCAGTTCCCTCCTGAAGTGCTGGCACAAGTCACATGACTGGGGCAGCTGGGAAATTGACAAAATGGTTATCCCCATGTCAGATTTCAAAACTGAATATAAAAAAATCTGTTTGCTCTTTTGAGAAATGGATTTCAATGCAGAAGTTTACTAGAGCAGCACTATTAACCGATGCATTTAAAAAAAAAACATGTTTTCCCATGACAGTTTCTCTTTAAAGGGTTATTTGTGTTGCAATGGAGACAAGGAGAAAGCAAGAGAAAAATGACAACTTTTCTGTTGTCTCCCAAATCCATAAATGGCCAGTATAATGTCTCTGTAAGTGCATTATTTAGTCTTACTAGAAAGCTTCTATCTAAACTTTATTAAGGAAGAGGTCAGCCATGTAGACTAGACTACACATACAATAAAATGTACTATAAGATATCCATTACTCAAATTTGTAACTGTGAAATTGTGACTTCTGTTCAATGGTATAACCTTTTGGTTGCATCACAGTCATGGGATTATGTGTAAGGTCATAACATAAAAAAGTGGGGTTAAGATAGGAATGTAGAGAAAAGGGAATTCTCTGAAAATCTGAATCACAAGTTGGGACTTTATATCAGGCTAGTGATACATTCATTACATTTTAGCCAAATTACCACCCAACAAGAAATGCATGTGACAGGAGGTTTTGTGAAAAATAAAGAAAGTGTAGGGACCATTGCAGCAGGACTTAAAAATAAAGCTGAGGCAGCTTTACTAAGATAGGTGGGAAAGTTGTTAACTTTTTCACCTTAGGGGGGAAAATCTTTCTTTTCATTTAAAAAAAAATATTTATATAGCTGGTGTATATGTTTATAATTATGTTCATAATGATCTGCTAATGCATATCCTTCCGGCCATGTCCCAGTCCCGGCTCCCCAGTTATTCCAGTTCTGGCTTTTCCAGTCTGACGCAGTGCCAATTCCCGTGCCTGTTCCAGTGCCATTTTCCATGGCTGTTATTGACCCTGTGCCTTCTGCCCTGTTTCCCCAGGATTTCCTGTTACTGTAGTAATAATAATATGGTTATTAAGGGGCAGATTTACAAAATTCATAATAATTTAAAGTTCGATAGAATTTAAATTCGACTTTGAATCTTCTAATATGCAAATTAGGCAAATTTGTCCATCGAATAAAATTATATTCGAATATTCGAATATTCGATGGTCGAATACTTCCCCTTTAAATTTTTATTCGACCACCTACTTCGCATGGATCAAGCTACCGAATTGGGAATCATCAGTTTAGATCGAATTAAAAAAATTTGATGGATTATAATCGTTCGAATATTCGATTCGAATTCGATTCGAATTGTTTACATTCGATCGTTCAATCGATCGAATTGCGGTAAAATCCTTCGAATTCGATAGTCGAATTCGAAGGATTTTAATTCCCCACTATTCCCATGGTCGAATTTCGATTTTTTTTTTAAGTGAAATTCGACCGTTAGTGAATCTGCCCCTAACTGTTCATTAGGGCCTTCATAATCATAGAGGCACATGGTACCTTGTGCCATATTGGAATATCCCTGACAGGAGTCCCAAAATATAAATTACAAGGTGGCTTCATGAGTTATAGAACTATGTCTATTATTTTGCTCATAGTCAATCCTTTATTTTTTTTTTAGTTCCTGAAGTGCTTAAAGGTCTTGTCCACCTTTGAATCAACTTTTAGTATGATGTAGAAAGTGATATTCTGAGATAATTTACAATAGGTTGCAATATTTTTCTATCATTTATGGTTTTTAAGCTATTTATCTTTTTATTCAACATCTAGTTAGCAATTTCAGCAATTGAGTTGCTAGGGTCCTAATTACCCTCACACCCATGCATTGGTTTGAATAAGAGGCTGGAATATGAATAGGAGAGGTTTGAATAGAAATATAAGTAATAAAAAATACCAGTAACAATACATTTTTAGCCTTAGACAGCATTGCTTGTTTAGATGTGGTCAGTGACCCCCTATTTGAATTAGGGAAAGAGTCAGAAGAGAAAGGCAAGTAAAAAATTAATAAATTATATATTATATAAACAAATAAATAATGAAGACTAGTTAAAAAGTGGCTTGCAAACTGGCCGTTCTATAACTAAGAGTTAACTTAAAGCTTTAAAGTGGACCTGTCACCCCAAAAAAATATTCAAAATCATATTTTATCACATTAGTCAAGCAAAATGAACATTAATTACACTATGTAAATAATTTTATTCTTGTTTCCTTCAGTCTGGGAATTCATAATCCTAGCAAGCAGGCAGGAGCCATGTTGTGGACACTGTTATTAAGACAAGCATTATATCATCTCAGAATCTTGTTTGTGCACCAGAATGGGGGACCCAATGTCTATCCCCATGTCCTGGCTACACAATTAAATAATTAAGAGAACTGGGGGAATGTGTGGGGAGCAGTGACATCTAGGAAGTGCTGAATGGAAAGTGAAAGTAATTATCTGCCCCGCCTCTATGCCTAAGGCATAGAGGAGGGGCAGACAATATTTGATTGACAGCTGATATTTTTTAAATGAGCTTAAAACAGCTATGAATGCTTTAATAAAAAATTTGAAATTGGTTTTCATGTTTAATTTGAAAAGGACTTTTATTATACAGATTTTTGTGTCTGGGTGACAGGTCCACTTTAATAATATCAGTCGCTCACAATTGCTAAAATCAGAGCATTCTCACTCTGCTCCAGGTCAGGAACAGGGTAAATTTTTTTATATGTGTCTACTCCCCACCAAAAAGTAGGAGGAATACAAATGCAGACAGTAGTCTTTTAACATTTATTAATACATAAATAATTATTAGGCATTTAAGTCTGCAAGTAATGGCATAGAGACTTTCCGGAAATTTAATTCTAAACAGCAGACTTTGTAGTAGATAAAGACAAATTTATTAGTGTGTATATGAAATCCATTCTTCTGCTAACTTGTCACAGACAGCATTCCTTTAGATCATAAGCCAGCAGAGTTTTCATTCCAGAATAAGTATGAAGAATAACATCCATTCTTTTCTGAGATTAAGTAAATCTCATTCAGCCAACAGAAAAGAAAGAAATCCAAACAGAGACTTTTAGTTCATCTGAATAACCGTGCCTTCTACGTAATGTGACCAAGGTCTCCTGACATTTTATCACTAAGCCTCCCTAAAGTCAGATAGTTTAATGGTTGCATTCCAAGCAGACTCTCAACAGACAACTGAAAGGAAGTTTTCAGCAAGAAAATTAAAAGTTGAAAGTCTTTAGGCCTTTAAATCAAATATTTGTGTAAATATTGATAATCTCAAAACGTCTTAATAATAGGTAATAGCAAAAATATATATTTTAGTGTACACACACACATACGGTATATAGATTTCACATGTTCATGTAATTTATATTTTAATTGAAAATAAAACTTAATTATTTCAGTCAACTTTTATATTCTTTTAAATTTTCTAATAAATGGTTGCATTTTAGTGATAGTTATAAATTTGGTTACTATTGAGGTAGAATATTAGTGGGGATGATGGGAATGTATGCAAATATATGGAAGTGTGTATGTATATTTTTGTTTATATACTGCTACTTATATATTCAGCACTGTACAGCCAGACAATATAACAATATATTTAAGATAACATATATAAGTTAAAAACCAGGGTCACCTTACAAGTTAAAAACCAGGGTCCCCTTACAAGTTAAAAAAAATTGGGGCTGCAGAAAATATTTTTTTTTAAAAACTTTGTCGCCAATACCACCCTTACAAGTTAAAAAAACAATTGGGGCCCCATAAAATATATATTTTTTAAATTGGTGCAGGGGCCTATAGAGTATTAAAATAAAAAATTGGTGGCCACGGGATTAAAAAAAAAACCCACATTGGTGTCAGTAGAATTGGAGTTGATTGCATTTGCAGAACACTATGATATGACAAATATTATTGAAATCTGGTGGAATGAAACATGGCACAATGAACTGGGCAATGAATTTAGATGGTTATACCCTATTTAGGAGGGATCGAAGGTTTTTTTTTTTTTGTAACTTATTTTTTATTATTTTCACAGTGAAATTTAACAGTTCTCATTATTGCCTTTCAAACATAGCTGCTTTCGTTGGTACCATGTTGGCAATTAAAAAGTACAAATATACATGTTATACATACATATATGAATGGATCTCAACCATAGTGAACAAGGGGAGGGGAGGGGGAGACCAGGGAGAAAAGAAAAGGGAAGGTAATGGAGCCCTATAACAGAACTTAATGTTTAAGTTAAAGTTAGAGGGAATGCAGTTGGCATTCTCTTATACTTTTACAAATCAACCCATCCTTTTTCATTAATCCTGTGTGATATCTCCTCTGGTGGATTGAAAATAATCCCAGCTATCCCAAACCTTGCTGTGTAAGTGCAATGTATTGCTTATCCTGACAGTCATTTCCTCAAATTTGATTTCAAGCCTAGAGGTGGCCTCTTTAAATGTAGGTATTACAGGGGACTTCCATTTTGAGGTGATTGCTAGTCGAGTTACTGTATCAACCTGATTTACCCATTTTTGGGCTGCATTGTTAAGTTTTGGGATCGGGAGGGCTAATAGTAGATGGGGCATTTCCACCGTCAGGGGTACTTTAAGAACTGTTGTTATTAACTTAATGACCTCTGACCAAAATTGTGCCAGTTTTGGACACTCCCATAGTATATGATGTAATGTACCCTTAAGTTGGCAGCCTCTCCAACATAGGGGGCTGCTTTGTGGAAACATGTTGGAGAGTCTGTCTGGGGTGAGGTACCACTTCATCATGGTTTTGTACACACTTTCTTTTTGTCGTGTGCATGCTGCACTTCTTCGTGCATTTTCCCAAATTTTTCCCCATTGGGATTGAGTCAGTTCTGTGCCCCATACGTCCTCCCAGTATTACATATAAGAGTGTTTAGGGGAATGGCTCTTCTGGTGGGGCATTTAGTAGGGTATATAATTGCATGATTAGACCTTTGTGGGGAAAAATGTTTCCTAGTATTTTCTCAATTGGGGATAGCTGTATTTGGTGTTGCTGTCCATATAGTGTTGTAATATAATGCTTGATTTGGAGGTATTCCATCTGTTTCTCCGTATTCCATCATATGTATATAGCCGCTTCCTTAATGGGTCCATAAAGTCATAGATTCTGTTAAATGCATGTGCTGCCCAGTTGGTTTGGTATGATTTCCTTTGCCCGGGTAGAAAATCTGGATTCTCGGAGAGCAGATGTCAAAGCAGATGGATGAAGCAGATGGATATTTTCCTTGGCATTGCTTCCAGATTGCTAGGGTGAACTTTATGGAGTGTGGGGCAGAGTTTGATAACTGTAGTCTAGGTTTTTTGGGTAAAATTAAGTTACTAATTTGGTAAGGCGAAGTCCAAGCTGCTTCCAGGTGGGCCATTTTGTGGGTGCTTGTGGCTGTAACCAAGCTAGTGTTTGGCGTAGGTGTGCGGCTTCATTGTATTTCCCTATGTCCGGTACAGCAAGGCCTCCCAGATTTTTTACTGCTAGTAGCACCGGTATTCTGGGTTTTGCCATACCCCAGATGTATTTGAATATCAATTTTTGCATTTGACTCAGTTTAGAAGCAGGAATGTGGACTGGGATGGTCTCAAAGACATATAGTAATTTAGGGAGGATGGTCATTTTAATTGCGGCTATACGCCTGAACCAAGAGATATTATGTGCCTTCCATTCTTGCATGTCTTTCATGATTTGAGTTACTAAGGGTGGAAAATTTGCTTGGTATAGCTGGTGATAGTGTGGAGTCAGCTTAATTCCTAAATATTTTATGTGTTGTGTTTGCCATTTATAGTGGAAGTCTTCCTGGAGAGCTCTTTTTGCTGATCCATCCAGGTGGAACATGAGGGCTTCAGACTTTGCCCAATTAATTTTATAACCCGTTACTTGACTGTAGGCCTGCAGAGTGTGGTGAAGGTTGGGTAATGAGATAAAGGGGTTGCTAAGAGTTAGTAAGACATCGTCAAATCGTGCAAAAAGTGAAATATTCTATGCCTACCTTAATCCCTGTAATATCTGGATGTTGTTCCCTTATTTTGATGGCTAGTGGCTCTATACTTAGGGCATAGAGCAGAGGGGAAAGCGGGCAACCCTGTCTGGTACCGTTTCTAATATGGATTGGTGAGCCGTCGTCCCCATTCAATTTTAAATAGGCTGATGGCGTTGTGTATAGAGATCGGACCACTTGGAGAAAATGTCCTTGGAATCCCATAGATTGGAGAAGCTTAATCATATATACCCAGTCCAGACGATCAAAGGCTTTCTCTGCGTCCAGACTCAGGACTACGAATGGAATTCTTTGAGTCTGGATAATATCTATGAGATCTATTGTCTTGCGGGTACTGTCTCCTGCTTGCCTTCCCATCACAAATCCCACCTGATCTGAGTTGATCAATCTGGGTAGAAGTGGGGCCAAGCGTTGGGCTAGTAATTTAGTAAAGATTTGTAAATTGCTATTTAGGAGTGCCATGGGCCTGTAGTTCCCGCATTGCGACCGATGTTTGCCCTCTTTAGGTAGCAGAGTTATATAAGATGAGAGCATAGTGTTTGGCATTTGCTCTTTTCTCTGTAAGAATTTGTTGAACAGTTCTGCCAAAATTGGTGCCAGTATTGTCTGGAAGGTCTTATAGTATATATTAGTGAACCCATCGGGCCCCGGGGATTTATGGAGGGCAGGTCCGGACTGGCCATTTGTGGGTTAGGGCAAATGCCAGAGGGGCTGCTATAAGGTCCCATAGAAAGTCAGTATTTAGTGGGCTGGTGGGGGCTGTTTGGGCCTCTATGTGGGCTGATGGGCCTCTTGTGTACCTGAAATGCCAGGGCCTATTTTGATTCTCAGTCCAGTCCTGATGGAGGGGAAGGATTTTCAGAATTCCTAATACTTCTTCCCAGGTGATTTCCTTATTTAATTCCTCTAGCTCCTCCCTCGTCAATTTAGGTAAGGGGCATCCATCTAGGAATTGATCCAGTTGCTGTGAGTTATTAGTGTTTGTATGTGTTGTTGTGGGAAATAGATTGTATAGTGTTGAATAATAGGAGTGGAAAGTTTTCGCAATTAGCGTAGGATTAGGCATGGTTTCCCCAGTCTTGGATTGGATTGTTAAGATACTGTAGGTGATTGGCTGTTGCGTTGTCTTAATTGATTAGCCAGTAGTGTGTGGGCTTTGTCCCCCATTTGGTAATATTTCCTTCTTGTCCAGATCAGTGTTTTCTCTGCTTCATATGTGGCAATTTGTTTTAGCGAAGAGCATATGTGTTGGATTTCCTGAGACTTGTTAGGGTCTGGATTGTGTTGATACTTAGTTTCTAACTTTGTTTCTATAGAAACTTAGAATTAAAACCATGCATGGGGGGCACATGGAAGCCCTATGGATAGAGATTTCAGCTGACCTTAAAGGAAATGTAAAGCCCACACACAGTTAACAGTCTTTTTGAAATCTTTAAAGGGATACAGTGATGGGAATTTTTTTTTTCAAAAAGCATCAATTCATAGTGCTGGTCCAGCAGAATTGAGCACTGAAATCTGTTTCTAAAACAAACAGATTTTTCTGTTTTAGCCATATTGTCAGTTTCCCAGCTTCCCCCAGTCATGTGACTTGTGCTCTGATAAACTTCAGTCACTCTTTACTGCTGTACTGCAAGTTGGAGTGATATCACCCCTCCCCCCCAGCAGCCTAACAAAAGAACAATGGGAAGGTAACAAGATCACAGCTCCCTGACACAAGATAACAGCTGCCTGGTAGATATGAGAACAACACTCAATAGTAAAATCCAGGTCCCACTGCTTCACATTCAGTTACATTGAGTAGAAGAAACAAAAGCTTGACAGAAAAAAGTTCCATCCTAAAGTGCTGGCTCTTTCTGAAAGCACATGACCAGGCAAAATGACCTGAGATGGCTACCTATCTACATAACAGAAAAAATGATTTATCAGATTGAATTTCCTGCTGGGTTAATATCTTCCCCAATAAACTTGGGTTCATTTACATGGTACAAATCTTGAGCTTCATATTAAATGGCACTATAAGTCACCATTTATATGTAGTAGCAGGTGTGTAGGCTTGAACATATATAGTAATATTAGCATCAATATTAGCTTATTCCACAGTCCCTTACTCTGGGTGAGTGATGTGCTCTGCTGCTCCCATTTGCCAGCTCAGCTGGTTGGTGTGGAACATTTGTACAAAATGAGCTTGGCATATAAATCATGAAGTACAGCAGACAACCCTCTTTTTAAATTGTTATAACCAGTGGAAGAACTATACAGAATATCTGTTATCTACTTTGTAAACATGTACCTTTTTGTCTTTTTCAACTAACATGGTTATCCCATGGTTAAGATACTCTTTACAGAAACTCACCTGCATGCCAATTCCAACCATTTCCCATGGTGCTTCAGTTCCATGGGCATCTGGCTAGGAGTAACTATATGTCAAATTTCAGCACAAATAGGACAACTATTGCACTAACTTTGCCAATTTATTATCCCATAGACTGACCAGTGTAGCATATTCAATGCTTCAGAAGGTACAAACTCTCCCTTTATCTGGTATCATGGCTGCCATGCTTCTCTGGCTATACAGCAGTTTAATTAATATATATTATATTAATTATATTAATAATACATATACTGTAATAATAATACTGCATTATTATTTCTGGAGCAAACATCATGTTTTACTAACTCTGGAAAACATTAAATTATTTTTTACATACAAAACACTTTCTTTCTTTTTTTTTGGTGTTACTGTTCATTTAATTCTCAGTTTTTATCAAGCTGTTTATGAATCTACAATATGTACTCATAATCATGTGATACACATGAGCATCTGTGAACCATTCATTTCCATCTCTATGTTTCGTTCTATTTCCTCTTTCACTAAACAGAAACTTTTCCATTTTAAGAAAAAGAAATTAATCTGTAAGTGGAATTATCTTGCTGACACTGAACACTTATCAGGGAAAAAGCATTCCACTTTCCTCATATTGGGTATCTAATTTTTCCCAGAGTTGGCTGCGATATTAACCCTATGACCTAAGACCTTGCCAGGAATGAAGAACAAAAGGCACTGTCAGTATACTGTTAGGCTGGGCTGGGAGATTGTCGCCTGCTATTAAACGCCAGGCAACTGAATCTCCCCGAATCTCCCTGTCTGTCCCTAGCCTTAATGTCTGGTGTGCAGAGCATACGTTCTTCATAAATGAATGTCATTTAGTAGTATACAAAAGCTGAACAAAGCCCAATAATTAGTCATGTTAGATGCTTGTATTTACTGTATCTGCTTTGGTTGTATTATATTGCATGAATTTCTCAGATGCAATGAATTTTAAAGCTGACCTCATCATTAGATTAATAACAGGGAAATGAAAAGCTAGAGACAGACTTTTTTTGTTGTGCATTACTCATGGGCTTCTGAACAAGCCTTGAGATATATCAGCCCTGTAAGTGTAACAACTGAATTTGTGCATAAAAAACTTTGCTTGCTTCTGCATCCTAGGCCTGCTTGCCACTGGCTCAGGCCACAATGCATGTTATTCATAAGTGAGTTGTTATTGCACAGTGGGGACTAGATATGCACTGGTTGATACTAGTACATGAGGTCTTCCCTGTACTAATGGCTGATATACTTACAGAAAGGTATTACAGCTTAGAGCTGGTGCAAGTAATTACAGGTATGGGACCTGTTATCCAGAATGCTTGGGACCTGGGGTTTCTCCTTATGGCCCAAATTCACTAAAGCGCGAAGCATCTAACGCTACCGCTAATTCACCAGCGTGATGTCATTTAGCAACTTCGGAAATTTACTACCACTACGCTAGCGAAGTAGATAGACTTGCGCAACTTTGCACCCTTACGTCAGGCAAAGTTTCGCACTGACGAAGGATCGTAATTACGCAAATTCACTAAGATCAAAATTTTCCTGAACATTACCACTTACGCTAGACTTTACTTCGCCTGGTCAGACCAGGCAAAGTTCAATACAATTTGGAAAAATTTTCTAAGTCCCCAAAAAACGCTGGCGTGTTTTACCATTGTAGGGTGATAGTCTGAAAAAGATTGTTTTTTTTTGGGGGGGGGGTTACCCTCCTTCCCCCCTACATTTCCTAACATATGGCAACACAACTTTACAGTGGGCACATGTAGGGCAATAGGACAACTTTATTTTATTTATTAAAGGTTTCCTGGGCTTGTGTAGTGGAATGTAGTGGCTGTAACATATACTTCTATTATACACTTAAGTTCCCGCCGTATGCAAATTAGACATCGCTAGCGTAACTGCGCTTGGCCTAGCGAAGTAACACTAGCGCAACTACGCTACCGTTCGCCGACCTGAGCACTTTAGCGAATTCGCTTAGCACTGGCAAAAATAAACCTCAGAGGCTGGTTTTGTTTATTATAAGGATTGATTATATAATAGTTTAGATCAAGTACAAAGTACTGTTTTATTGTTGCAGACAATATGTGGGTTATTTCAATAAAATTAAGTCAGAAGATGGCCTTTCTGTGATTTGGAACTTTCTCTATAATGGGTTTCCGTATAATGGATCCCATACCTGTAACAGCACTGAAGGTAATTCTAATCACCCTGCCAGAACCTCTCTCTCACTTTCCCTGCCAGTTGCTCACTCCCTCACTTCCCCTGTTGATTACTCTCTCCCTCATTGCCCCTGCTTACTCCCTCAAATACACCACAGGTAACCTGCTACTCACTTCCCCAGATAGTTATTCTATTGTAATTTCACCCCCTACAACTGGTCCATAGGCACATGTCTCTTCAGCCTATGTCTTGTATCAGGGTTGGATTGGAGAGGTCGGAGCCCACTGGGGCTGCCAACTCATGGGCCCCCACCCTCCTTAGGGGCCCTCACACCAGTCTTGAGCATGTCCAGATGCACAACCCTTCCCCTCCTCCCCGCCACAGGTACCTTTTTCACTTCTGTCCTTTGTTTCCATGATCAGCGGCAGGTCAGGAGGAGCACAGTTTTCGACAGGGAGGGGGTTCTGATTATCATTTTCCCACCAGCCCAGTCCAAACCTGTCTATATACAGACATTATGCCCTCATGTTTATAATCTACCCTAACACTAGGGTTAATACAGCACTGTAAGTCTTAATAATAAAATCTCATGTTTTCAGGTAACCTCTTTGGTGAGAGCGGAACACTTTGCCCAATTAATAAGTAATGTCAGCTGGCTTTGAAATATTGATATACCAAAGCAGTAATTGTTGACAATTACAGATAGGTGATGCCCTTTGCTCCATACTTTCATAAGAAGCAGTTTATGTTACAACTGTAAATAGATTATACATGATTTAATGTCACTGGAGAATATTGTCACACCACCAATATACTACTCTCTGTAAACTGCTAAGGAAAATGAGTAAGCAGAATATTTGACCTTGCAGTTATTTCACAATGTAAAAACACAGTGAATTCCTGAACAAAAACATTTACCATTGGTGGAAATGATAGATCAGGTGACCATTAACTACTTGCTAGAGCCTCTGTGCAGATGGACATATTTACCAAATGTTCATCCAAGAGGAAAGTGATTTTTTTTAGCTAGTTAAGATTTGTGATGCGCACTCACCATTATAGTGATTATATTTGTATTATAGCTAAGATGCCATTCAGTGGTGTAACTAGATATTACTGGGCCCCACAGCAAATTATTTTTCAGGCCCCCAAAATGTTTAGTGGTTGATTTGTTTTACCAATATTTATTGAATTAGGCCCTCATGGGGCCCCCCTGATCCCTCTGTAGTTACGCCGGTAACGCCGCTGATGCCATTATAAGCAAAACATTAGAAATATAGTTTGAGCAACTGTTTCATAGTTAAGGTGGGTTGAAAAGAGACAAGTCCATCAAATGAAACAGACTTCTGATATGTATGCTAACTAACTGTAGCTTGTAGTATCACTATAGCTTATAATAATATAAAAGAATCTGCCATAATGACCTCATCAGGGCAGAACATTCCACAATCTCCTAGTCCTCACTGAGTGAAGAACCACCTACGCTGCTTCAACGGAAAGTTTGGTTCCTCAAGTCTCAGGTGGCAGCGACCTTTGCAGTGACCCTGATAATGATTCTAATAAAATTGTAATGAATGCTGCTAATTACAAGGATTTCGTCATATCTTTCACATAAATTAATCAACATATTTAAGCCTGCATTAATTAAAAAGGCATTACATATTTAAAACCCAAAATAACATTCTGACATATGTCACATTTAAACCATTAACACAGGGTATGTTTTCAATATCTATATAGTAATAAAGGTGGCTACAAATGCATGAGCAGTACTATCTTCTCATAAGAATCAAACAGTCCTTTAAGACTATGAAAAGATATGGCTGGCAGTTAGTAGGTAGCATTTACTGGTCTGCTGTGTGAAACGAAATATAAGATTCACTTCTATATGTTATATAAATATGTGTGTTGCTATGTAGAATTGGAACAAATGGTACACCTGTTGGTACTATATTCACATAAATACAATTTTGTGTTTTCATGATTAAATTAACTACAACTACATTATAAATGTGGTGTGCTCTTCTTCATCTCCCTCTTCTGCTCCCTAAAGTCCTGCAGCGCCTCAAGTACCCGCGGGTACCCTTGTGGGATGAAGGTAGGATTTTTAGGGGTGGGTATCGATGTGTCAACATTGTTTGTAATTTACTCTTTTTAAAATGTACATAACTTTTTTCGGTCTCCGCCCACTTCTGATGATGTCACTTCCAGTTCAGATCAAGAGCACTCTCTGTTTAATGGATCTAAGCATGTCAGGTAGTGGATCTAAACGCGTAGACAGGTTGCAGTTAGGGTTGCCACCTTTTCTTGAAAAAAATACCGGCCTTCCTATATATCTGTTTTTCCTATTAATAACATTGGGATCAACCAAAAATACCGGCCAGGTGGCAACCCTAGTTGCGGTTCGGGTCACAGGCTGCAGCTTCGGGTCAGGTCCGGGTCTCAAAAATTGGTTACAGAAAGAGATATATTTATATATATCAAAGAGATGCAAGAATGTTTACATTCTGCTAAATTTAAATATAGACAAGCATAAATCTAGATCACTGATGATCCTGTTTGCATATAATTCTGTGTTGTCAAATAATAATTATTTAATACAAAAAAAGCCATGAATATCCTATAAATGATATTCTCATAAATGGCTTGATGTCATCAGTTATAAACAGAGTTTAGTGATGTAATTTTTGTCACATGACACATGACATTTGTGTATGATAATAAATAACCCCTTTGGCCTTTGGCTTTTATATGGTCATGGAACTCCTCAGTAACTTTATATTTTACAACAGGGGCTATTCTATTCACTTTGTAATGCTACACTATAGAGGTCATGAGCTTGAGCTTCAGAGTGCAGATCAGTTGTGACGTCACATATACAAGTAGGGTTTCCACCTATTCAGTATTGAACTGGACAGTGATGTTTTTACACCCGCTGTCCAGTTATAAAATGTGTCACTGACCCGCCTCTCCGTGTCACAGCCCCGCCATGTCACTGGCCCGCCCCTCTGTGTCACTGGCAGTGGCATGCCCCCTTACGGAGACGGAGTGGTAAACGGGAAAAAAGCTGAAAGAAATAGTAATTAATAGAGAAGAAAACTCTTAAAAAGGATACATAAAAGTGGAGCAAAGGCAGCAGAAGCAAGGATTAATGGTGATTAAATAAACCAATGCTGATGTGAAATAGATTAGGATTATAATAATTGTAATTATAATTATATGATTATAATAATTTGCATGTGTCTTACTTCCGGACTGAGTTTCTGTAGACATGTGTCACCCTCTTGTTAATGTGCAATCGTACTTTTCTTCTGAAAAGGCCATTCTAAAGCTGGCCATAGACGTAACAATTACAATCTTTCTCGGAAAAGATCTTTCCAAGAAAGATCGTTCGTTTCAACACACACGTGTAGAGCTGAATCGTCAAATATACAGGTAGAAACAATATCATTCTACTTGTATCTGACGATTCAGCACTGGCCGATGTTCAGGGTGCTTTCAAAGGCATGCGATCAAAATTTTCCTTCCAGCCCGATCAACCAGCTGACCGATATCTTAATCTTCTGACGATATCGATCGGCTCATTTCCCACCATACACGCACCGAATATCGCACCAAAATTAGTTTCGTACAATATTATCTGTGCGTCTATGGCCACCTTAAGGTATGACAACCAATGGCAATCAAATCCAATGTCTAATTACTTATACATCCATACTCCGCTTTTTTTTCTGGAACATGCTTCTGAAAAAGATATTACATCTGTACTTTTTAACTTGTAGACAGCATGGCAAGCATGAGTTGGATTATGTATTATTATTGCACTTTCCTTTCCATGACACAATTTACACCTCCCATGGGAATTTACAGTCAGCTGCATATTTTACCAATGTTTTCACCTGTTGATGAATGACTCAAAGAATATCAATAAGAGGTTTATCTACTGACCAAGCGTATGCACACATGGGTGTTCTAATGCATGGGCATTCTAAATCTAGCACTAAGCCACAAATGAAAAGGCGATTAAAGCATAAGTCACCAACATTTTTTTCCCCTCATTCCCCTCATATGTTACTCATATGTCCTTATGTAAATCCCCACACATCCATAAGCAGTTATAATCTGGATCAGTAATTTTTATATGCTATAGCAAATAAAGTAAAACTGGAATATGTACATTTTGCAAACCCTTTTAATTAGTTATCAGTTTATAGAATTTTTCAGGAAAAGTGAAATTAAAAATACATTAAATATAAAAATACAATTAAAAATACATTCAGCAGCCAAGATGCAGAACAAGATGAGCAAGCTAAATTTGACAAATAAGACATGAATCTATGTTTATTTATTGTACAGTGCAAATATACCACTGTGAGTCAGAAAGTAGGGAATTACTTGTTAGTACAACCTGTGGGAATTGTCTATAGAGATAAACATAATCTGGAAGCTGTTCAGTCAATTGTCTGCTGTTTAAATATTAAAACAATTTATAATCAAATACATATATGCATTCTTTTCATTTGTTTTTTATTTGCATTAATATCAAAGCTTGGGTGGATACAAGGACATGCTTTATAATGCCGAAATCTTATTACAACTAAATACAAGCTCGAAGATAATGGAACAGTGTAAAAGTAAAGGACAGCTGCCTTTTGCATTCTTCATTTACTATGGTGATTAAATAAAACATTGCTGAATTAGAACTAGACAAAAGGATAAACATTATTTCTGCAACTTATAAAGGGCCCACAACACTGTAAAAAGTGAAAATGTTTTATGTATAAGAAAATAAAGTGTATATAGGGGTTAGATGTATGGTTACAGGGCAGAAGTTGGCCAAGAGTCGGTGCCGACCAAAAGGCAAGATACTGTAAAGAAGAGAGTCCTGATATACTTGGGAGGGGGGGTTATTTATCAAAATCCGAATTTTTCAAATAAAAAAAATCAGACCAAACTAGAATCCACTATTTGACATTATTTATTATTTTAAAAGCAAAAATTTATGGGTTCTGTGAAAAACCCGGAAAAATGTATTGTATCATATTGTACGTTTTTTGTGGCTTTTTCCCTAATCGTATGGTTTTTTTCAGGTTTTTGCAAGAAAAGCTAAACCCAGCATAGACCACGATAACTTCCAATGAGAGGGACCTCTCCCTTTGACTTATATATAACCTCGGCAGGTCTGAGATTTTCGGATTACGACTTTTTGCAGCCCTCAGGTTTTAATAAATTTTGGATTTTATTGCATTCAGGCTTTAATAAGTAACCCCCTTAATATACAGTGTGTGTATATATATATATATATATATATATATATATATATATATAT
>CM044432.1:94867754-94888080 GCA_024363595.1 Xenopus borealis | reverse complement strand
CGCTGTTTAGTAAACTTAGTCGCTGCAAATATTCTGGCGGAAAAATATTCTCAGCGATAAGTAAACGGACCCCTAAATCTGTAATAATTTATCGGTAGTTTTATTGTAGTGTCACAGTTCTTAGTTTGCCTCTGATTAACAGGAATGCACTTCATCAAGTAGGTTTGTGTTGCTTATTTTTTGCTGTTATTATTGTTTGTGTCAGACTTCCATGCCTATTCACCCTGAGTCTATGCACTTCTACTTTAATTGAGTAACACCATTCTTATGTAACTATGAAGATTCTCATTCATCCAGGTCATGGTATATATATATAAAAAAACTGAACTGAAGAAGCTGCTTGGATGAGCAGTGAAACGTCTTCATTAAAATATCTCAGCAAGTCCAGTTGCTTTGAGTTACTTTTTATATATATATACCATTCTTATGTGCCGAGTGGAATGTCAGTCAGGGCTAATCTATCTGGACTTCTGAGAGGTTACTCTGAATAATATACAGTCAAGGAAGCCTGGGAGCTAGGCTAAGGTGGCATCTGTTAGCCCCAAGGCATATTTTTAACACTCATTAAATTCCAGTTTTATAGGGCTAAGGAAAAAAAATAGAAAGCCACAAAAAGTGCAAGAATTAATTTAGACTTCCAAACTAAAGTTTTTGTTCCAGTTCTTTATTTGCACAACAATAATAAATACCCAATATTTCTATTAAAAGCATTTTTTATTGGCTATATATTAAAAAAAAGGTTACATTGAGGCTTTATTTTATTTACAGGGTAGGGAAATAAAATATTATATGTTTTAGTATGGGATATGGGAGACATACAGTATGCTGATTGGCCAAAGGATGCAGACTCCTAATGGTGATGAAATTAGCGCTTGTTAGTTGCATAATAAATATAATGAAGGAGGGAGGGGGGTCTATGTAGGGTAGGGTTTTTTTTACTTAAGGGTTTGTTTCTCCTTTAAGTAACTTGAATCTAAAAATGCTGTATAGTTTGGTCCAGCCTCCTGTTTTCTCACATAGGTATGCCTTTTGACGCAGCTGACTGCATCATTGCATTGTACAATTGTACTCATTTTGCACAGCTGCAACTGTGTCTGACACAGGTCCTTTTTGCAACCACAATTACAATGTAACTAAAGGGGGAAAGCTGCACTGTAGGTATAAAACATGGCAATTTGCACTTTTCATGCTGCACTTCCATCAGTAAATGACCCTTATTTTTTGCATGCTGCATTTGAAACATGGCATCAATATACCATACAGGGCCCAAAATAATTTCCCTTTACTCATAACTTAAAAGCACATAATCATAATTAGGCCTTGATTGGCAATACGGTAACACCATGTTGGATTATCATATATTGCCATTGATGATTGTATAACACATTTTATTCTAATAAAGCTAAATATTTGAGTGAAAAAAGGATTGCAGCAAAAAATGCCATGAAACTACACAATAGAAATGCACAGCAGAAAAGTACTGACACAATATACAGTAAATAAATAATTTGTTTTTAATAATGCCATATCTAAAGGATAATATTTCTGGACATTGGCAAAACAATATTAGCTTCCTAAGGGTATGTTCACAGCAGTTAATGAAATCCAGTTCATAACTGTATAAACAAACCTTGACAAATGTGCTTAAAGACAAAATAACTTTCCTGTTTGACAGCAGAGCACAAACTATGAAAATAAACCCAATGAACCTGTTTCGCTGCCAGATGAGTTGTGAGATACATTTCAGTAGTAAAATGTTAAATTCTCAAGCAAATAATTGTTTTAAACTTATCCACACCAGATGCGCTTTGGGCACAATTTCATTCCTGATGAGCTAAGAGGGGAATGTTATGCATCACTGTTTTCCAAGACTACATATTTCAGCATTAAGTTGGGCTTGCAATAATAGAGAGTTGATTTTCTTAGGGGTCTCTACCAAAATAAAATGTAATTTTGAACTACTTTCCAATAGACATTAATGAATAGAATTTCAGAGGTAGAATGATTTGTAAAAAAAAATGCAACTGCCATTGAAAGCAGTACCTGTCTCTGACTGCTAAAACAATGTTGTAGAGTTTAGAACCATAGAAGAGAAATGGAAAAACAATGATGCTTCTGGTATTTGTGCAAAAAAAAAAACGAAACTTTTTTTGGGGTAGACATTGCATTTAATTGCTCAATTTGATGGTAAAAATGCATGTAATTGTTTCCCATGGGAACTAAAAACCTTGGCTCTAATGATGACAATGGCTGTAAATGTTTATACCAGTCCACTAACCTATATAGATATTAGAGGGCTAATTTCCAATGAGTAAACACATAAAGCAATGAATGGATGTAGAAGTGATCCCATTAAACATTCTACATAAAATTCTCGTTTTGTACTGTGCACGTCACTCATTTAGTGCATGAACCTTCTGTCTTTAGCTTTAATTTTTGCAACTGAGCTAGGTCTAGCAACCCTAATTTCTAGATTACACTTTATAGTGGCCTCCACATGGGTGGAAGTGATGGTAGCATATTACTCACCCTCGTCAGCTCCGCCATTTTCAGCTCATTATAATAGCAGAGGGTATGTTATAAAGCAGAGTATTCCTTGTATATAAAATACATAATTTTACATATCCTTATTAATCCTTGCCCCTCAAGTGCCCCTCTAAACTGGGAGACCAGAGGGCATGGGTTCTTTTTGCCTTTCCCTAAAACTGGCCTTCTTGATATTAGTATGAGCATAAACAATGGTTCAGAACAAGATGTCCATCATGGACTGAGACAGCTCCAACTGATGATAAAGCAGATTATTGAATTCATTACTTGGACTTTGGAATATTAGGTTCATCTTCATCAGTGCATTCTTTTCTAATTAAAGTTAAGCAACATTTAGGGGGTTATTTATCAAAATCCAAGTTTTTCTCTAAATAAAAAAGCCAAACCAAACTAGAATCCACAATTTGATATTTTCGGATTTGGAACAGCTTTGGGGCATAATAAATTGTGAAAAAAGAATCACATTTTTTACCACTATTTAAAAAAACAAAGAAAAAAAAGTGTGTTAATAAATAACCTCCTTAAATTTCTGTTTAGCTTTATAACAGGCAACACTTTTTGAAATATAGTTATGGACCTAAAACCAGTGTATTGTATCTGTTCTTTCTGCACTAGAAAGCAGAACCTGCAACTACTAAAGATTCCCTACAAGTTGAGCTGCCAAGAGCTATACCTGTGTTGCTATGATGGAGTCTGTACAATCTGGGGTTTGATCTAATGAAAATTCCTAAAGTAAATAAATGAAATGGTATTTCATAATCACTTTTTACCCTCTTGTGCATCTGAATCAAAATGCCTGGATATCAGATCAGATCTAGTAACTCACTGCTTTGAGTGGAGCAGTGCTTGCTACCTGCTTTTTAAGGCCATTTTACCAAAAAAATGCTGTTAAAGCAGTCATGGGTACCAGAAACACATAATACCGCTTGCAAACAAATTGATTGAATATGAATATAATAAAGTTAAATTGAGGGTAATGATAATCAGAACTGTTTTATTGCCTGTATGTATTACTTGTAAATTAAGCGTCTAAGAGGAAAAACCCTATGAAAGCAAGCATAATAATTCAGATAGAATAATGTTCCTTTAAGTAGATTCTTCCTTCTCTAAATTCTTTGTGCATTCAGCCAAATCCCAAACTAGATCCGGGATTTCCATATTATGTAAAGATAGTCACGTACTAAAATATTTGTAGGCTAAGATAAACAATACAAATATTGTACATGTATTAAAATGCACCCCTTACCTCTTGCAAGAACTACCATTTGATGAGTATAACTATATTTCTAACTATAAATATATTTCTAACTATAAATATATTTCTAACTATAAAGTGCTACGCAATATGTTGGCGCTATATAAATACATGCTAATAAATAAATAATAATAACTAAAAGTGAATCATGATCAAATTCCAAACCTAGCTCATAAATAAACAGATGGATCTGTGAATATTTAAGTAACTACAGAACACAAGTAGTAACAGAACTACCTTGGGTGTGATTGTACCAGGGCCCGCACTCCCTCAGGCACACTGGTGATTCCAGTGAACACAAATCCGCCGCAAAGATCTTTCCCGGAGAAGGGCATGGCCTGTACCTGGGCCTTGCATCATGTAGTTACGTGACTGAACACAAGACAATAAATAATATATATAAATAGATGGAAAAAGATGGGTGCTGCAGTATAATTATCAGTGTTATCATTTGCTCCAAGGCAATCCTGTACTATATTAAAAGCTGTTCAGAATTAGAGAAAAGTTACTAGTGTGAGAACAGTGAGAACTGTGAAGTTGTGGAATTCTCTCCCTGAAGCTACTGTACTAGCTGATTCATTACAAAATCAGAATATACTAATATTTATATTCCCAGTATAATTATGGGACCAGTCTGACAATCTGCCATTTCAGAGTCTGGAAGAACCCCCCCAAGATATACTGGAGTCACTTCAGATGTCAATTCAATTTGTCTTTAATAGGATCATTCGATTACATTTTATTCTGTAGTTTTCCTTAAAAATAGATGTACCACTGATTGGGTATATACGGGTACTGTATAGTCTTTCCATAATTTGCATCGCCATAATTTAAGACTACAAAAAATAATTTAAACATAAATAAAAACCAATAGAATTATTTTGGCTCCAGTAAGAATTAATCATAGCTTGGTTGGGATCAAGTAAAAGGTACTGCTTTATTGTTACTGAGAGAAAGGAAATAATTTTTGAAAATTTGGATGATTTGATTTAAATGGAGGCTATGGGAGATGGCCATCCTGTAATTCCGAGCTTTCAGAATAACAAGTTTCTGGATACCAGATCCTACACCAGTACTGAAACAAAATTCTACCAATGTATGCACACTATGTAATATGTGGTCTGGCAAGAATGATCATCAGTTTGCTGCCATCAGTCTTAAATTACTAGTTCTGAATTGGTGTGTTGGTACTGACACCAAAAATAATCATGTGCTGCAGAATCCTTAAGTGAAATTAAATGCCTGCCTGGCATCATTATACAACACATTCAGTTGCTTACAAATGTATTGCATTATTATGCAGAAAGGTAGTTATAAATATCTATAAAATATAATTATATTGAGCCATGCGCCCACTGAAGGCTAATTAAGTATCACTATAGAGTACAGCACTCTCAGTGTCAATAATTACCCTGCTGGTTTAGTGTGCTCATTATTGTACGCATTCTCATTCTTCATGCAGAGCAGTGCATTTATTCTCATTGTATTTATATTCTGTGCCGCTAAATAAGCTGCTCATTATGTGAGCATTTAATTATACATCTGGAAATGGAAGTTTATTATCATAGCCAGAGATAGACTATGAAGGAATGCTGGGGCCCACAAATTTTAGATAAAATTCAATTTATGAACCAGTTTATTTAAAGGGATCCTGTCATGGGAAAATTTTCTTTTTTCAAAATGCATCAGTTAATAGTGCTGTTCCAGAAGAATTCTGCGCTGAAATCCATTTCTCAAAAGAGCAAACAGATTTTTTTATATTTCATTTTGAAATCTGACATGGGGCTAGACATTTTGTCAATTTCCCAGCTGCCCCTGGTCATGTGACTTGTGCTCTGATAAACTTCAATCACTCTTTACTGCTGTACTGCAAGTTGGAGTGGTATCACCCCCTCCCTTTCCCCCACCCAGCAGCCTAACAAAATAGTTATACCTTTTTTGCATACTGCCTGCTATGTGGCACATGGGCCCTAACGTATGCCAGTAGTATGCCATCTAAATATATTGGTGGCTGGCCCTCCAGAAATATTTTCTGCATAGGGAAGACCACGTTCATTAATTTGATCTTCTGGAGAGGATTTTCGACAGATGCTCTGCAGGACAGAACCAGCATATTTTCTTGATAGAAGACTGCAGTTCTCCTGCAAAAGTGTATGGGATGTTCCAGTCAATATGACTTGGATCAATGACAGAACAGAGTAGCAATTCAGAGCTGATATAATTGAACACCTGTTTACTGTTAGCCTGAGGGTCACATTAACTTAGTGAGCAAAAAGCTGCCCTGTATCATCTGCATCATAAATTGCAGACATCTGTTAATGCTCTAGTTCACTGGTAAAACTTTTTAGACTTTAATTCTGTATTTTTGAAAATGGACATCAGACAGTGTTACTAATGAGTAAAAATAAAACAATGTATATAGCTTGGGATATATATATATATATATATTTATATTTAGAATAGCAAAAAAAATACTGCACTCAACAGGCTCAGTTAGAGTAACTGATTTCAATAGAAAATAGATTTACTAGAGTCTATTAAAATCAGTTACTAACTGAGCCTGTTGGGTGCAGTGTTTTTACCTGCACCCAGACGAGCTGTTTTTTGTTTGGTGAGTGCTCCACCATGTTCCATATATATACTGTATATTATATACCCAGGGATGCTCCGCCAATGAGGCAAGTTGAGAAACTCGCTTCAGGCGGCAGCACCCCACTAGGTACCAGGGGTGGCAAAAATGCCGCTCCTGGTACTTTAAAAGCGAATTTCCGGTTTTCAAACAATTCTGAAATTCTGCTCTCTGTACTGGAGTCCTGGCCCTCTCTGCCGCCCTCGTGGACCCCCCCCCCCGTGAGTGCACGGGGGAGGGGGCAGCAGCAACGGCAAGCTGCCTCAGGCGGCGGAGGGACCAGGATCACCCCTGTATATACCTCATTATTAATAAAAATGTACAGAGACAAAATCATAAAACGTCTTAGCAGTGAAAAGATCTGAATCAGATGTTTCCTTTCATGACTGTAACCACTAACTCTGTGCTATGAATTCAAAAACCAGGGAAAATTTTGTGGTCATTTACAATAGCAAGGCATTGTGCAAAGTGCAAAAAAATGGTGCAACCCACCAATTTTTGCACATTGCACGCTGCCCATTTTTAAGGTCTGCAGGCTCTGTTTCATTAGACTGCACTGTATTCATGAGGGGTGGGAGGGGAAAAGGCATGTGACAAACCCACTTATTGAGATACACAAATTGGGGACACATGATGGCCACAGGCTGCAACAAGGACCAGTCCTTGCCACCTGCCAAACGTCATGCAGTAAACCCAGGGCTGGGTGGCTACTGACTATGTTGCACCAGATTTTCATTAAAACTAGAGTTGACCCATCTGGGTGAAAAAAAAATGCTACTGACCAGTCTGGACCATTTTCTATTAATTTACATGGACAGTGCCATGTCACCCACAAAAATGCCTTCTATTGCTGTTTTATATGCTATTTGTGAGTACTCATCATTCTGTGTTTACTGACATTCAAGTGAAAGGGAAGCAAGAGCAGTATTTTCATAAATGTCACAAGTAGTAGGCAATTTAAATGTAGTATGTGATATAATGACACACGACAATAAAAAGAATGAGCACTTTAATTAAAGTATAAAATCTTGAAACAATACAATTTTTCAGTTAAAAAAAAAAAAACAACTGAAATCGCTTGATATTTTTCACTTAGTATCATATGTTAAACAAAATAGCAATATAATAAATAAAAAAAACTATAAACTCAGCAGACAAAACTAGCCAATTTTAATGCTCAAAAATGCTTTATCTGCAAACTGAATTTATTTATTCACCAGCAACTTCCGGTTGGACAACTGCTAGCTCTAGTCCAATTTAGCCCACAATGCACATTACCATATTTGTCACAGGTGAGCATATGTACAGTAGCTGAGCCAATTAAGATTGGTACATATTTTAGTAAAGCTTCCTAAGGTTTTTAACCTCTCCTTTAAAGTTCATCTTACTTCTGGGTCTGTTCAAAGAAAATGCCTTTTAAAACATACAGCATTAATTAAAAGGTGTATGTGCATTTGCACTCTCAGAACTAACTATACAGCCTGGTGGCACACCCTCCATTGAAAAAAGGTAAACACTAAGGGGCAGCCCCACAAAAGGTACTTTAGGGCAGCAAAGAGGCCAGAATTATCCCTGTGTTTTCTATAACAAACACATTTTATAATAAAAACATAGAGAGAGACAGAGAGAGGGAGAGAGAGAGAGAGCTACCAAAACAAGTTTCCAATTCCTTTCTCATGTAGCCAGTAAATAGTCAGCAGGAAGTCATATGTTCTGTATGAATAAATTCCTTTGTCAACAAAGGATGGACCACAAATTCAACAGCTGGCAGCAGTTGCAGGGAATGTGAGCTCTTGTCTTGTCATCTGTCTTGACGTCCCTACAGATAAATTTTGTTTAAATGTAATATTTAAGTTCAATGCTTCCTTAGAACTGCGATTTAACTCATAGGTAATATGTTAATTGCCTAGAGATAGCTGAATATAAAGTCTGAAATAACATGCTTCTTAAAGATGATGTATTGATATCTAATAATATTTAAAATTACAGAAGCAATGTTGCTTTTGCGAGAAGTGCCCCGAGGCACCATTCTTTTGTAGTACATGACGTTCTTTGCCAAAATGGGTGGGGAGGCAGCATGGAATCTTCTTTATTTACACGATGTAGTGATAACATGTTTTACAAAAAGCGAGAGAGTTAATCTTTTAATATATTCCAAGAGCCCAATGGATCTTACAGTCTCTACCCTAGGCACATACTTAAAGAGCCAATCAACTTGCCTGTACGTGTTTTCAGAGTGTTGGAGGAAACTGCAGTATTATAGGGAAACAGACACAGAGAGAACGTACCGAAAAATATCCCCAAAGCTCTCCAATTTTATTTTGCATTTGAATGTGGCTCATGGGTAAAAAAAGGTTGGGGACCCCTGAGTTAGATAGTGTAATCTTAATACAGTAGGAAAAGTCAAAAAGGATATAGCTGTCATGCAATAATCGTATCTGCAAAACACATATGTATGGTACAACATGAAGTCATCCACATATATAAGTGCAAATGTACACATGTTGGGCAGAAGCTGTAGGAGACAACACCCAAAAGTAGGTTGGATCGATCTGTCATACAACCAGGGAGTCCAAATCTTTTCAAATTTTCCTGGGCAGCCCTGGACCTTGTAGGTTAATTTGACCAGTAATAAAACTCTATTGACCAGGGCAATACAGGCCTGGACCATGGGCAGTTTGGCAACAATACACTTGACCATAAACATTTTTTTTCACAAAATTACAGAGATTGAATTAAGGGTCTGGTTTTATTTTGGGGAAATATGACCTCTAATAACCCTAAAAAGCAGACCTCTGGGGAGTAGGAGCCTGGTAAGGCCAGTTTATTATCCATGGAGTCCACCACTTCTCTCCAGTAACTGACAAGGCATGGGCAGGTCCAGATGTTGTCACGTTCCCCACTTGTGGGATTAGGATTATGGCCCATTTTTTTGCAGTTTGATGAGAATAATAAAAATTTGGTGAATTCATTTAAATAAGTCTGTCTTTCATGGAGACTAAGTCACAATAGAGGGTGTTCAGCTCCCCCATAACTACTGCCAGATGTCTTGTTATTATTTTAACACAAAGTGAAAACCGTATCACACATTTGCAGTACGTGGCATTAATGCACTTCAGTGTTACAAATCTGGTTAAATGAATTTAACATTGCCTCTAGCATACATTGTAATTCAGTTATCATTATCTCCAGAATCTTACCTGTCTCCCTAAGGCTCCCTAAGGCTCACCAAAATGCAATGCAATGAAACTAAGCAGGGCTCACAGTTAAATGTTACTAGCTTCTTCATCGGTTAATAGTATAGGGTGGGAAATAATTTCCAAACTGCCAAAATCTGATTACTATATTTAAACGTATTATAAAAAATTGCTAGGGCTCAACATGCCTGCAAGCTTCTTGCTTTGTAGATCAAAAGTGCAGTGCAGAGTGTGCAGAGTGCTCATCTCTCTGCACTTGAGGAACAGGCTTTTCCTAAAACACTCCAGCACCTAGATGCTCAGCAAAAAATGAGGTAGGCCTGTATTTAGTTGCGTGTGGCGCTACAGGAGTCCTGTGCCTCCGCTGTATGGGAGAGCAGGTACACTTTAATATGGTGTGCCTCCATCCAGGTCAGGACAGGCTGAACTGTAATACCCCTCCCTGGGAACTTCTCTGATCTGCAATACACATACACACTGGAACGGTTGATGTGTTTATTTGGCAGGACACTATACCTTTAAATTGCAGTGATACTGGTAGTCTGCCAGCCAGGAGCAACTTCACTCAAATAACACAGCTAATGATATCTGGACTGCTGAAGGGAATCCCCACTTATGTGGCAGTTGCTTCAAAGTTCTGAGACTGACTACCGTTGGTTTTACGGGCCCTGAAAAGAGCACGCTTTGTTCTTCAGAGCCCTGACAAGGACCCCCTTTCCTTCCGCACCCTAAAGAGAGCGTGCTTTTCTGCCACTGGGGTTCCCTAACAATTTTCCCACACAGAAACTCTGGGAACATGCACACTTTACTTGTACTATGCTGCTTCTCTCTCCCAGCAGAACTTCCTTTCTCCCTGCAGCAGTTTTCCCTCCTTGCACTGAATCAATACAGAACAGAGACAAGTGTACACAGCTCTCCTACAGCTGCAAAGCCCACCTTCACTTGAATACTATGTACCTCTGTCATTTTGTTTCACACTTCTTTTGACAGCTCAACCTGCAGTCTCTCATTTGTACTGGAAAGTCCCTATTTTCTCTGCACTGAACAGCCAGAAAAAGAAAGGCTGAGAGACAGCTAACAGGTGAAATAAGATACTTTGTAACAATTTTGAGATAAGGAAAAAAGTAATTGTAACAGTTTAGATAAGGAGAAATATTTTCAAACTTTCATAACCTGCCAAATTTTGTAAAATGAACATGGTAATTAGAGGGTGTGGCCACAAAAATGGGTGTAGTCAAAAATATTGCGAAAATTGTTTTTGTCCCTCTTTTTACTTCCAAAATGTTGGGAGGTATGCCATTATTAACCATCACAAACATACCACTTTTTTTATTTATCTTAAGTAATTGAATGCAAGGCAGAATGCCTTAGGGAAGCCTTGATTTTCTGTAAATGTATTTAAATTGATTTTTCCATATGTATATGAGTATTAAGATCTTTGAAGGAGACTTTGCAGATCCCATGCAGGCAGCATAATTAGAAGTACAGAATCGAAGTAAAGTTCTTAGAGGGTTTCAGTTTAGCAGCATGAAGGGTTGAAAGCTTTGTATGTGCTTCTCTTTTGCCCAGTGGGAGAGGGAAACATTGTCATCAACAGGTGTTAGAAAGAGGTTGCGTAGCAAAGAAAACATATCTTGATGCAGAAAGAACAAAGCAGCAGAAATATAACTATGCTGATATATAATATGTATACTGAAAAAGCACCTGCAATTCCACACTTATGCTCATAACCACGTTTACATCACACATTTTAAAGGGTGTGCATGTATGTGTATGTACACAGCATTTAATCTTTGAGGATTACAGCCAAAGAGAATCAAAGAACAGTAATTGAAATGCTTACTCTGGAAATACTGCAGAAATGGAGTGAACTGTCCCCAAATACAGGTTTTCTTTAGGTAACTAAACTAATGCTGGCAAAATACTCTGGGCAAATAGAAAATGTAAAATAATACGTAATGCTAATTTGGTCTAGGCATACCACAAATAGTTAATGTCCAGTTAGTGATAGGAGCATGGGTTACATTGGACTCACACTTTAGGATCAGGGCTTTCGTTAACTGGAAGATTCCCATAAAGTGAAACTACAACACCCAGGCTACTGTGCATGCAAAAATAGAAATGATCGGATGCCAGGAGGTTCTTATAGTGAAAACAAAAAGGATAGTTATTAGTCCAAGACAAAATCCCCAGGTTTACTCACATAGGATGAGGTATTAGCTGATGTAACATAAGAGTTGATGGAACAGGTGGACGACACATCATTAAGGATGTGACTACCATAAGGCATTGTAGTCAAAGAGTACATCAGTTCCCTTGGCAGATATGCCTCAAAGTGGTCCGAATACCACCCAGTGGAGTAGTCAGGAAGAAGGAGTCTAGCTAGCTTAACACCCTATCCACTGTGGTCACTGCATTAAAGGCAATCTAAGAGCCTTGGGAAGCTACTCCCTGCTAAAGATCCTCGATGGAGCATACAGCTGCTCTTTCTATATACAGTTGTGCTCATAAATTTACAAACCCTGGAAGAATTTATAATTTCTTAACCATTTTTCACAGAATATGAAAGATAACACAAAAACTTTTTTTTCACTCATGGTTAGTGGTTGTCTGAAGCCATTTATTGTCAAACAACTGTGTTTACTCTTTTTATAATCATAATCATTACACAAACTTCACAAATGACCCTGATCAAAAGTTTACATACCCAGTTCTTAATACCATGTATTGTCCCCTTTAACATCAATGACAGCTTGAAGTATTTTGTGATAGTTGTGGATGAGGCTCTTTATCTTCTCAGACGGTAAAGCTACCCATTATTCCTGCCAAAAAGCCTCCAGTTCCCGTAAATTCTTGGGCTGTCTTGCATGAACTGCATGTTTGAGGTCTCCCCAGAGTGGCTCAGTGATATTGAGGTCAGGAGACTGAGATGGCCACTCAAGAACCATTTTATTTTGCTGTAGCCAATGACAGGTTGACTTGGCCTTGTGTTTTGGATCATTGCATGTTGGGATGTCCAAGTATGTCCCATGCACAGCTTCTGGGCTGATGAGTACAAATTTTCCTCCAGTATTTTTTGATAACTTACTGCATTCATTTAGCCATCAATTCTGACCAAATTTCCTGTGCCTTTGGTTTCACAGTAGGAATGGTGTACCATTCATCATAGGACTTGTTGACTCCTCTACAAATGTAGCATTTATAGTTGTAGCCAAAAAGTTAAATTTTAGTCTCATCACTCCAAATGACTTTGCGCCAGAAGTTTTGAGGCTTGTCTCTGTGCTGTTTGGCATATTGTAAGCGGGATACTTTGCGGCATTTGCATAGTAATGGCTTTCTTCTGGCAACTCGACTTCTTTATTAGAGTTTGAACACTGCTGATTGGCATTCTCAATTCCTTTGATATTTTCTTCTATCCCTTTCCTGTTTTATAGAGTACAACTACCTTTTCCCGCAGATGCTTTGACAATTCTTTTGCTTTCCCCGTGACTTAGAACCCAAAAAACATCAGTGCAGCACTTGATGAAAGATGCAAGGGTCTGTCAGGAGTCCAGACAGTTATTGACCTTTTATATACACCCACTAATTACAACAAACAAATCGGAGGTGAAGATGGTTACCTTTAATAGCCATTATAACCCTTTTGTGTCAAGTTGTTTGTTATCAGGCCAAATCACCTGAGTATGTAAACCAGTTGTTTGACAATAAATGGATTCAGACAACCACTAACTATGAGTGAAAGAAAAAAGTGTGTGTTTTCATTCATATTCTCTAAAAAAAATGGTTAAGAAATGGTGTAAGCTCTCTATCTTACTCACCTAGAGAGTCTATTACAGATCTATCCTGTTCTAACTAAACCTTGTTCAGTCACTAAAGGTGCTGTCCCTTTAGACAATGGCTTTACTGGGCCTTGGTGTACCCAGTTTCAATGGGAACAACCAGTAGGTAAGGACACCAGCAGCCAAAAAGGAAGATCCACTCCTTTCCACATACTATATTGAAGTGTGGTAGGAAGTGGTCATTACACCTCTTGGCCAATAACACTGGATATGTAAATATGAATTAGATACAAAGGCATCTACCTAGTAACTAGGGAGAAAGGAAAAAGAGTAGGGCCTTAAAGCTATAGGGGCAGATTAACCCCTATGGGTCCCTACATAGACCCGGGGAAAAAAAAACCATTTTGTTCTGACAATGGTGTGAAATACACAAACATCAAAAATAAACATTTTGAAAATTAGTGCAAAAATGGACAGTACCATATACCAGTGATTTTCAACCTTGTGCCTCCAGCTGTTAAGGAACTACGAGTCCCACAATGCAATGAAGGAGTCTGACAGCCACAGTCAGGCAAATGCATTGTGGGACTTGTAGTTTCTTAACAGCTGGAGGCACAAGGTTGAAAATCACTGCCATATACATCAGCTTCTGGTGTCCTCTCCAGGGGAATACCTGAGTGACAATGGTTACTGTAAAGGAAAGACAGTAAAGAAAAACATACAATATTGCATAGAATAAGTTTCAATGCAATGCAGTTACTTAAAGGAATAGTTCAGTGTAAAAATGAAAACTGGATAAATAGATGGGCTGTGCAAAATAAAAACATTTTCTAATATAGTTAGTCAGGGAAAAATGCAAACTATAAAGGCTAGAGTGGCTGGATGTCTAATATAATAGCCAGAATCCAACTTCTTGCTTTTCATCTCTTTAACTTTGAGTTAGTCAGCGACTTGAAGGGGGGTTCACTGATTGGTTACTGCCTGGTCACCAGGGTAACCAGTTCAAGAGAGCTGAAAAAGCAGGAAGTTGCATTCTGGCTATTATATTAGACATCCAGCAACTCCAGCCTTAATACAATACATTATTGGCTAACTAACTATATTAAAAACATTTTTTAATTTGCACTGCCTATCTATTTACCCAGTGTTTATTTTTATACTGAACAATTCATTTAAAACTGTATTACATTTCTTTAGTATCTGTATCAGATCACTCAGGCACTTTACTTATGGAACACTTGGAAACCATCCTGCCATGCATCAGGAATTAACCCAGGCACATGACTTAGAGAAAGGAACATGGGAATATCCCATAAACAATCAAGACATCCCAGGCATACTCTTAGCTGTGAAAGAAAAAAAATATTATTTGCATAGAAAGTCATGTTCCTAGTAGTACAACCCATTCTTAAAGTGACATTTTCAAGCAACAGTTGGGTTAGAAAAGCCCCACCATAACCAAACTTTATTCCAGCATCACACACAACCCATTTCCAAGGGTCCAAAACCTGCCAGTCACTTGAGAGGTAGAATGCTACCTAGAATGGTAAGATAAAGGTGCTACTCAGCAAGTAGTTAGAAGTAGAAGGTTTGTGGTGGGGGCTCTTTGTATTTTGAACCCAACTTATGTACAAAGCTCAAAGTTTTTCAATCAAGAAAAAAACAACAGGGAATGTTGAATCTAAACTCCAGGTGCTTCAACTGTTAGGGAGTCCATAGAGCAGCTGAAAGAAATTTTAGGAGTGGGTCCTATCATCAGGATCCTGAAAAAAATAACAAAGTCCCAAATCCTTCAAGAACTTTAAAGGTAACAGGGCACAGTTGGAACCACTGACGATAGTCAAGGCTTCTACTACTATTTTTAGCAATCTGGTTCAAACCATTTTAGCTCAAACCTTGGGGGGTTTTTAGATAAGTTGATTTTCTTATCTGTCTTTTGCACTGGCTTGGAAATCGCAAAAAGCACTAGGATTTGTGGTTTTGCAGATTACTTAGTTCAATTACCAGTCAGGTTATGGAAAAATTAAGACCACAGTCCCAGTGTCTCTGACTTTCTTCTCCTCCTTTGTGGGGTCCCTAAGACTAGAAAACAATACAAGATAACTCTGAAAGGGACTTCTCCACAACCCTTTTATTTCCGTTTCATACTGTCTCTTGAAATCCAAGCAATTACATTGTTTCATTTAATGAACTGATATTAGATTTGTTTATCACAATTTATGAATTGATGTTACAGATTCTAGTTATTACAAGGAATTTAATAGTTATATAATGGGTGTATACAATTTTGGTAATTATATGATAGAATTAAGAATTTAATTCATTAATTAGCACTATTCACTTTCACTGGATAAGGGAAAGTCTGGGTAGGATAACTTTATATTTATACGAGTGGTAAATTAACTAAACTAAGCATCAGCACTTTTTAATTTTTTTAATTAATCAGCTTCAAGAAGTGTGATTGTGGAAATAAATTTCCAGCCTGTTGGGGAGTTGCACTGTAGGGTGCAATTTGTTCATCTTTATTTAGAAAACGTGCCAAAATATTAATTAAGGGGATATTTTTTCATTCTATTGCAGAAATTATTTATAATCACTTAGTCACTTTAGATTTAAAAAAAGGATTATATGGATAAAATGGAGTCTATAGAAGAGGACCCTTCCGTGATTTAGAGCTTTCTGGATAACGGGTTTCTGGATAATGGATCCCACACTTGCATTGTTAATTGTGGCTCCCCAACATTTCTTACATTTTAGGGGCAGATTTACTAAGGGTCGAATTTCGAATGCCAAAAAAAAAAATCGAAATTCGACCAGGGAATTGTGGGGAATTAAAAAAATTCTAATTTTTTTAGCACAATTCGATCGATCGAATGATCGAATAGGGAAATTCGATTCAAATCGAATTTTCGCATGATTTTTAAACGATCAATCGAATTTTCCTTATTTGATCTTAGGGAATGATCCCCATTTCAGTAGGTTTAATCTGGCAAAGTAGGTTATCGAATTTATATTTAAATGGGAAGTATTCGACCATCGAATTTTTGAATATTCGAATAAAATTAAATTCGAATATTCTAATCATTCGAATTCAAATATTCGATGGTTGAATTTGGTCGAATTTGCCTAATTTGCATATTCAAAATTCGAATTCGAATCTTTTTGAAAATTTGATCGAATATTCGAATCCTTCATGTGAATTAATGTGAATTTAGTAGATCTGCCCCTTAGTGTTGCTCTCATGCTACAAAGAGCTACTCTGGTTTAAATGTATTTACATTTTGCCTACATTTTTGAGCCTTGTCTCATCATGTAATTTTTTAAAAAGTACACTTAAATATGAGTAGTAATGGGGTACAATGTAATGTGTACAATTTCACAGAAACAAATACTTGCATTACACAAAGTTTCTTACATTTCATTAGGCATTTTGAACATTCTGTTATACACAGGTTTTAACACCTTATTTAAAACATTAAGGGAAGCTCTGTGTAAAATATCAGCTTGCACAATAAGCAAAAAACTGCAAGAAAATAAATGTCTATAAAAGTAAGCAAGGAGTTTGAATATTTTCTGTTCAATGTAACAATAGTAAAAATCATCACAGGGTTTTGAGCAAGTACCTTTAGTGATATGAACCCTCTACATTTTAGTCATTATAGTTACATAGTTGCATAGTTAAATCAGTTTACTGCTCCCTCCCATAAACTTTATCCAGATCTATACTAACTATAGATTTTAGTATCGCAATAGTCTTGGACTCAGGGTCGGGCCCCCCTCCGGTGCCCCTGGCCCCCCTACTGTGAAGCAGCACACATGCGTGAGACGAGTCATGTGCATGCTTGAACAGCGCTGCATGGCTCATGGCTTTTTTTTTGGTAGAACCAGGAGTTAGGGAGAGGGGGTCTGGTCTGGCGGGGGCCCATGAGGCCTGAGGCCCTGCCGGGCCAGTCCTACCTAGAAAAAAATGACTCCAGAGACATTATGATCTTGAATAAGTCAAATTCACCAAAGCTTCCTCAATATGACTTATATCATCTGATACACTTACTGGCAGTGCTTCATTTCCCAGAGCTTCCAGCTAATTTCATTGCCACACTCTCTGGCCTGAATTATAGTGCTATCTGTTCTTGATAGTTTATCTTATCTGAAATATTAAATTCAAAACTGCCAGTTTTGCCATTGGAAGTCCAGTGGGGCAATCTTGCTACTTGTTCAGCTGTGCATATGAACAGCCTCATGCTATATTCTGTATGTGATATTGCAGATAAGAATTAAATATCAGTTTCAAATCCTAGTGCGCAAAATAAAATGAATCACACTCACATAGTGTGGTTTTGGGTGAAGTAACTGGTTATCTGTGGGTGGTGTTTTCTTTTTTGTTCTTGGACATTGAGCGAAAGCTCAACATTGAGTTAGCAGCAACACATGAAAGCTGATGCACTGCTTATTTCTGCCTATTTTGTCTTTTCCTTACTGAAACCTAGCAGGTTTGCTGTAATCTAGATTATCAATGCACTGCATTGACTATTATAAGAAAATGTGGCATAAGGCTACTCAGTGTTTGTGCTAACACAACAGAGACAAGATTAAATATACAAGTGAATACTGTATATTACAAAGAAAACAAAAGTACAGATGTAAGCTAAAAAATATGAGGGCACTGCTGCACCTATTGACGAGGAACCCTGGAGCTACTGCAACCTTTTGACCTGGTGGTAGCTTTAGGGTTCCCTTTGCGCCCAGTGTCAATAGACACAGCAAAGTTGCTCCTAAAGAATCAGGCAAGCCATCATTTGCATGTTGAACACTGGGAAGCTTAAAGGGCAAGGAAAGTGTAAAATAGAATAAGGCTAGAAATGCTGTATTTTGTATACTAAACATAAACATGAACTTACTGCACCACAAGCCTAATCAAACAAATGATTTATGCTTTCAAAGTTGGCCACAGGGGGCTGTCATCTTGTAACTTTGTTATACATTGCAAGACTAGACTATATACACATGCTCAGTGTGGTCTGGGCTTCTTAGGGATCGTCATAAATGATCAAAAAACAAAGCTGCTGGAGTTCTGCATGGCTGGTAAGTAAGGCAGGGGCTCCCCCTGCTGTTCATAAGTATGATTGTTTCCCTGCCAGGAGTTAGGGACTGTCTGACAATTCCTATCCACAGCACTAAATGAAGGGAGAATTTCACTGCATACAGTCAGGTTTCTTATAAAAATGGAACACATTTTTAAATTGGAAGATATATTGGAGATAGATTTATTTTTCGTTAAAGAAAGTAATAATGGGATTTTATTTCTTTGCCATTCCTTGCCCTTTAATAAGCAGACTTTCCCACAACTGCATCAGATTTAAGATTAAGTGCATACACAGTTGAGGTAATTATTGAGAAATTACTGTTCAATAGGCACAGGGCAAATGCACCATTTGCATAGTACCCTTGTGACAGCAATAATGCTGGCCTTCTTATAATTTTTATGTATTTTCCCTATTTATAACATTGGCAATAAACTTAATTTTCACTGGCCAGACCAGTAAAATACCAGCCAGGTGGCAACCTTATAAGGCACTTAGCAATATTTAATAAAGCACTTATTGACTTATGATGCGTTTCAATGTTACTAGGGGGAAACTCCCTTCTTTATTCCTTTGTCATTACACCAGAGAAAGCAGGGTGACAAAAGCGATTTAAAGGTGATGATAACCATAGAAAGCTTTCAGAACATTCCATTCCATTATTATTATGACTGAATGGGTTATGTGATGTACCATCTGGACATAGATCTAAGGACATGCAATGAAACACGCAACCTGTGCACAGTCAGAAATCTGACTGCTACTTTTCAGTATATGAATATGCATGTGTACTAAAATGCTTTTAAAATGTCATAAACAATGCGCATAAAAGAATTAATGGCCCTTTAGGGTACCTGCATGTTAGCTAGTCTCCAGTAGCCAAGAGAGTGCAGCCTACACAATCTTGCCCTATTCTTCTCACGATGTATTCTATGTATCTATCGAAAATGCTCCTGTGAAATCCTTGATAGCTGGTGTGTAATCTTTACTTGGCCTTCATTCAGTAGTGTAGTGAAAGGAGTTGCTATGGAAGTAGCTCTGCATCTGTGTTTGTGGCTTTCCAGGTGGCATGTGAGATGTTTGTGTTAGGCAGTTACAATGCATGCTGTTTATTTTGGATACAGTTTAACCCTTACTACAAATGGCCCATTTATTAGGTTCCTTTGTTGGTGGCACTGTCTAGCTAAAGCTATCCAGCCTAATGGCTTGTGTATACATACAAAAGGATAGCCTCTAAAGGAGCACTTTCAGATTAGTGTTGCCACCTGCCAGTATTTGACTGGCCTAGCCCTTAATTTACCAGCTACGGTTGGCACCAGTATAGCAAAATTACAGTTTAAATGCCCTGTAAATCCATCCATTCTCTTTTCCCCCTCCACTGTCAGTCTCCCTTTCCAGGGCAGACTCTTTGGTCCATCCATTTCCCTGCCAATTCCCCTTAATATTTTCCAACCCCATCCACCTTCATTCCTGTTTTCCGGCCCCTTACATCACAGCTCTGCCCCTGCATGACATCACGGATCACCCGCAACCCAAAAGCAAGTGTAACACTAGTGGGGATAGTCTTACAGCTCAGGAGGAAGGCCCTTGAGTTTGCAATAATGAACCTTGAATTTGCAGCCCCAGTTCCTAGTCCGACCCCGTGCAGAAATACTGTATATATAATGTCATACTTTCCCTTCCTATACTTGTGGCACTGGCAAATAGGGAAATGTTCAGTGTTTTGCTGATAACAAAACATTGGGAATCTTCATGTGTGCCATTGTCCTTAAAGGGATACTGTCATGGGAACAACATTTTTTTTCCAAAATGCATCAGTTAATAGTGCTGCTTCAGCA
>CM044432.1:94792231-94805982 GCA_024363595.1 Xenopus borealis | reverse complement strand
TCACTATTCAAGTCCTTGGAGTGCGATTTTTTGGTTTATATATACATTTGCTTTTTATCTGCACCCAGGCAGTTAACTATAGTGTTTTTACATAAGGAATAAAGGATAGTGCAAAATCAAGGATAAGCCCAAGTGGAAGAGTGAATTAATGAGTGCAGTAAAATAGGTTTGTCTAGTTAGGAAAAGACAGATGTGTGACCATCTTTGAAGATGTACATTATAGCCATGTAGACAAAAATAAAGTACTTCAGTATCTGATTTTTCCTATAATTACAATATAAATATATGCTGAATTATAGAATAAATAGAATCATTTAAAAATATTTTTAATATGTTCTTTGATCATATTGCACATACAGTATGTCGATGTATATCATTTTGGCATGTTAAATGAAAGCCTTTTATGGTGGAATTTTGCAAATCCACTTACAGAATAGCACAGTAGAAACTAATTAAACTGTGGCGTTTATTTTGTGTCACAGCATAAAGTGTTTTCTACAGGTCCCTTTTATCTTAAGTGCTCAGCTTTAGGGAACTTACATGAAATATTAATTGAACTGGGCCATATTGCAAACAAAGTGACTTTGAGTTGTGCATAGTTAATGACATTTGTGCATTAAAGTATATGTATGGTTGCTAAGTTATAGCCATTTTCAAACAGAACTCTGAACACGAGACAGGCTTCTCTACTCGAGTTTATTTTTTTGAGTCAAAGGAGTGTCGGGCACAGCTCAGCTCTGTCAAACATTGTCAGCTAGCCAAGACGTGATCAAATGAATAACTAACAACAAATGGAATTAGTGAAAATATATATTTTAGTGATTAAGGATTTAGTTGCTGAGTGAAAGTGTTTGCATTAGTTACAGCTGAGATCTTAAATCTTTTTTTCTTTAGGCTTAAGGTGATCACAAGGGCTACCATTATATATTTGTTATTTTAGAAAAATACCCACGCATGTAGGGGGCATTCAGAGAATAATCACACAAACTTTTTGCCCCAAGTGGTTTAGCACAGCAATTGTGTTAATTACTGTTGCCTAAAATAGCAATACATTGTTGTTATACATGATAGGGTTATATACATTTTTGAGCTGTTTTAAGGCGTATGTTCACACTGGACTTTATGTTAGATGGAATATTCCTTAAAATTATATAAACCTTTTCCTGAAATTCACTTTGTCTTTTCTAGTTTGAAGCAGAAAAAGGTTTTATGCCAATAAAAACCAACTGGCTGCTCCAGAAAACAAGTTGTTTCAGTATTTTCTCTGTATTGCCCTGTTCTCCGTGTACTTTTTGTATGCAGAAGAAATAAAGCTGGGTAAATATAGGTGTGTATTCTGTAATGAAAATAACACTTGCATAACTAGATGACTTCTTTTCACATATAATGGGATGTTAAACGCTCTAGCTTAACATGTCCACCCATCTATTAATATTTATATTTAGATTATGCAGCCATAAAGTCTCACATACAGTACTGACTACCTGTTGGGCACTGAGAAGTAGCATGCACTCCTAAGAAATTTAAGGAACAAACCTTTGGCAGATTCTTCAGTAGCAGACATGCGATTGAGAGAGAATAAAATTCTGTATAGGCAGATTCCCCCGGGAGTCCACCTGACCTGGATGGATTATTTTCTCACAATGACTTTGAGGAAGACCTTCTCATTGGTTATTTGGGCAGTTTTTTGTTTTCTGTGCTGTGAAGAGATATCTCTATGCTCTCACAATAGTAACGCCCTTTTGTGCCATATGTCACATGTTCCCAAGTTTATAAAAATTTCTGTGATTTCTTTGATCAGGGTTCTGATGTGATTTCAGAGCTTGTGTCAAATGAACTCTTTTCACTTCAAGGGGTTGCCAGTTCTTGGAGTGCCGCAATACTATCAATAACATTTCTCTAAAAGGACCCTGTAAATCACATCCAGATATAATGCATGTCATGGTGATGATCCATTAGTCCAAAGATTATAAGAAAGCACTGTGCCACTATCATAACTGTAATTCCCAGGAATCCCTAGCATACACTAGGCCTTGCACATTTGCAGTTTACTAATAGTGGAAAATGTTACTATACTGCTCATTTTCTTCCTGCATCCATTTTTATTGTAAACCATTGTATTATACTGCTCCTATTTTCCTTTATATTTAGTTTTAGATGTTTAAAATGGCCACTGCATATTTTGGTCACTATTATTGTTTTTTTTAAGGTGGAGTTAGTTTTGCAAGTTTTGCATAGATATTTTTAGTAGTTTTAATAGAAATGAGTCACTTTTGCCTTTTTCCCTACACTCTTCCTTAATGTTTCCAACAACCTGGATTGGCAATAACTGGGAAAAAAATCATAATTATTCACAACAAATAACTTTTGAGTAAGCACAACAGTTTTATATAAATATATGATTTAGTGCCAAGAACACCGTTTTTAAACTCACGCTTCTACTTTGCATTTTTTAGAGACTATAAACACAAAATGCATTTATTTTAATTACTCCTTATGCTGTTTTGTGAATGTACTAGAGAATAATTATTAGACATTTTCATTTTTGTGTTTCTAAATTGTTGATATTTAAATAATACACAGATTATGTGGCACAAATCACCATTCTTTTTGCAGTCTGCACTATGTTCATTACCTCAGGGCCAGAACTAGGGTCAGGCAGGACAAGACGCGTCGAGAATGCAACAGTGCAGATGTGGTCACTAGGCACATACATTTTCTGTATCCTATGCCTAGTCCAGGCCCTGTCTAGTGTGAGGTGGACAGAATTGCTTATTGACTGCATACCTCCCAACATTACAAAAATGGAAAAGAGAGAGAAAATGATGTGATGCACGTGGATGTTTTTGACCACACCCATTTTAAAACCACACCCTCTAATTACCATGTCCATTTTACAAAGTTTGGCAGGTTATGAAAGTTTGAACACATTCGTGGGAGTTTTAGGTACATGTTTTGCATTTTATAATTAAGGTGAAATCGCCCTTTAAGCAGTTCTCCCAAGAGACCTACTTATCTTAAAGGAATACCATCATGGGAAAACATGTATTTTTACAATTACAGTTTATAGTGCTGCTCCAGCAGAATCCTGCACTGAAATCGATTTCTCAAAAGAGCAAACAGTTTTTTTTTTTATATTTTATTTAGAAATCGGACACAGGGCTAGACATATTGTCAATTTCCCAGCTACCCCAGTCATGTGACTTGTGCTTTGATAAACTTCAGTCACTCTTTACTGCTGTACTGCAAGTTGGAGTGATATCACCCCTCCCTTTTCCCCCAGCATCCCATTAGCAGAACAAAGGGTATGTAACCAGTTCAATCCTACAGTGCTGGCTCTTTCTGAAAGCACATGACCAGGCAAAATGTCCTGAGATGGCTACCTACACACCAATATTACAACTTAAAAAAAATACACTTGCTGGTTCAGGAATTACATTTTATATTGCAGACTAAATTATTTGCAGTGTAAACAGTGTAATTTAGAAATAAAAACGACACCATAAAAAATCATGACAGAATCCCTTTAAACCCTACCATACAGGGCTGGAACTAGGGGTAGGCAGAGTAGGCACGTGCCTAGGGCACAAAGCTGGGGGCGGGCAGGCACGTACCTTACCTGCCTTCTCCCCCTAGTCCGGTTCCCTTCCAACTAGAGTTTTTAGCTTCCATGTGCACAAGCATCAATTCAGGCATGCGTGAAGGTGGACGTACATCATAGTCACTTTGTGCTGGCGTCACTTCATGTGTGCCCAGCAGCGTCACTTGCGCTAGTGACAATTCGCGCATGTGTGCTCCTAGTTGGCACATTGACCAGCCAGGTTGCCTAGGGTGCCTGGTTGGGCTTGCCCGCCCCTGCTACCATAGACAATACTAGGAACTGCCTCTGCTAAAACACATGTAGTGACTTAGCTAAGCTAATTACCACTATTGTCTATTTTGTAGTCTTGATAAGTAGCTGCTACTAGTAGCTCTGTGTGTCTTCACCCTAAAAATGAAAACACTTTTAATCCTAAAGGTGGACATACAATTTTGCCAAACAAGAGGATGTCTCCCCCTATATGTCCATTTTGAGGTGGGCAATATTGGGCTGAATCCGTAGGGCACAACGATGGGATCATAGTGAAAGGTATACGGGTGGTTGGATTGCAGGACCGGGTCAATGAACAGATGTTGTCTGCGATCCAACTCTCGACCAGAAATTGATCTGGGAAGTCTATCAGAGGGCCCCACATACGGGCCAATAAGCTGCCGACAGTCTGTTGGCAGCTTTTATAGGCCCCTGTATGGCCACCTTAAGGCAAAAAAGGAACACACAGCACACAACCTTATCTGGAACTTTGCCAGTCATATGACTGCCTTGCCTTTACTTTTGTGTGAAAGTCTTGGTAACATTACTCAGCATTACCATGACGTAAACTCTGGGATTCTCTTTCACATGTCACTGCTTTACTTTTGCAAAACTGGAATTATTATACTGGAATAATTATTCATACATAAAGCATTCGGACCGGAAAACCTTGTAGGTCTAGTGTAGTAATACACACAACAAAGTCTTTAAAAGCAAAGAATCTTAATGAAATGCTGCTTTTATATGAAAGAGGAAGAAGTACAATGCAGAGTAAAGGTTTAATGTTTATGTAATAAAAGTCACAAAGTTTGTGCCAGCTTTGGTAACCAATACCAACCAGTCAGTAGATGGTATACACAGCTCTCCTGTTTGTATGCAAATATTTAATGGGTTGCTAGACTTGATGCAATGTTTTGCCCTTTACATTACCCCTTAAAGGAGAAGGAAAGGTTAAAATGAAGTAAGCTTTATCAGAAAGGTCTATATAAATACACCAGTAAACCCTCAAAGTAATGCTGCTCTGAGTCTTCTGTCAAAAGAAGTGTACACATGGACTTCTGTATCAGACTTCCTGTTTTCAGATTAAACCTCCACTGTTAGGGCTTGAGCATGTTCAGTTTGCTCCTTTCTCCCTCTCCTCCTTCATTTTCCTCCCCCCTCTCCTCCCCTCCCTGCTGTAATCTAAGCCTAGAGCTATGAGGATCAGGGAGAGACACAGGCAGGAAGTGATGTCACACCAAGCAAATATTGCAGCTGTTATCCTAAAGAAACAGATAGATTCTAGAGCTGTTTGCTCATGTATGATAAAGCATTCTGCAGAATATATATAGTGTTATGGCCTGCACACATCCTTGTTCATCACAATTTTAAAAAACATACTTATAGGTAAGGCGGAGGGTGAATTTTGTGTTTGGGAAAGTTGAAATTGAGCATAATTACCCTAAATCAATAAGACCAATCCAAACGCACTACCGTTTGTCTGCTCCCCTATGTCCGGGTGCTCAGTCCGTAGCTTCCCCACTACCAGCATACAATACACAAGCAAAGGAACAGTACTTTGGTAAAAAAGGCAGGTTTTAATTGTAGGATACTGCAGAAATACATGGCCTTTTTTTTTACCGGAGTGCAGTCCGGGGCCCACCAGGTTTTTTCCTGGTGTCCCAGCAGCCCAGACCTTCCCCCAACCGGGTGCGTCATGAAGAGATAAACTTGCTCCCTGTCTTAGCATCTAGTCCGCACATGTGCGAGCAGCACGCAGCCCGGGGAATGGAGGTTGGGAGGTGGCCCCCGCGGACTGCCAGGAGAGCCCCCAAGACACCCAAGGCTCCGATCCAACCCTGGGCAGACTTCATACCGTCAGATATGGTGGAATAGATGCTGCTAAAAAAGTGAACCCTCACAACTACCTGTCACACCTCCGATTGACTTCAGTGGAAACTGTGGAGAAGTGCAAGTGGAAGTGCTATTTTAACCCAAAATGCTCAGGATTTTTTTACATTTATTCCCTTTAATTTTCCTCATCCATGATAAAAGGGTCTAGGGTTGCCACCTTTTCACTTTGCTGAAAAGGGGCAGGGGAAGGTGCAGATGATGTTGGGGGGTGAGTAGATAACATCAGGGGGGGGAATGGTGATGTTGGGGTGGGACTGATGATGTCAGGGCCCGGCCCGATGATGTGGTGATCAGCCTTATTGAAAATCCACCCATGAACATACTTTTCCTTTTTGATGGAAATATCTATGTTCATTTCTTATTTGCAACATTCTGTAGTTCTTCTGAGAAACTGCAGGAGAAAGAGCATATAGTTCATCATGTTCCTTCTAAACAACTATCTGAACAGGGAGACTTACAGGGAGAGAAATAAAGCTCAATAAAAAAAACAATCTGCAAATGAAAAGAATAGACAGAATACATTTTCAGCATTCACCATTAGTTGTGCTTGAGTAAAAATATGTATAGGCAAATATTGACCCACGGATCAAGCTGGTTTGGCCCGACTTATGCAGTACGTCCTCAGGCCATGGCGTGGGCTTACGCAGAAATTTTCAGGGGGGTAAGGAACAAAGCATATTACACAAATTACTTGTACCCATATTTTGGTTTCCACACAAACCTAAAAACAGATTTTCTATAAATATATAAAGTAGTAACTGTTGTGCATGTATAGCATTGCCATTCTATTAGTGACACACACTCCTTGTTTGCCAGGACAGCAATTGGCCGTTTCTTAGCACAATTACTAGCCAGTGGTTTCTAGATTGTTATTCCCTCTAGAGTTCTAGTTACAGCTGGATACATGCAGTGATACCTCCATTTCACATACCCTAAATGTAAAATGGGGGTTCTACTTTACATAAAGTAGAATAACAACAGCAGGAAGAGGCTGTGCGCAAGAAAACGTCATTAGTATAGAATCTATGTTTATACATTTTATTTCAGTCTATGGGAAAGCTGCTTTGTTCCCAGAGTGGCAGATGGGTTAAAAGAGTCATCCAAAAACAAACAATGAGGGGGATACAGGAGCAGGACACAGGGGTGAGGGGCAAAAATATACAGTTGTGCTTATAGGTTTACATACCCTAGCAGAATTCATGATTTCTCAACCATTTTTCAGAGAATATATAACACAAAAATCTTTCTTTCACTCATGGTTTGTGTTTGGCTGAAGCGATTTATTGTCAAACAACTGTTTTTACTCTTTTGAAATCATAATCACTACACAAACTACCCAAATGACCCTGATCAAAAGTTTACATACCCCGGTGATTTGGCCTGATAACATGCACACAACTTGACACAAATGGTTAGAATGGCTATTAAAGGTAACCATCTTCACCCGTGATCTGTTTGCTTGTAATTAGTGGTTGTGTATTAAAGGTCAATAATTTTCTGGACTCCTGACAGACACTTGCATCTTTCATCCAGTGCTGCACTGATGTTTTTTCTATTCTAAGGGCCCTTACACACGGGCGTTTTTACCTGCGCTCCCCTGCGTTCCGTTTTGCAGCGTTCAGCCGTAGGGGAGCGCAGGTATAGACGCACTCAATTATATTTAATGGGGCTGTACTCACACGAACGCATGTAGGCGCCAAACGCAGGAAAAATGCAGCATGTTGCGTCTGAACCTGCGTTTGGCTCCTACATGCGTTTGTGTGAGTACAGCCCCATTGAAAATAATTGAGTGCGTCTATACCTGAACGCAGCAAAACGGAACGCAGGGGAGCGCAGGTAAAAACGCCCGTGTGTAAGGGCCCTAAGTCATGGAGAAAGCAAAAGAATTGTCAAAGGATCTGCAGGAAAAGGTAGTTGAACTCTACAAAACATGGAAGGGCTTTAAGGAAACATCAAAAGAATTGAGAATGCCAATCAGCAATGTTCAAACTGTAAAAAAGAAGTGGAAAATTAGGGGTTCTGTTGATGCAAGGAAAACCCCACAAATAACTTCAGGTGAAATACAGGACTGAAAAAATGCGGTGTGGCTGTTTCAAGATGTACAATAAGGAGGCACTTGAAGAAAGATGGGCTGCATGGTTGAGTTGCCAGAAGAAAGCCATTACTATGCAAATGCCACAAAGTATCCTGCTTACAATATGCCAAACAGCACAGAGACAAGCCTCAAACCTTCTGGCACAAAGTAATTTGGAGAGATGAGACTAAAATTTTTACTTTTTGGCCAGAACCATAAACGCTACATTTGGAGAGGAGTCAAGAATTCTCCACAAAATCCTTCGAATTCTTGGAACTTAAAAAATTTTCAGGACAGGTTGTATGAGGTCCCCCATAGGCTAAAATGGCAGAATAGTCAAAGTTGAAGGATTTTTAAAGTACTTCAAAATTCGAAAATTCTAATAATTTCAATTTGAATAAAATTTTGGGCTATTCATAATATAAGTAGCCCAAAATTGGTTCGAAATTCAAATTTTAAAAATTCAAATTTTATTCAAATTTTCACTTAGACCTTTAGTAAATGTGCCCCTAAGGGTCCAAGTGAAAATTTGCAAAAAAATTAGAATTTTCAAAATCCGAATTTCTAAGTCATTTTGGGCTACTTCGACTATTGAATAGCCCAAAATTAGTCTCGAATTGAAAAAGTTCGAAAATCCTTCAACTTCAGCTGTTCGCCAGCTTAAAGCTGCCAAATTGACATTTTAGCCTATGGGGGACCTCATAGAACCTGTCCTGAAAAAAGTTCCAAGAATTGGAAGTATTTTGCGGGGAATCATTCAAACGATTTTTATTTGATCGAAAAAGTTTTTTTCACTTTGAAAATTTAGCCCTTAGTAAATCTGCCCCTAACAGTTAATTTTACACACAGGTATACATACAGACAAAGACACACACACATATATATAAATAAACTGGTATTCAAACTCAACACAACAGATTTATACTCATCTGCCCTGGGACAAAATGCTGCATCATCAGGAAAAATATTCTCTCATTCCTCACACAGTTGAGTAGCAGGAAGCGTCTCACATAGGGAAGGGGCGGAGCTAAATCCGGACTGCTGCTCTGAGCAATAGGATAGGCATTGGGAAGGTCCATTATTTGAAGGGGTGCCGCCCATATGATGTAAACCTTTTATAAGGTTATTGCAGGTTTTTAATGGTAATTTTAAGAAATATATCCTTATGAAAAAGAACAAAACAATACACTGTATATATAAATATGGCAGGAGAATATCCTTTATTATAAAGTACAAGTCCAGGGGGGTCAAGTATCCCCCTTGCCCCAATCTGTGGACACCCATGGGCCGCAGGCAGGTTCAGGCTGAACTTTAACCTCCATTCTCCCCTCTGGCAGCCTTCTTCTGCCCAACTTCCGCCTCTGCGTGTGCCTTTTTATATACTCACGCAGGCCCCGCCCCTTCTATGACTTCTCATTGGGGCAGACACTGGTATATAAAGATGGGAGCGCATTGGGTTAGGGTTGGGAGCGAGCTGGGGTGCAGCGGGTTATAGTCGGGTGTGGGTCAAGTTTTTCTCAACCCACACATAACAAATGTTCAGCACAAACCTTGGTCATTGAACTAATAAAGTTTTGCATACGGTGTCTTTAAAAAAATGGTTTTTAAAGTCTTTTCCTGTGCTTCAGATTTTTTTTGCCACCACCCACTATAGAAAGCAGAGAAACATCAAGTGCTGGAATTCAATTCGGGCAAAATGAAGGAGGGATAACATGACTCTGTGAGCATGAAGAGTGGTTTGTAAATGGTTTATATGAGTATCAGGGTTTCCTTTCAATCTGTAGAATCAGGTATGTCTGTGTAAAAAAAATTACATTTATTTTTCTTTTTGGAAGTTCACATAGAGTTTATGTTTTCTACATAAGTCAAACTGAATGAGCTCATATCAAAATGTGGGTTATATTAGGTGCAATGTTTGCTGAAGTTATAATTGTCATTAGGTAGGTGAAATTATAGATCACCTGTTTATTGGTCACTGTATAAAGGAATCTTATTGGTTGCTAAGGGTTCTTTTGTCTGGGCAAACATTTGTGTCTTTTGTTCATGGGAAAAAAAATTAACAATAATTATGGATGCATTGAATCTAGGATTCAGTTCTGGATTTGACCTTTTACCAGGATTCAGATTAAGCTGAATCTAAGTACTTGATGCAAACCAGATGAAAATCACATGAATTACCACACACACTCAAAGAAACTGACATATTTGACCTCACATGCAGCACATGGCTCTCTTTCTCACTTTCATGTCCTGATTTGCGTATGCATATGGATTCAGTTGGTTCGATTTCAGTTGGGTATTTGTTCTAACCTTTCATGAAGGATTTGTGATTCAACCAAATTGTCAGCGGGGGCCTCCGGCACCCACGGGGGGGGGGGGGGGGGGTGATGTCAGGATCAAGGAGGAAGTCTCTTTCCAGCGAGTCCAGGCAAGGTACAGTTCAGGGTAATCCAATAGAGAAGTCAGGTCCAGGCAAAGGTTCAAGTAGGCAGGCAGCAAGGTTCAAGGTCAGGAACAGGCAGATGATCAATAACAGGAGTATCAGGCAAGACAGAGAGACCCAAAAACACAATATAATATTGAGCTATACTCTGGCATCGAACCCGGGTCTCCGGCGTCCTTTTAAGTTTGAATTTGGCGCCACTGCGCGTGACGTCACCGCGCCGGCGCTCCGGCGCCGACGTCCTTGCGCCCACGTGTAGTCCTGGGCGCCGCCATCTTGGATCCGCCGCGCCGGGAGGAAGGTAGGGAGCGCCGAGCGCGTATCGTGACACAAATCCCCAAAAAATGGCATTCAGTGCATCCCTACCAACAATGGAGCAACTATTACATGTAAACATTACTTTACAGTTAAGGTGTAACATACTAAAAGTCACAAAGTTTGTACCAGGTGGTGTAACTCATTGTAATCAATAATTTTTTGATGATCAAACGAATGACCTGTCTAAACTGCGTGGTATGGGTTATTAGATTAGTTCAAACGTTATTACTTTTATTACATTCCTACCCTACTGTGCATTTGTACACCAGCATTCAAGTGCTCACAAAGGATTTCCTTGTTGGAAGTGATAGCATTTCCCAAGTTGGGAGTTAAAGGGTTGACTCACAGGTGGCCTACATAGGCTTCTTATTTCTCTACACATTTCAGATGGTTATTGACCAAAATTCTATGGACAGTATTTTTCCCACCATTATCTTCCAAACTTTGGGAAACGAATGGCTCTGAAGGAACTCCGTAACACCCTTTAAAGTATAAATAATTGGATACAGAAATGGAGCTGAAACTCAGTCATTATCCACTTGTTGGCTAAAAGGGGACTAGCAGGAACTCACCTTCCATGCAGAGTACTTTTTCAGCTATACCCAAACATAGAGGAAAGATAATGGCCCTGCAGGAACCCAGTAACACATTTACATCATAAACTCATAAAGGGATTGAGTTCAACCTCAATATTCACTCTTTGGATTTGTAAGACCTCCCATTCAGTTTTAATAAAATGCCAGCAAATCCAGTGCTCAGTGAGAGGAGTAAATCAAGGAATAAAAATACCCTTTAAAAAGGAGGGTCTGCAAGATCTTTGTATATTATTTTCTAATAATTATATAATATCTGCTTCACACTGCATGTGTACCAAAGTAATTTCAAGCCTTCCTATCACATCTTTATTTAAGACTCAGAGCTAATTCTGACCTGACAGAAGTAGGTTTAAATTACACCACCACAGGAGGTATTAACACCATTCTTTGGTAATTTTTTTCTTTTGTAATATGTAAAATGAAAATGGTAGTGCTAAAGTTAATTACTGTAACATATATTCCCAAGTGACAATTGTTTCACTCCATGTAGTACAGTATTAAAGCACCTCTTTTGAGTCACAGCATACCTTTCCTTTTTCCTCTTTTTGAAAAAAAAATTCCAAGTGACCTCAAATGGATTTGTTCTCCTTTCTTTTTGGATTAGCAGTAAATAGGTCTGGTTCTAATTTAAAGAAATATAGGTGGCTTTTTCCCCAGACACTAATTATGTGATTATGTGGATCTATGTTGTGGTAATTATGTGCACGTAATTACTTTAATGGGTTCTGTTTTTGTTTTTACTATTTTAGGTAACTCTTACTAAACCACAACTAGACATATCTAAAAAAAACCTCACTCATTAATACTAATGTTCGTGCTAGAGTACATGCAGAAACCTGACCATAAGTCAGTCCTAGTATCCTGCAGCATAGTAGTGCTGTGTTTTTCCCCAATATGACTTAGTGCCAGTGATTAGAGTGTTGGGATAATTGACACATATAAACCTTAAAATTTCTTGGAACTTTTTTCCTCCCTGAAAGCTGTCTAACTTGTTAGATTCTTAGAAGAAGACTTGGGGGCAAATTCACTAAAGCACGAAAATACGCTAGCAACAGCTTCGCCGGCATTCGCTGCACTTCGCCAGGCGAATTTTCGCCAGCGCTACGCAAATTCACATAGATGTGAATTTGCACTCAGGGCGGCAAACGGTAGCGAAATAGCGCCACAGTTATTCCCCAGGCAAATCACATTTACGCTAGCGATGCCTAATTTGCATACGGCGCGAACTTAAGTGTATAATAGAGGTGTATGTTACAGCCAATACATTACACTACACAAAAGCCCAGGAAACCTTTAATAAATAAAATAAAGTTGTCCTATTGCCCTAAACATGTGCCCACTGTATAGCTGAGTTGCCATATGCTAGGAAATGTAGGGGGGGGAAGGTGAGTAAACCTATTTCACTATCACCCTACAAAAGGTAAAAGACGCCATTGTTTTTTGGGACTTTTGGGAAAATTTTAAGTTTTTTTTTTCAAAGTAACGTCTAGTTTAAGATGTAATGTTCAGAAAAATGTTCATCTTAGTGAATTAGCATAGTTAAGTCCCTTCGTCAGTGCGCAACTTCGCCTGGTGTAAGGGTGCGAAGTTGCGGAAGTCTATCTACTTCGCTAGCGAAGTTCCCCAACCTTTTTTGCTTGTGAGCCACATTTAAATTTAAAAAAGAGTTGGAGAGCAACACAAGCATGAAAAAGTCCATGTGGGTGTCAAATAAGAGCTCTGATTGGCTTTTTGGTAACCCCTATATGGACTGGCAGCCTACAGGAGAGAATGTTTGGCAGGACATCTGTTTTTTATGCAACTAAAACTTGCCTCTAAGCCAGTAATTAAAAAATAAGCACCTGCTTTGAGGCCACTGGGAGCAAAATCCAAGGGGTTGGAGAGCAACTGGTTGGGGATCACTGCCTAAGACTGTAAGCTCTGCTTGCAAGGACCTACTTCCCCTTGTCTCTTTAACACTAGCATTTAAGCATATGCAATAGCATTTAAACATAACTGTATTTTGTATTTATTTTATTATTCTATTGACCCCATTTGTTCTGTTAATGTATTGTTTTACTGTAAAGCACTGTGTACATATAAGAAGCACTATATTAATGAAAATATACATACAAATACGTACACATTAATAAAAGGTAGTGCTAAGACATGAACTCTAATGTATTAAATCAGTGGACAAGTTCACCGTTATAATTACTTAATACGTTATGGATGGATATATTGTATTATATTTAATTTTTGAAATATTATACTTCCTTTTTTAGTTTTTCCCAGCCTACAGCTGAAAATAATGTCTAGTTGTCAACAGTCCAATAAAGATTGACTTCGAGGTATAGATGTTCTTGTCATTCTTATCTTTATACCAGGACAACAGGAAAAAAAACAGGTGGGCATGGCTCTCACATGCCCAGTTTTGCTCCCTGTCCGAATCTGTGACCGATGTCCCAACCACCTTCTCCTGCCCAGGATGCTAAAAGATAAATGTGCTGGAGGGGAATTACGACAGGGATGAGTGGCCCAGAGGGGACTTCACAGCAAAGGTGGTGGGCCCCTGAGACAGCAGCCACAGTGGACTGC
>CM044432.1:94770285-94792144 GCA_024363595.1 Xenopus borealis | reverse complement strand
CCCCCCCCCCCCCACCAGTGCAACCCTGTTTTCAGGCCCCAAACAACCAGTTTATATTCCAAGCCTAGAAGCTGGAATATTGCAAACGATTAAAAAATCACAAACTATAAAAAATTAGGATCAGCTGCTAATTTCCACACTGTACTAAAAGTGAATTTTAAAATGAAATACCCATTTTACAAACATAAGTAAAAGTAGTAGAATAAGCAATCTGCATGCAAAGGTACAGTTTATGTACTGCTTGCTCTGTTACAGCAACTGTAAAAATAATGCTTAGAAATTAAGTGATGCGCTACACAGATGTTTTAAACTGGAACAGGAAACCTCTGAGATAACTGAAAATTGTCTTTTTATACTTGGGAGATTCCCACAAAAAAGTACCTAAGGTTATTAAAAAAAAAAAAAATGTAATCCAAAAGACACACTTGCACAGACACATTCACAAACACACACAAGATAGATAGGATCAGCGCCAGCCACAGGCCTGAACATTAATTCCTACTGAGGTCATAAACAATAGCAGGAAAGAGTTGCTAATAAACTGCAGGAGGTCTTAACACATATTGTAGACATAGAAAAATAAATAACAAGATATCCAGAAAAACTATGGGATGTCTCTAGTGTTTCGTACCTGACACAAATGACACAAATGAACCCTGAGATAATAAACCATGGGTCCTATAAGAAATCCCACAAGGGAAGGCAGACTTCATTAGAGTTTAAAGGGGAATCTATCGTGAAAATGAAAATTTTATTTAAGCTTCCTCATACTGAAATAAGAAAATCTAAATATAAACAATGAAATATTCTACATCGTTTCTGAAATAATCAAGTTTATCTTCACTATTCCTCTCTCAGCATCTGTTTCTCTTTATTCTCTCTTCATGCAGGAGTTGGGTGTAAGATAGTCATTGACATATAGGGGCGAAAATTTGCTACTGTTGCCTTCGTTAATGTTCGCCGCACTTCGCCAGACGAATTTTCGCCAGCGCTACGCAAATTCACTAAAGTGCGAAGTTACGCTAAGGACGGTGAACAGTAGCGTAGTTGTGTTAACGTTACTTCGCCAGGGAAAGTGCATTTACTCTAGCGATGCTTAATTTGCATAAGGCACGAACTTCAAAGTCTAATAGAAGTATGTGTTACAGCCAATACATTGTACTACACAAGCCCAGGAAACCTTTAATAAAAAAAATTAAATTTGTCCTATTGCCCTAAACATGTGCCCCCTGTATAGTTGCCATATGTTAGGAAATGTAGGGGGGAAGGAGGGTAACAACCCAAAAAAAACAATTTTGCTGTTTTTCAGACTATCACCCTAGAAAGGGAAAACACGCCAGAGTTTTCTTGGGAATTTTCCAAATTTTTTTTCACACTTCTATCTATTGTATTGAACTTCACCAGGTCTGACCTGGTGAAGTAACGTCTAGCATAAGTGGTAACGTTCAGTAAAATGGTCATCTTAGTGAATTTGCGTAATTACGATCCTTCGTCAGTGTGCAACTTCGCCTGGCGGTGTTAGTGAATTTGCGAAGTTACGATTTGACGTCACGCTGACGAATTAGCGCTAGCGTTAGACACTTCGCACTTTAGTGAATTTCCCCCTTAGATTCAATAAAACTTCATATTTCATTATAATGAAGCTTAAATGAAATTGTCATTTCATGATAATTCCCCTTTAAGCTCTGCTTCATGTATTTACAAAGCAAGTATTGTATATATCTAATATTTGCCTGGGCTATAAGACCAAAACTCTACTTGCAATTTATCTGGGCAGGGGTGTTTCTGGGGCTGCTGCCACCTGAGGCCGCCCCCCGCTCCGTGCTTTGAACGTATAGCGTCGTAGCGGGTGGAGGAGGGGCCTCATCACTAGTGCAGCGGGCGCTGTTGCCGAAATTCAGAAATTTGGCTCTTAAAGTTACCAGAGGCGGCATTTTGCCAGATGACTTGGGGCAGCTGGGAAATTGACAATATGTCTAGCCCCATGTCAGATTTCAAAATGAAATTTAAAAAAATCTGTTTGCTGTTTTGAGAAATGGACTTTAATGCAGAAGTCTGCTGGAGCGGCACTATTAACAGATGCTTTTTGTAAAAAATAAGGGCTGTGTTTGGCTTAGGACTGAACCTAATTGAGGCTCTGTTAGGCAGAATATGTAGATTTTATGCAACAAAAGTCAGTAACTCACAAATAAGTGCTTGGTTTGAGGCCACTGGGAGCAACATCCAAGGGGTTGGAGAGCAACACGTTGCTCCCAAGCTACTGGTTGGGGATCACTGACTTAGGGCAAAAATCAGCTTGTAGTAACTAAATTCTGAATTTCTATTTTTAAAAAAAGAAAATTTGTGTCTTCTAGTGCAGAAAGCACGATCATTGAATCCTTCATGAAAGATTTGGGTTTTGTCTGAATCCCAACATATTGGATTTAGAGCATCCCTTATACAGTATATATAAACTGTATAGAGGGGAAATATTTTGGAACAACATATATTTTATATATGTATATATTATTATATATGTATATAACTTATTTTACTTCTTTCTTCCTTCTGACTGCCCCAGAACATATATGTAGGACACAAGAGCACTTTGAGATTGCTAATTTATTAATGGTAGATATGGTTAACCAGAAAACCAGACCCAGATCTGTAGAAAGGCCTAAAGGCCTAGGGTGGTATGATTTTAGAGTTGACACATCTGCAAATGCTCTTTAATTCATTCTACATTTCAAACAACATCAATGTGTTTTATGTGTGCGGGAACAACCGAACAATAGCCTCCCTACTGAGCTTTTCAAAAATATGGAAACTCCTGCATTTTGTGTGTTGGCTTTGGTTTAATTTAATGAAAACGTTGTGGGCACAAATGCACATAGGGCTGTCACAATAATCCTTGGTTTCTTAATTTCTTCTTAAAGGGTTGGTTCACCTTAAAGTTAACCTTTAGTATATTGTAGAAGGGCCAATTCTAAGAAACTTTTCAATTGGTCATTATTAGTGATGGGCGAATCTACCCCGTTTCGGCGAAAACATTTGTGAAACGAGTCGCGGCACGTTTTCGACACGCATCATGTCAATTTCGTTGCGTCGTTTTCGCCGCGTCACGTCAAAAATTACGCGCAAATTCGCCCATCACTAGTTATGATTTATTTTTCATAGCTTTTTAATGATTTGCAATTTTCTTCTGTTTCTTTGCAGCTTTCAAATGGGGGTCACTGACACCATCTAAAAACTAATGCTCTGTAAGGCTACAAATTTATTGTTATTGTCACTTTTTATTACTTATCATTCTATTCAGTCCATCTCCTATTCATATTCCAGTCTCTTATTCAAATCAATGCAGGGTTGCTAGGGTAATTTGTACCATAGAAACCAAAATGCTGACACTGCAAACTAAAGAGCTGTTGAAGAAAAAGCTAAATAACTATAAAACCATAAAAAATTAAAACCAATTGCAAATTTTCTCAGAATATCTCTCTCTACATTTTACTAAAAGTTAACTGAAAGGTTATTCGAATCTTTTTTTTTTTTTTTAAAGCAATTCTTTTTATTGATTTTTCACTTAACAACACAAAAAAATACAGTGGGGTGGGGAAGGGGGGGGGGAATTCCAGTCCCGCCTGGGGTTCACTTGTATTTCCAGTGTATATATACATCAAAGATGACATGGGTATTTCAGCCTATACATTTAAACAGTTTATATATTCAAACCTTCAGCCTCAGTCCATGGCTGCCAGATCTTTTCAAATTTCTCAAGACATCCCCGGGCCAGGTATATAAGTTTAATCATAGGCAAGGTGTTATTGATATGGCATCGCCACATTTCTATCATGGGTGTCCTAGGCCCCATCCATCTTAAAACAATACATTTTTTTGCGTGGTACAGTAGTCCTAATGAGGAGGGTCACATGTTTGCCCATATTCACTTCTCCCAGTATTCCCAACAAACAGCAGTACGGGGATAGCATCGGGGGGAGAGCCAGTTGTGTTGATAGGTATGTTGTGACTGCTCTCCAAAAGTTTTGTATGTAGGGACAATGCCAAGTCATATGTAAAATGTCTGCTTGCTCAGCCTGACACCTATGACAGTTGCTATTATCCCTTCTCCCAAATCTGAATAGTTTGGTGGGTGTCATATAAATTTGATTTAAGAATTTGTACTGTATCAGTCTATCTCGGGAGGATACCAGGAAGTTGTATAGGTTATCTGTTACTTCCTCCCATTGTTCCTCCCCCAAGTCCCCAAGTGTGTCTTGCCATTTAAGGTAGGTTCGGTGAAATGGAGCTACTGGGGCCCGGACTAGCAGTGACTATATCTGAGAGGTTAATTTCGCTGGTTCATCAGAGCTCACAAGCTTCAACAGCGTATAATCCTCGAATATTAGTGACTGTGATCTAAATTGCCTAATAAAGGCCTCCCTTAGCTGGAAGTATGAATGTAGTCTGAGGTTATATGGTCTTATACGCTCCCTGAGGGCTACGTACGATACAAATGCGTCATCTATCAGCACATCTTTTAGTTTTTTAACTCCCCCTATTGGCCATTCTTGGAAATTGGGGAGGTCCATCAAGTGGATAAGAGTTGAGTTCTTCCAAAGAGGTAGATTTGGGGATATTAATGGGGGATCCACTCCCAGTGTGTGCAATGCTGACGACCAGGCCCTGTGTACTGTTGTTACTACTGCTAGATCTGCCAGTGCTCAAAGCCTCTATGGAGCCCATATATGAGGCCTGTAACTGCATGTTTGGGTTTTCGGCATTTGGTACAAGCCACCAGTGGACATAAGCTGCTTGTGCCGCCAGATAGTAAGCCTTAAAGGAAACCTGTCATGATTGAGTTAAAACTAGGAAGGAAATAAAACTTTTAAAACAAACCACATACCCCTATTTATTATGCTCAAATCTCACTAATTCTCAATTTATAACTACTTTTCAAAATGTGCATGAGACACTAACTGAAGCCCTGACTTTCCAGAAAGTCAGGAGAGCAAAGCATCATGGGTAGAATCAGTACTGCAGACTCCTCTCACGATATCACCAGTTTGTGCAGTTGTTAGTGGATGGAGTAGCCCACACAATCTGAATAGAACAATAGAAGGTGTTTCAAATAATTCTAATAGAATATCAAGTCCTGGTGTGACATGAGTTATACAGAGCTTGTCTATCATAGAGTATAGTCTGACTAAGCATGAATGAGATTTGGCAGTTTGGCACAGCCCACACATGGAAAACAAAGGGGTGTTTAAACATGGCAGCGCCTATGAAGCCCTTTTTACATGAAGGATATTTTCTAATCCGTTTCAGATATAGACAAAAACAGCTGACTAAAGGGTTTAACTAAGGATGGAAAATAAATATTTTACTCATGTCTCAAGGTGACAGGTCCTCTTTAAGGTTGGGTAGTGCTAGTCCTCCATTGTCCATGGGCGCATATAGTGTCTCTTTAGCTATTCTGGGCACCTTGTTATTCCATATAAAAGTCAGTACAACCCTCTCAATACTTTTAAAGAACTTGTTCGGTATGTGCACTGGAGAATTTCTGAATAGATACAAAAGTTTCGGTAGGAATATCATCTTGAATAGGGCCACCCTCCCCCATAATGAAAGTGGCAAGTGTTGCCACCACTCTGGTGAAGTGTTGAGTTACTGGTTCGAGGTTTAGTTTGATAAAATTAGAGACATTTTTATGTATTTTAAGACCCAGATATTTGAATGTGACTACTACTTGGAGATCCTGCCTGGGGGACGTTGTTTGAATAAGAGGCAAATCTAAGGCTAGGGACAGACAGGGAGATTCGGGGAGATCCTGTCGCCTGCCGTTTAATAGCAGGCGACAATCTCCCCGAACTTCCTTCTCCCTGTCCGTCGCTAGGTTAAATGACAAAGCGCCAGCGCTGTGCACACGCGGCGCGGCGATTTCTGGAATCGCCCGAAGTTTCCTCACGCCAGGCGACAGAATCTCTCCGAATCTCCCTGTCTGTCCCCAGCCTAATGGAAAGAGTACAGACTTCCGCCAATTTACATTTAACCCCGAGTGCACCCCATTCTCCTGTATAATTTCCATAGCGGCTGCTAGTGACGGCCCTGTATCTTGGAGGTATAGAAGAACATCGTCTGCATACAGGGAGATTTTCTCCTCCACGGCCCCTATTTTCAATCCCTTGCAATTACATGTATTTTTTATATTTTTGCCGCTAGTTGCTCTATTGCCATCGCAAATAGCAGAGGGGATAGGGGGCATCCCTGCCTTGTACCCCTTTGTAATTGTATTGGCGAAGACAGGACTCCGTTGACCCTGACCCTGGCTGTTGGTTTATGATATAGCATTTTGAGCCAAGCAATGAAATTGGGCCCTATCCCATATCTGGGCAGCAATTCCCACAGGTAAAGCCACTCGACTGAGTCGAATGCCTTCTCCCAGTCTATGGACAAAATAGCTCTGTTACCCTTATTAGTGTGGGGAAGTTGGAGGTTGGCGTATAGTCTCCTTATATTTATGTCTGTGGCTTTCTGTGGCATAAACCCAGACTGGTCTGGCTCTATAAGAGTGGTGATGACCCTTGCCAGCCTAGTGGCCAACACCTTGGCCAGGATTTTAGCATCTACATTGAGTAGTGATATTGGCCTGTATGCTCCACACTGGGCTGCTTGTCCTTCCTCCTTCGGTATAACCACAATAATCGCTTCTTGCATAGTTTGGGGGAGTTGGCCTTTTGTTTGGGCATCAGCAAGAGTATCATGCAGATATGGGATTAGGGTCTTAGCTTTTGCTAGATACCAGTCAGCTGGGAATCCATCTGGGCCCGGTGTTTTTTGTGAGGGCAAGTCATTTATTGCTAATGCTAGGTCGTAGTGAGAGATCGGGGATTCAAGATATGCTCTTTGTTGTGGGTCCAACGAATTTAAATAATGTAAACTTAAATAAGTATTTATTTGGCCCACCGGCACCACTAGTCTTGTGGTATATAGTGCGGCATAGTAATTAGCAAATTCTTGCGCAATTCCCCAAGGATCGGTGACTTCAGTATTATCTTGTCTTAGTATTCTTGGTACTGCCACCGTTTCTGTGGGGAACCTGGCAAGGTGTGCCAACACCCTACTATTCTTTTCTCCCTGATCATATATTCTCTGTTGTGTATATAGGAGCTCTTTCTTAGTAAGCTCGATTTGTTTTAGTGATAGTGCCTGCTGCGCCTGCTGTATTGCCTGGTATGTGGTATCTGTGGGGTTAGCTGCATGTCTTCTCTGTGTGTCAGCACACGTCTTTTCTAAGTGTGTCATCTCCTGTTGTAGAGATCTCCTATATTGCTTAATGCTTTGTATCAATCTCCCCCTAATGACAGCCTTTGAGGCATCCCAGAGTATATCTGGTGGGGCAGTGTCTTTGTTTTCTTCCCAGTATTGTGCAATTGCTTTGTCACTCTCCTCTGCTATACTTGGTAGCTTGAGCCACATGGGGCTAAGGCGCCACAGTCTAGTGCTACGCTGGCCTGGAAGAACTAGTGTTAGTGTTAGAGGGGAGTGATCGGACAGCGCCTGTGGTAGTATTTTGGCTTCCGCCACACACCTTACAAACTCTTGAGTTCCTAGGGCCAGGTCAATTCGTGAGAATGATTTGTGGGTTGTTGAGTGGCAAGTGAACTCTTTACTCTGAGGGTGTTTCAATCTCCAAATATCCGACAGGGCCATAGCCTCAGCCCATCGAGCCAGGGTCGAGTATGAGTTGGGGCCAGCTGGGATCTTATCTACAAGTGGGTTCATTACCATGTTCATGTCCCCTATTATGCACATGGGAGCAATTGGCACTTCAAGGATTTTTGTCCATACTAATTGCAGAGTCCTCAGCGTGAGAGGGGGAGGAACATAGAGAGCGCAGAGGGTAAGCACTGAGTTGTATATTTGGCAGTGCAGTATTACGCACTCGAGCTCGAGGTCGAGCTTGACTTCCATACACTTATACGGGATGCCTTTGTGCACCAATATGGATATGCCACGGGCATATGTTGAGAATGGGGAGTGATAGCTATGTGCCACCCAGTGTTTTTTAAGTGCTAGGAGCTTTTGTCCCATCAAGTGAGTTTCTTGTAGGCATAGTATGTTGGGTGTTATCTTCTTCAGGTAGGTAAATATTGCTGCTCTCTTATATTTGGAGTTCATCCCCCTTACATTCCAGGACACAATAGATATATTGTTACTCTCCATGTATAATGAATAAAGTATATTGTACTTTACATTTATTATCCCCAGGCGGGTTGGGTGGGGCAGAGGGGGGAAAAAGTATACAGTTAAACAACGGAATTCAAAAAAACATTCCCATCCCTGCCCAGTCCCAAACGTGGGTGGGCCTATACCCTTAACCTTGGTAGGTAGTTTACCTAATTGGAGGCTGTTTCCAACAATTAACATGTCACAGATTCTCATCAACGAGCCTTCGTCCCTTCTTTAGATATTCGCCGGCAATAATTGGCAAAGGCATTGATAGTATAATGGCACTTAGTCAGTGGTTGTTTAGCAGTTCCGCCATATAGGATTCCTTTTAAGCATTCAAAGTCACTTGGCAGTCAGTCAGTATTCATATACCAGATTGGTGGTGGGAGGGTTTGTTTAGAAGAATTGTAGGGAGGTCCCTTATACCATTGTACCATCATACAATAATCTTAGCTGGGGGGCAATAAAGATTCACCCTCCAGTGTCAGTCATGCAGGCAGGGGTTCCCTGGATATTATTAGATAAAGTTATGCTTACCCCTATGCGTCTTCTCACCGGATTAACAAATATGGCAGTTGTTCAGTTTTGTTCTCTCCACTTGTGCGTTGCTGGCTGACTGGTCAAACATTAGGGGGGAGGTGTGTTTGGTCTCCGTCTCCTTGGCCTTCTCCGGTCTAGCCAGGCGGTGGCCTCCTCAGGCGTGTTGAAGAAGTGCTCTGAGTCGTGCTGGATACATCATGGCATATACCAGCTGATCCTCCCGGAGTCTCCTCTTCACTGCTATAAATGTCGCTATTTGTTTTTGCAGGGCTGCAGAGAAGTCTGGGTAGAAAGAGATTGTCGTACTTTTTGCCTTGCTGCCCTCAGTGCTGCATCCCTATCTCTAAAGTTTAGGAGTTTTGCTAGGAGCGGTCTTGGTGGTGCCCCAGGGGGGAGGGGTCGGCTTGGAACTCGGTGCGCCAGCTCCACCACTAGCTGTGGTAAAAGACATTTGCTCCAAATTGCTGCAACAGCAGTTGCTCCACATATTGTTCTGGTGCATCTCCTTCCTCTTTTTCTGGAAGTCCCACGATACGTATGTTACTACGCCTCTGGCGATTTTCCAAGTCTTCCACATGTGCCTGGGTTTGCTTTAGCTGTGTCGCCAGGGTTTGCAGCTCATTTCTCATTGGCCTAGTGTCGTCCTCTATCTCTCCAATCCGGGTTTCAGCCTCCCTTACTCTGTCTCTGACATTTTGGAGATCCTGGCGGAGCAGTGAGATATCCACCTTTATGCCATCGATTCGCTCTGATAGTGTAGCAGTGCTTGTGTTCAGTGCTGCTGTATTGGCGTTAATGGCCATGAGTACTTGCGCCATTGTTGGTTCCTCTGGGGTTTCACCCAATTCAGTGCGTGGTGAGGTATTGTCCAGGGGGGCTTGGGCCATGGCTCCTTTAGTAACCTGCTGGCTACCGCGGCCATTTTGCGATGCAGACAAATATTGGTCTAATCTATTAGACGGGTCCCGACGGCTCTTCTGCTCTCCTCTTTTCATTCTGCTCACCGTATAGGGTCTTCAGCACAAGGGGTAGTTAATGGTCACTTTTTATTCAGTTTTGCGCCGGTTATTTTGTCGGATATTGGAAAGGGACTAGGGCTCTTTTAAACTATGCTCTGTTGTTGTGGCATTTTGCACCGGAGGCTTGAATATCTCAGCTCTCAATTTATTTAGTCTCTGTGAGCATTCCTTTGTGTTGCTTAGGTATTTCTGCAGCTTAAGCATCTGGTGTTTATGACCTGGTGTTTGCTCAATGCTCCTGCCTGTGTACCCTCAGCAACGGTGAAATTGAGGAGGCAATGTGTGTAGCCCGCCTAGGGGTCTTGGTGAGAGATCCCCTCTCAGTCTCTAGTGCGGTCAACCAAGAGCTCAAGTAGCGAGTCTCACAACCCCACTTGTCCCGTTCTCTCAGTCCACCCCACCTACAGGCTCCTCTCCATTGCCAGTGGGATAGCCTGCAGCCCTCGTTATTTTGGGGGGCTATGTTCTGCCGTTTCTGGGTTTATACACCGTAGCCCGTGTCACAGGGGGCGCCCCCGGGGTTTTCCACATTCACCCCTGTCTCCAATGCTGCCGTGCATTTAATGGTGGTGCGCCTCGCTTATTCCCCGCAGTTCTTTGCCTTCCTACTATCCCCTTAGGCAAGGCCGCGGCTTCCGCCTACCTGCCAGGCCGCTGTCAGCTCTCGGCTGTTCTGGTGCATCTCTTTTGGTGCGTCGGGTTGCGGGGAGGCTCCGGTGTTTGTTCGCTGTATTTTAAGGGGCTTTATCAGTAGTTGGGTGATGGGCTGAGTTCCACTGTTTTACCCCGGGAGCGCCCGTTCCATGCGCCACTTCTTTGCGTGGTTGGCCACGCCCCGGTTATTCGAATATTTGAATGGTCGAATAACTTCCCCTTTAAAATTTTATTCGACCACCTACTTCGCCAGAATCAAGAGGCATTGGGAGGCATTCGTTTTGATCGAATAAAATAAAAAGAATTTTTTATATTCGATCGTTCAATCAATCGAATTGTGGTGAGAAATTTGACCAATAGTAAATCTGCCCTAGTGCTATATCCAATCAGACACAGTTTACAGGGCTTCATTTGCTCCTGAATCACATGCATTTAGTGGGTCTTTTTACCCAGCTTTGGAACACAATAATGACATTCAAAATTACTATTGTCTATTGTATCAGATCATTTCTGGGGTCCAATCCTTAGGTTCTGTGACCTACAGAAAACCTCTCAGTGTGGCCAGCCTGCAACACCACCCAGACCAGTTCCTTATCCATAGCAACTGCAAGGACATTCAGATAGGATAGTGACGTAACTATATAGAGATAGAAAGGGATCTTTTTTCACATAGAAAATATCAGAGAAACAGAGGCCACCTCGTTGGACTTGAGGAACGGTACTTTCATTTGAAGAAGGGAAGGCAGTTTTTCAAGGTAAAGTCAATGGAGTTGAGGAATGCCCTGTTTGGTGATGTTATAATTGCAGATTCTAATAAAGCATGTAAAAGAAACTTGGATGATTTTTGGATTGATTTTTTCAAAATGTATTATGCCCCGAAGCTGCTTAAAGTCTGACTCTGAAAATCTAAAAAATCTAAAACATGTTGAATTCATGTAAAAGTCAATGGCAGCTGTCCCTTTAAAGGAACAGTAACACAAAAAAATTTGTTTTAAAGGAATAACAACAAAATGTACTGGTGCCCTATATTGTTAAAACTTATGTGTTTGCTTCAGAGCAAACGCCTGGAGTGGGCATTGGACAGCCGGAGGCGGGCCCTGGAGGGCAGTACCGGTGGGCCCCAGGCCCCCCAGTCCGACCCTAATTCTAAGCAAAGTTTCAGTTGTTCTTCGTTATTTTTTTTTTTATATAGTTTTTTAATTATTTGCCTTTTTCTGCTGACTTCTTCAAGCTTTTGAACGGGCGTCACTGACTCCATCTAAAAAACATTCCCACCTAGCAGCTACTATCACACTGGAATTGTAGGGAAAAAGCAGTATTGTGGGTACAAACTTGCATCTAAAATTGCACTTTGCATACTGCATTTGCATTCTTAAATTGCCCATTTAAGGTCTGCAGTGAATATGCATTCTTACTGTGCAATTCTAAAGATTTGGCAGCCAATCACTGAGCACCTACTGTAGGTAGTGTATATTGCTGAAAGCTGCATATTTGGTCGGGCAGTTGCCATTAGCAGCTCAGATTTCCTAACTTGCATGATAAAATTATGTTTAATCTTGCTTTCATTACCTGCTGCAAACAATTTTCCAATAGTTTTTAAATAGACCCCTATGTTGAGCACTTATTCATGGAATGCTAAGAAATGTCATTCTAAAGATTGGTAAAGCAAGAAAGAGTATTGCCAAAACAGTACTGCACATTCCTTCAGTACAACTGTATGCCCTTATTGACCTGTGTGAAATGTATACAACTTCCAAGCCACCATATCATGTTAAGGTAAACCTCATATAATGGTCCTAAATGTGCCTATTTTTAATAGGCTAGCAACTCCCTTCTTGGAAATTCCACATTTATTATCAAACAAATACCATAGCAGGGCATAGCAACAAGTGTCACTAGGTGCACGCCCTAATCTGATAATACAAACCATGGGGATCACTGCAAGTTAATTGGGCCCTTAAGCAAAAGGCTTTCATCTGGCCTTGTACTTAGAGAACTACCCTTGGTGAAGCACCATGATATGTCCTCTGAGAGGAAGAAAACTGATGACATCTACTAATAAATTCTCCTCTATTTTACAGGCTTCACATCTGCCATTATTTACTATTTTGTGTACATTTCAAGTTTGTTGCTGTATTTACAGTTTGTAAAGACCAGATTGTTTTAACTATTTACCTTAGATATATCAGCAAGGGCAGCAAGTATGAATGTCAAAATGTTAATATACAGGATCATCAAGTCACAAAAATGTTCAACTGTACTACTAAGCAAACTACACAGACTGGCTTTGTGAAAGTACTTCATTAGCACAGCTAGGTGTGTTTTTCTGCGAAAGAAATAAAGGCATCTCTGTGGCCTGATGCTACATTGTACCCTAGCATGTTCTCCTCCACATAAAAAGAGGTATCATCCCTCAGACAATGCTAGTAGAGGTACTAAAGTAAATACTGAAAATGTAGCTTAATTGAGGAACCACTACCAGGGTTAACAACTTACCCACACCTCTAGCTCACCAACTTTTGCCCACATACACATATATAAGTTAATTGTAATCTTTGGGGCAGATTTACTAAATTCACATGTATTCACATGAATGATTCGAAATTCGATCGAATTTTCAAAAAGATTTGAATTCGAATATGCAAATTAGGTCAATTCAACCAGTGAATTCAGTAAATTCGATCGAATGGTTCGAATAATTCGAATACAAATCTATTTGAATATTTGAATACTCAACTATCGAATTACTTCCACTTTATTTTTATTCGACTGCCTAGTTCGCCAGTTTCAATCTACTGAACTGGCTTTGGTGAATTTTGATTGAATTATAAAAATTTGATCGAATGGTTAAAATCGTTCGATCGAATTTTTATAATTCGATCGTTCGACCAATCGAATAGCGGTAAAATCCTTCGAATTTGAAGGATTTTAATTCCCTAACTATTCCAATGGTCGAATTTCGAATTTTTTTCAATTCGAAATTCAACCAATAGTAAATCTGCCCCTTATTGTATTATTGTATTCTGTCAGGCTATTCATATATTGCATATAATATTTAGACATTGGCCCATAAAATCCATGGCCACCACCTACTTTAATAATAAGCCAATTGAAAGATAATTTAGTATATCCCATGGATACAAAGGTTAGCTAATAGTAATAATTAGTAGTAGAATTAACCTTATTTTATATAGAGCTACTTATGCATTTTTATAAACGTTCAGTTAAATGCATGGACAAACGTTTCTCTGCACTGAGAGACTGCAGTAGTACATGCTGCAAATAATACAGACGGTCCTGTTTCGCTTAAAGGGTAGTCCAGCATTTTAGGGGGGCACTACATCCCTGTAAGTAAAATAATAAAAGACTGCGCTTTCTTTATGGGAGCAGCACCACAAAAAATGGATCCACTTATCCACTGTATAAATGATTGGATTGGGTATGATTTGGTGCGCTGTATGACTGGTGTCTGCAAAATAAAAAGATATATATGGTGTAATACCCTAGTAACAGGGAATAATTGCGCTTCAGAACTACTCACAGGGTGTTGGGATCAAAGCGCGTATTCAGAGGTAAGTCAGTGGAACCTTCAAGCTGGTTGTTACAAGACACGTGATTACTTGCTAGAATGAAGGTTTTGTTCCGTCTGTTTGCGTCTGTGAGAAGAACAACCTATAACGAGGAATCTGACATAGTGCTGCGCTGTGTGATTCAGAAACGGGGAGGGGAACTGGTGCTTACCACATCGCTGTGTTTCAGTCGCCTTGATACAATGTGTCCAAAGTAAAGGATGTCCCGCTTCCGAAATCTTACTCCACGTTGTGCGAGCTCTCTGTGGCTTCCTCACAGATGGTAGTCTCAGTTGTAATTAAAATCTTAATTATTTTCGGACCCCAGTTACGATCAGTCGAAGGAATGATAAAATGTAGTTTTTATTAAATAAATAAATAGGTAGACATATAAAAGAGGCCCAACGCGTTTCGTATAGCATATACTTCCTCAGGGGCAAACATTGTTACTTCCGTTTTTGTTTTTTTAACCTGTGTGTAGGTGGTACTATCAATTAGGATAATTAGTCACAGATTAACCCTTATGCTTCAAAATAAAAACAAAATTTCCTTTGTTTCTTACATAGTAAAATTTCGGGTGACAAATTATAATAGTTATATCGAATAATATTCATTCTTTTAAAAAACATTTCAAATCAATTTCTATATTAAGTCCATTGGGTGACAAAGTTTTAAATTTGTGAATCCAGTATGTTTCCTCCCTGGATATCAGATTAATTATATCACTTCCTCTCCAATGAGATTTTACTTGGGTAATGCTGAGACAGGATCCAACACCAAAAGAAAAAACAAAGCAATGTGGTATACGGAGTCCAGTGTAGCGAGGAGTGCACAGATCAGTACATTGGGGAGACAAAATAACTGCTCACCAAGCAAATGTTTCAGCATAGGAGGGGGAAATCTGCAGGGCTGTCTTTCTACACCTCAAAGACAAGGGACACTCCTTTGAAGATAGCAAGGTCCAAATCTTGGATAAAGAAGACAGCAGGTTTGAAAGAGGCGTGAAAGAAGCAATTCATGTCAAGGTAGAAAAAACATCCCTGAATAGAGGTGGGGGCCTTCGACACCGGTCAAACAAATTTAAACTTCTGCACACCCTCCTTCCAGTGATATATTAATTACCTGGTGCTTCAAATGGTAGAGGCTCGGCCACCTCACATAAGTCCAACCAAAAAAATACCAATAGCACACAGGATCAGTGCAAGCAAGTGCTTTGCGTGTTTATTTCTGATGCTTATTATTGCATCAGCAATAAACACGCAAAGCACTTGCTTGCACTGATCCTGTGTGCTATTGGTATTTTTTTGGTTGGCCTTCGACACCACCTGTCTGCTACATACAATGCTATTCTCACATCAGTGCCAAAGCTGTTTCAGAAGACTTCACACATCCATTCATGCAACTCACACAAGTAACACCTGTGTCTAGGAGTTGCATGACACATTGGTAATCTTATCACTGTAACTACACAGAATCAAATTCTGATGTCACTGTCACTGATGTCATTGAAGAGTTACAATGTGCCATTGTGATTGGATTAGTGGAAGAGTTTATGTACCGAGAACTTCCCATACCAGTCAGTTGAACTGAAGAAGCTGCTCGGATGAGTAGTGAAACGTCTTCAATAATTACTCAGTAAGTCCAGTTGTTTTAGAATTACTTAAATCAGATATACCATGACCTGGATGAATGAAAATCTTTATAGTCAAATTTGAAAAAGTTGCAGTTTTTGTCAAGAAATCATAAAAGTTTCTACTTTTCACATTTTTCACAATTTTATCATGTTTTTTCCTGCACAAGAAATTTTCGTGAACATTTATTGATATATAGGTAGGAATTCCATGAATTCTGTGCGGATTTGGTCGGAGTGGTTTTCAGAAAATAGTTAAGAAATTTAAGATTTTGATCAATAAACCCCTATATGTTTGTTTGAATCAAGTACATGGTACTGTTTTATTATTACAGAGAAAAAGGAATTCATTTTAGAAAATTTGGATTATTCAGATAATAAGGAGTCTATGGGAGACAGCCTTTCCATAATTCAGAGCTTTCTGGTTGATGGATACCATACCTGTATGCATATACATATCAGTCTCTGTCTATGAAATGGCATTTCACTTAAAGTGATACTGACACAAGAAAATAAATTTTAACATATGAATGTACATACAGTATAGGGGCAAATTTACAAAAATTCCCCTGAAATCCCTCGAATCCCCTCGAAATTGGCTAAGCATTCGACTATCGAATGCTTATCGAATAGGTTTAGGCTTTAATTTCCTCAATTCCTCAAATTTGAGCAGGTCTTTGCAAAAGAAGCCTATGGGGGGGGGTTCCCATAGGCTTCTGTCACGCTACTTACCTGGGTCCTCGGCGATATGTGCGGCGCAGGTGTCTGGAGGCGCGCGTTGCACGGTTTCGCCCCGCGCGGACGCGTGCGTCTTGTCGCCCGGGGTTGCGCGCGTTGTGACGCAGGCGTTTTCGCACATGCGTTGGAGCGTACGTCGATCCTTGCGCAGGCGCAGTACCTATTTATGGACGCCAGCATTTGTTCCTCCTTGCTAATTGATCTTGTTAGCTTGCTGGACTTAAGCCTTATTTCTATTACTGATATCCTGGTTTTTGATCTCTGCCTGTTCCTGGACCTAGCTGATTTCCGTCCTGCCTTTGACCTCAGTCCTGTTTCTTCGTTTACGAACCTGATTCTGGCTTCCCTGACCTCGGCCTGTCTGACCATTCTTCTGGATTTTCCTTGGCACTCCTGCCTATTTACACATCACTTCCCCTGTTCCCATTCCAGGGGTTGCCGCTGTGAGATCTGTAGGTGCTGCCAAATCATCTGATCGATCCTCCTGTCGAAAACCCTTAAAGGCTTCTATTGGTATTCTGTAGGTTCAATCTGGCGAAGTAGCATTAGAATGATTTTAAAATTTTAAATCCTTCGATCATCGAAAGATCTATTCGATAATTCGAATATTCGGTATTCGATTATCGAAGTGGCCAAATTTGCATAGTCGATCCTCCAAAAAAATCGTACGATCAGTATTCAATCGAATTTGATCGAACTTCGATCTCTTCGCATGAATTTTGTAAATTTGACCCTAAATGTTACCTGTAGGTCATGTTGATAATTTTTTGCTGACAGGTATGTTTTTGTATATAATTGTTAGTTGAAGTTCCTAAGCCTGACTCTCTGACTTTGCCAAACTGACTGTCCCATCTCAGCCTGTTGGTTACAGTTTCTAATACTAACGGACTCCTGCTGCACAAATATGGCAGCCCCCTCATACAGGAACATGGGGGATCAGACAGGTAATGTAAAAGCATCATGCAAATACTTTATGGCAAAGTTAGAAGTAGCTTTCAAAGCCAATATTATAATAGATGTAAAAAAGAGTTTAATTTCAGGTGTCAGTATCTCTTTAAGTACTTCTGTTACTAAATAAAGTGCACAATATGCAATCAAAAAATTATAACAATCATTTGTTTTTTAGGACAAAAAGCCTCAAGTGGAGAACCCAAAGACCCAGTCAGTGCTTGAAATTGTTCATTATTCCAGGGAAGGTGTGTTCTCTTTTCCTCTGATATTCATTGTTTTGTTCTTTACTCTCTACTGTCCTGGTTACTCACAACAACAACATTCACACCTTTTCTATTGGTCTTGACTCACAGATAATGTCAGTGTGCTCAGAGCAATAATTGTACAAATGCCTGTGGAATGCTGAAAGGCTCATAATGATCACACAAAGACTAATCTGTTAAGCAAGCTGGGAGAGCCTGTGATAAAGGCTTCTGTTACATATGACGATCTTGTGGCAAATCACAAGGCAAGGCTTGTCAGCTTGGGATTGATGTGAAATTGACGTCTCCCTGAATTGTTCCATATGAAATTGTATTAGACATTGTATAATTGTGATGTGAATCCCATAGCATTGATTTGCAATTACAATATTATGGGGCAGATTCGCTAAGATCCAAAAATTCGACAGCGTAGGCTTCGCTAGCGTTCGCCGCACTTCGCCAGGCGAATTTTCGCCAGCGCTACACAAATCCACTAAAGTGCGAATTTACGCTCAGGTCGGCTGTTATGCTAGCGAAGCCTAATTTGCATACGGCGGGAACTTTAACTTATAATAGAAGTATATGTTACAGCCACTACATTCCACTACACAAGCCCAGGAAACCTTTAATAAATTAAATAAAGTTGTCCTATTGCCCTACATGTGCCCCCTGTATAGTTGAGTTGCCATATGTTAGGAAATGTAGGGGGGAAGAAGGGTAACCCCCCAAAAAAATTATCGATCTTTTTCAGAATATCACCCTCCTTTGCTAAAATACTCCGGCGTTTTTTTGGGACTTAGAAAAAATTTGACTTTTTTTCCCAACCTCCTATCTATTGTATTGAACTTTGCCTGGTCTGACCAGGCGAAGTAACGTCTAGCGTAAGTGCTACGGTTGAGGAAAATGTTCATCTTAGTGAATTTGCGAAGCTACGATCCTTCGTCAGTGCGCAACTTCGCCTGGCGTAAGGGTGCGAAGTTGCGCAAGTCTATCTACTTCTCTAGCGAAAATTCGCCAGAGTCCGTGTTAGTGAATTTGCAAAGTTGCGAAATGACGTCACGCTGGCGAATTAGCGCTAGCGTTAGACGCTTCGTGCTTTAGTGAATCTGCCCCTATGTTTCACTAACTCAGCTGAATTTTATGGAAAGATTGCACAGATTTTTTTTTAGCATCAGGATTACTTTAACATGCAATGATTTTTATTAATGTATGATTTTGTTTCTTTGAAGAGGGCAGAATATGCTGTAAATTTATTTTTATTCTTTTAAGGTTGAGTTTGTCTGAGTTCTTTAGTGAATTTTTTAAAGGAGAAAAACTAGAATTTGTAGAGATTTATTATGCCCCAAAGCAGCATAAAATCCGAATTCAAAAATACTCCAGGTAAAACCTGTTGAATTCATGTAAAGGTCAATGGCAGAGGTCCCTTTATCCATCTGAAGATGTTTTTTGCCTTCAGGATTTTCAGTTGTTTTGGAGTGTTTGCGCTGGCTTTCCCTAAAAAACTATTTGAGTTTGTTGCACAACAAAAGTTGCACTATTTTTTTTTTGTGTATGGGAGTTAGGTCAAGTTTGTTTTATCTAAAAAGAATGGGAAAAAGAAGAGTTTTAGTTAACAACCCCCTTCATGAGCAATACCAAATACCAACTATCCCTGTGTATGGCACTGAGTGGACAGGAAATTTCTTCATCCTCACCTATTCTCATTTAATAGCATGGTGCCTCCAGTGACGTAACTACTTGCTGGAGGGCCCTGGTGCAGGATTGGCACCCGGGCCCCCCTATTGGGCTCTCCCCCCTATGAATTACACATTGGAGTTCTCCTAGACTTTCCGGCGTGCCCCGAGAGGGAGCGGACCCTGTTGCAATTGCACCCCCTGCTCCCCTGGTAGTTACAATGGGTGCCTTTATTGTTTCTGAGCAGTACCCACCAACCTCCCCTGCAGGAGTATATGTTGTGCAATATCAGGCAATGAAGTCTTTAGACCAGTGATTTTCAACCTTGTGTCTCCAGCTGTTAAGGAACTACAAGTCCCACAATGCAATGAAGGAGTCTGACAGCCACAGTCAGGCAAATGCATTGTGGGACTTGTAGTTTCTTAACAGCTGGAGGCACAAGGTTGAAAATCACTGCTTTAGACAGTGTATGCCAGCAAGCTTATTCCACATGACAGGTGTTTAGGTGCAGAGTAAAAACTTTGCAGTGGCAATGGCAGTTTGGTGGCATGCTGGCATTTAACGGTACCTGCAACAAACCCCTTGCATGGCTGACTTTTCTTCAGTACTTCTGCACTAGCACTGCATGCAACTTACAACAGGTCACTGCCATTATAAAATCTCACAGACCAATCATTGCACAGTACAGTAGAATATAAAAGCATAATTAAGGGAAATGTGTGTTCATTTTCTATTGTAAAATAGCATTCATCAGCTATGGCAAAATTTCATCTATTAAGCTGGCCATAGACGCAAAGATCCCATAGTACGAATCATTGCATGATCGGACATCCCCATCTCCCGACCTGCCACTAACCTTCAGATTAAATTAAGTAGTAAAAGAACAGATCAGCCAATGTTCTGTTTATGTCAGACAAAAGCTGGTGACAGTCTCCCACTTACAGTCGTCAGATCGGCAATACATTCAGAGATGAGCAGCCGACAAAAAATTTGAACCGTGTCCGATTGGTGGAACGACTAATCGGCATTGGGACTCTCCACACACAATCCGAAAATAGTACAAATGGAGGACTCCTATGATTTTTGGATTGTGTGTGGAGAGTCCCAATGCCGATCAGTCGTGGATCCATGCGTCTATGGCCAGCTTAAGAAGCTTTGGGGGGGAATGCAATTAAATTTGCAAAGAGCAAAAGAATACACATTAATAAGATTAAAAATCCACATCTCGCAATGCAATATTGTTCCTTAAACTGTTATTGCATTACAAATTTTAATTGCGCATTGCAAATTTTAATTGCGCATTGCAAATTTTAATTGCGCACTCTTAAGAAGTGCTTGAAGGTATCTTAATCTTTTGGAGCAAACATAGCGACTTTTTCAGTAAGAAGTTTTATTACATTGACTGCGCATTGGTGCAAGCTGTGAAATTTGCAAACACTCTTCCACTGTCGGAAGTTTCTGGGTTCGCAAAAGCTATATTAAATTCACACAAAGCAAAAATTGTTTGCGCAGAGGCATAACTTTTCGCATTGCGAATAGTTTTTCCATTACCGACTTTATTACATTACCCTATTTATGACCATAGCTAGTCTGAGGATAATTTATAGGCAACCATTAATAGAAATGCTGTCAGTGCAGTTTACATGCTGAAGCTACCGGTCTATGGGGGAAATGTAATAAAATTTACAAAGAGCAAAACTTTGCGAATAAAAATTCACCTGTCACAATGTAATAATATTTTTTAGGTCTTTATTGCATTGAGAATCTCAAATGCATATTGGGAACCTTTAACACCTGCTCTGCAGTTTTGTTAAATATTTTCGTCACAAAAATGGTTTGCGATTGCGAAATTTTATTGCATACACTGCGAACGCTTGCAAAAGCAATTTGGTCGCAAACTTTGAGAGGAAGTCCTTGAGGTCTTTACTCAAACATGGTCACTAACGTTCACAAGAGTTTTTGAGTTTTTGCAAATGTTTTTTATGCTAATGACAAATATTAAATTCCCTAATGTCTCTTGCCCCCTGGGCAAACCTAAGGATGGTCATGTAGCCCTGTGAATGTTGCTTAGTTGTTTAGTTTATCAGCAAAGATTCAAACAACGACTTTCCACACCAGAACAAATTCATTGTCATCTACAGTTGCTAAAGAATGATCATTGATGAATAAATCAGCATGTCAATGATAAATACAATCTGAAAGAGGGCATATGTGAATTCAGTCAGCAGGATATGTATATAATAATAGTTATGATGAACCATCCCTAGCATTATAACCAATACACTACAGTAGTTTCAAATTATGAAAGGGAAAATACCTTTTTTTATAAAAGCTGGAAAACTCTTTCTGGCAGATGGCCTCAAGCAAATAAAGAAAATACAACATCAAAAATACATGAAGAGCTGACAGGGATACTTAGCCAGGTTTCAGAAATGTTGCCATGGTTGCTAGGATTAAGAGTAGTAAACCATTGGTGCAGACCTGGGAGTCAGATGTGGATCAGGAGAGTGGTTTAAGATGAGAAACAAATGCAGTGGAAAGCTTAAGGAAAGTTCGTGTAGTGCTTTTAAAATGAAACTTGCCTTTTTTCTTTAGGATAAAGAATCCATATGGCACATGGACACCTTCCCCTTTTGC
>CM044432.1:94753175-94766185 GCA_024363595.1 Xenopus borealis | reverse complement strand
GCTTTTACACACCGATTGCCCACATTGCCAACTGCCCCAACTAAAGCTGTGACAATAAGCCATACAGCATACCAAAGCCAAAGAGGATGGGACACTTTCTGTCTCTAAGCTAAGAACTTTCTTTGGTTGCCCTGTCACTACTCTTAGTGATTCCCACTCCACTTGACAACCAATTAGCATTGAGAAGCACCACAACCAATTGCCAATTAGCATTGAGAAGCACCACAACCAATGGCCTGACCCCTCGTTTTGTTGCCAGAGTAATCATGAGTCTTCTTCATTTGAAATTACATTAATGTTATAGTCACACTATTTTAATTTCATGAATCATTTTTGGAGTTCCTTTTTTGGGTGAAGGTCAGTTAAGAAACTTGTTCAGTATGCATATGTGTGTGTCTAAGCATGGACACGTGTTCACCAAAATAACACATCTGCTAGTAGGTTTCCAAGGGGACTCAGCCCCCAACGTGCCCCTCACAAGCACCTGAAGATTCTAAGGGCAGGGCTAGTGCAAAAACAATAGCAGTTCAACATTTTATCTGCTGCAGTATATATACAATAAAAAAAATATTGCATATGCAAAATTCACGCAAAATCACTTTTAATGGCCACTTCTGAAATTGGGTGGTAAGGGTACCCAGTGTTTTTTACTGTATAGTAATAAATATTTGTTTCAGGGCCCTGGTAATGACTGGCCTCCCTACAGTTGTACTGTATGTAATCCTCTGACCTGTGACAGGGTTTGACACTTGATTTAGTGTATAAATAAAAACATAGCAGTTTTCACAGGACAGCAACCCAAACCTCCAGGCTTCAGTAACATAGAGAAATGTGATTAGTTACCTGACTTTCTTTGCATTCTGTTTGCTACATATAAAAAAGATATACCTGACCAAGGTTAGCAGTAAATCATATTGCATTTCACAAGACAATTTTTTTTTCAACTGATGAAGTCATAACTCACCCAGCCAGTATTTCAGATCAGTCATAGATCACTCACAGTGAAACTCTGGTTACACAAATCTATTGTCGGCTATTGTGTTTCCACAAATAGACTGGGTTATGCAAAAAAAGGAAACAAGTTCTGTCTTGTGCTTTGTTTATTCACGACAGGCTAGAATAGCTCTGAATACTGTAGAATACTAATGTTATTTAAGCAACAGGAGTTGTCCTTAGTACCAAGTAGGGTTGCCACCTGGCCGGTATTTTACCGGCCTGGCCGGTATTTTTGATGTTTGATCCCAATGTTATTAATAGGAAAAAAAGCTAAATATATAGGAAGGCCGGTATTTTTGATGTTTGATTCCAATGTTATTAATAGGAAAAAAAGCTAAATATATAGGAAGGCCGGTATTTTTTTTCTAGAAAAGGTGGCAACCCTAGTACCAAGCAATACTAAACATGCAGCACTAGCAGGAAACAATGTAGCAAGCATTGCACATGCATTTGCACCTAGGGGAATTCTGCAATCTGCACCAGTGCAGGGTTAAAAATCTGATGGCTCAGTGCAGAGTGAATCATCAGGAGGAACAGGCCAGTCTTTTCTTTACCATAGGGCAGGCTATAATTACAGGGCCTTTGTTGCCCCATTACCCTTCTACTGCAGTTGCGTGTCTGAATGATGTGCAACTTAAATGGCGGGTGGGGAGCACAGAGAACTGCCATAGCTTGCAGAAACCAGAATATTGTGTGTAAAAAAAACACAAACTCATGGGTAAAGTACATTTTCTGCTTCTAAGAACTCTAGAACTCTGAACGGTTATTCAGGTTTTTGAATCAGCAATTTTCTTCGTCAGGTATGGTTTTGCGGCGAAATGCAGTACTTCACCATCTGCTGCAAACAATTTTGCTGCAACAAAAGTCGCCAAGACAAAAAAGTCACTGTAAAAAAAACGGCCATTGACTTTAAGGCATTTGGAGTGAGAAAAAATTGTTGCTTTTTTTTTTTTATGTTAACTATGCGTTTCGCTCATCACTAATCAGCATATTCGAGAATTGTTTTTGTTCCCATATACCTTCATTTTTATTATTTATTATCATAATCTTTATCTGCCAGGGGAAAGTAATTATGAACAAGCATACAGTATATGAAGCAGGTCAGATATAATGCACTACAGTACTTTCTAACTGATACGCTTGGGTGCCAAACTGCAAAAGTGTCGTTTCCAACAGCAACCAAGCAGCAATTTGTTTTCTAAGATCTGATTGGTGCAACTGCACTTGGGCAAATTAACACTTCTGTTTATTAATGGTACCTGGGTTATTTTATGCCAGTTGTTTTGGAATGTGAGTGCAGTGTTTCTTTCCACTTTCCAGAAATGGAAAGTATTTTAAACAACTGGCTTCTGCTTATAATCTTGTTCTTGTCGTGCTTACATTCTGCCATGCATATTATATCTTAGCATTTTAGGACTGAAAGTATTATTCTTGAAAAAATTAAGAGCGAAACCTTGATGTATAAATATCATTATCAATTGGTTGGTTCACCTTTCAGTTATTTTTTAGTATGTTATAGAATGGCCAATTCTAAGAAACTTCTAAGAAACTCACTGGTCTTCATTATTTTTTTTTTATAGTTTTTAAATTATTTGCCCTTTTCTTCTGATTCTTTCTAGCTTTCAAATGGGGGTCACTGACCCCATCTTAGGTTCAATGCCTAGGGCAGCAAAAACAACCGTAACTATCTCTCCTCAAAACTGTGCCTATATATATTGTATGATATAGATATACTCTAGGGGTAACTGGGTAATTGAGAGGAGTCTGGCTGTTCTCTGCACCTTGAATAAAAAAATCTCATGAATAAAAATTCAGGTGAGGCAGGTTCAGCTAAACCTATGGCAGGTGATAAGTAGAGGACTATGTTGCATTGTGTGTCTGCCACCAGTTCCTAATTTGCAGACCTAAATGACACGTAAGTTAGGGGACAGGAGAGGGGTGACCTATGTTTTGTAAATGACTCCTTGGGGGTGATTTATCAATAATGAGTGAATTTGCTCAAGGGCAAATACCAATGGCAACCAATCAAATTGTTGCATTCATTGTTCTTCCTGCAGCTGCTTGAAAACAAACCAAGCACTGGTTGGTTGCTATGGGTTACTGCCCACAGGCAAAATTGCCCAGTGTTTATAAATGAGTTCCCTTATATCTATACTGTGTAGCCCTAATTATACATTAGGGCTAATCATACATTGTAGTATCCATGAAAAGATACTTATCGAGACAGTTATGTGAAGAAATAAAATGAATAAGTGGTCACTTCAAGCATTTGCACCAACATCTCTCAAATTGAGTAAGCGCAAGTGAACTAATGAAGTTTCGCTAGGCAGAAACAAATGTTAGTGAAATGCTCACAATGACGAATTAATGCTAGCAAAACTCGCCAGCGTTCAGCTGCCATATAGAAGTCAATGGCAGATGGTCCCTTTAACAATTGGAACATGTTTTTTGCCTTCAGGTTTTCTCTATAGTTTTGAGTGTTTTTGGATGACAATTCTATAAAGTCGAGTTTTCCAGCGACAACTCAAAAAAGTCACACAATTCGAATAGTTGCTCAATTTTGTTGCAACTTTTTCTATTTTACAAATTTTTTCGAGAACATTTATTGATAAATTAGGGGGAATTGGGTTTGGGCTAAACCCATGACTTAAGTACCATGCAGGTACGAAACAGGTAGGGCGCACGTAGATGCATTTATACTTTTAAATTTTGTTTAAATAAAAAATAATGTTTTAACTTGAATACATCTTCGACCTTTTGGGTTCATTTGAGTGCTGGATAGACCTAATTCTTCATTTTGCCATACTATGCACAAGCCTCACCTGCCTACCCCTAGTTCCAGCCATGTTCTTAATAACATAATTTTGTATAGTAATGCTTGAGTCATTTCATTGCTACCATTTCATATTTAAATTCTTTACCCAAAAAACATCAGCTGAAGTACATTCTGCAACATTAATATTATAATATTATAATAAATATTGTACTCATATATTATTGTAGGTGTATCCACCCTATTTTCTCTGCACTGAACAGCCAGAAAAAGGAACAAAGTTTCTTACTTAATGGCTTACCCTAGCAACCATGCATTTATTTGAATGAGAGACTGGAATATGAATAGGAAAGGACTTGAATAGAAAGATGTGTAGTTATACAAAATAATTGATTTCTGGATGAGGTCAGTGGCCCCACCTTGGAAAGCTAGAAAGATTCAGAAGAAGGCAGCAAATAGTTAAAAAACTATAAAAAGGCCTATTGAAAAGTTTCTTAGAATGAGTAATTTTATAACATACTAAAAGGTAACTTAGAGGTGAACCACCAGACTGATTAGATTCTGATATAACATGTTTGGTCCACACTGTAGCTTCTTCTCTATGACAGCCTTTGTCATCTATGCTTTGTATGTCCTACTCAATTCTAAGAACGTGTGATACAACCTCAGTTGTGCAGACAGCAGAAAATTCTGTGAGTAAAAAAAAAATAAAAAGTTATAATGTACTTGCTGTTGTAAAAAAATATGAGGATATTAGAAGTCACCTTGGAGTTCCATGACCTGGATGAAAGAAAAATTGGAAATTAATATATATTAGTATGCATGTGTATATATAAATATATATGCATCCTTACATATAGTACTTTACTATATATATTTTAATAAATAGCAATATCAATAACAATATTAACCAACATGAACATCTTGCAAATATAGCAATATCACAACTGCTTTTACACAATTAAGAGAATCCAATGGTGCATATATGTTTTTCCATTTTATGGTCATTTATCATTGCAATGTTTCCAGGGCCACAGATTATTTCACTCTGACAAATGTGAAGTGCCACTTCAAAATATGCACATTATATTGGGCCAAATACGTCAAGCTATGCCAAGTATTAATATACAAAATATACACAGATCCTTGGTTACTTGCCTGCAAACAGAAAAGTCAAGCTACAGTATCAATGAGCAGAGAATCTGATTCACACAGGGACATGGTTGGTTTCTGGATATATTCACATATGGAACAAGGCTGTAACCCGTACATTCAACATTAAAGAGAAGCCATTGTACTTATTTTACCTTTAATATTTATTTAATCTTATTGCATAATATGAGTATAAAACTGTTGACCAGTTAAAGGAGAGCTAAAACTAAACAAACTATAAAAACCCTTTGGCAATGAAGAACTGTGCCCCAGTAGCTCACCATTTTTCTGCACATGGTCTGTGCTGCTGTCAGTTCCCTGAGTTTAGGGACCAACTCATATATATCCATATACTGTGTATATATATATATATATATATATATATATATATAAAATATTAGGGATGCACTGAATCCAGGATTCGGTTTGGAATTCGGCCAGGATTCTGCCCTGGTACCCAGTGGGGCGCTGCCGCCTGAGGCGAGTTTCTCAACTGCCAGCACTGTAACATCAGCTTTTTTGTCAGGTAAATCTCATTTTCTGATTGATGATTTGTGTCGACCCCTAAGCTTAGCTGTTTAAAGCACATTGAGCATGTGCAGGGTCACTGACACTCTTAACAAAAATGGTAAACTCATGTGCACAACTTTGAAAGCCTGGATCATTACTACTAAAGAGATGCTGAACATCTAGGCTTACGCAGTAAGTTCCTTATATAACATCCAAAATTTTTCAGCCATATTGTTTTTTGGGTTTAGCTTCCCTTTAAATTACTTTTCTGTATATACATCATATGATACCCCATTGTATGTAACTTTTTTTGTTAAAAGGAAAAACATTTTATAAAAGGTGCAAAGTTTGCTACAGATCTAATCGCCCCTACCAGTCACCTGTTTAAAAGCAAACATCTTACTGGCTGACATGGGAGCCTTCACCTGGGCAAACTTTTATTACAGTACACATGGAAGTCTTTGTCAATAAAGAATTGCTTTATTTGGAACATGAAAAAACATGATGTGGAAATATCATACAAAAACACTAGCATTTGTTTTTTTTTCCAAATAAAGGGCAATAATAATTGATGATGATGATGATGATGATGATGATGATGAATGGAGATTTAGCCCAGAAGGCTTCTGGAGGTTTAACTCACTATGCAGGTTTAATTCCAGTAGATATAATTATGCATAATTCTCTGTATGTCACCTTTAGCAATTCTGGCTGTGGGAAGGAATCATCTTCTTGCTCAGCAGAAATGTTTAAGTCCTCCAGTAGTTAGACAGCAGCTGTGACATGAACTTGCTGCACTAGAGTCAGCACATCTGACCCACGTCAAACCAACAGGACTCAGTGTTTCACTAGAGGTGTTTTTAGAAAGATGTGCTGAGCAGGAGACAATTTGCAACTGAGAAGAAAGCTGAACCAAAGCTTTATATTACATATTTACATTTTTAAATTACATTCATTTTCTATTTGGGTTAAGACCCCTTTGACAAGAAATGCATTTTGGTTGATTTGTCATTTATATGCAAAGCAGAAGGAATTCTAAGAATAAGGCACAGAATTGCTACTTAAATTTACATTCACATGAAATACCCTCCAGATTGTGGATCACCCTCTGCGTTTTTATGCAGCAATTAGAACCGCAATAAAAAAAGCAATGCTTAGATACTGCTGCCCTCTGCAGGCAAGTAGTATATAAGCAACATTACAGGTAATTGGGACAGTAATGTGGCAGATGAGATTTTAAATTGCAAAATGTAATAGGTGATAGAGGTATGGGACCTATTATCCAGAATCCGCAGAACCTGGGGCTTTCCGGATAACAGGTCTTTTTGGTTGTAGTTTGGATCTTCACACCTTAAGTCTACTAGAAAATCATGTAAACATAAATAAACCCAATAGGCTGTTTTTGCCTCCAATAAGGATTAATTATTTCCTAGTGTTGCCCTGCACTGGTAAAACTGTCATGTTTGCTTCAGAAACACAACTATAGTTTTTATAAACAAGCTGATAGCTATGGGGACAGCCATTAAGTAACAGATACATTTTGTAGAATCCCATTATATGTTAAAGACCTAATCTGTTATTGGCCATGTATCCTGTGCCTTTTCTTCTTTTTCAGCTTTGAATGGCCACCCCTGTGGCTGCATAGAAGCTTATTTTTATAAACTCTTTCTGAAGCAAACACCCCAGCTTTACCAGTGCAACACAACAGTATATTATATTTTTATTATTGTAGGACACTGTAATTTTTTGGTGTTACTGTTGCACATGACGACATTAAACACAATGACAACAATTTTGTGATATGCTCTAGATTTGGAGTAACAATGTTAAAAACATGGCCACCAAATTTTTTTTAGAGGGAAGTGAACTTGTAACTCACTGTAAGCATACGTTATTATAATTGGCCTTGGAAAGAAACCAGAGAACCTGTAGGAAACCTACACACACAATCAAACCAGTGACATAACTAGACTGGGGAAGGGGGCCCAGAAGTTTGAAGGCCCTCCTATACAGTATGCTATCAGCTCTGTGCCACCACTTGATGTGACTATTAAGTAAGGAGGCATGTGTGCACAAGTGTGGGGAGGGAATTCAGGCTGATAATTCAAGGTAATCCTGCCCACAAGATTTCTCTGCCAGGAGACACCCAACTAAATCTTACAAGACTGAATTGGATCTAGGACCATAGCAATGCAAGGCATTTGTCCTAACCACTGCATTGTCATGCTCACCCATCTTATGCAGCTCTACATAATACATATGTTTATTGACATTGAACATAAAACTGATAGTAAAAAAATAAAACACAATGAACAGGAACAATAGTATAAAATGGAAAAAGTAAGAGGCACTTAATGATCCATAATGTCCTTACATCTGATGTTGTCTTTTTGGCCAGCAAGACTAATGCCACTCTAGAATTGAAGGAAACTTGACCCTATTAGCAACAGAATAATATAACCTAAACACTGGAGACAGATCAGGGTCTCTGCGCAAACTCTAAGTTCCAGGCTTCTTGTAGCTTCAACAACTTGAACTGCTTTGAAACTTATAATTACAAACTGAGCCCAAGAGTAGATAACAAAAAAAACTTTTGTAATTGGGAACGTGGTGAGATGCCAAGTCTTCTGTCTGATCTGCAGAGCCAGAAGTCTTAACGTTTGGGTTAACTCTCAATTCAATTTTGACATTTTTAACAAGTTGGAAACTGACCCCCTTACATTCCTTTATAGTTCTGTGCATAACAGTACACAACAACAGATAAAGTTATACAGTACATTTGTATGACATTAACCTTTCCAAATAAACCCTGGTGCACATATATAAATATACATATATAGTATTATATATTTACTGTATATACAGGCCTACCTATAGACTCACTGTGGATCTTAAGATTACAATAGCTTTTGATAGTATGCTTGCTTAAAATATTCAGGCATCAATAGAATCTGCCACAAAACATCACCCTGCAGGTATCAGGTATAGGTAGAGGGCACTGAGGAGATAGAGGTAGGAAGGTGAGTCCTTCAGGCTGGAGCTGTTTCTGCATACAGAACACAGAGAGAAAAGAACAGGATTGGGGTGATAAGGGCAAAGAGTCAGGATGGTGTGGGAGTAGAGACAGGACTAAGGGGAGCAGTACAGGACAAGACAGTGTAGGCATAGAGACAGGACTAGGCAGAGCAGGACAGGATGGCGCAGGAATAGAGACAGGACTAGGTGGAACATGACAGGACAGTGTGTGTGTAGAGACAGGACTAGGCAGAGCAGGACAGGACAGGTTTAGAGAGAGAACTAGGTGGAGCAAGACAAAACGATGCAGAAGTAGAGACAGGACTAGGCAGAGCAGGACAGGACAATGCGGGCGTGGAGACAGGACTAAGTGGAGCAGGACAGGATGATGCTGGCATATAGAAAGGACTAGGCGGAACAGGACAGGACTATTTGGGTGTAGAGACAGGACTAGGCAGAGCAGGTCAGGATGGTATGGGCATAGATACAAGACAGGCATAGAGAAAGGACTGGACTGAAACAGGCAAGGCTGAGCAAGGTACAATCAAGGCAAAGTACAGTCAAGGGACAGAGAAGGAAACAGAGCTAAGGACCGTTTCTCAGTGCTCAGTAAGGCCAATGCTCAGGCACTGGTGATGGCCTTACATAAGGCAGTGTCAGCCCTGATTGGTTGACCCCAACCCACCAATAAGGATGCTGGAAATGGCTAAACCTGAGACCCAGCAGAAGAGCAAACAAGAACTTGAATAGGGTGGTTTCATATAGGTCGTATTTATTAGTGATGTTGGTGCAAATGCTTGAAGTGACCACTTATTGTTAAAAAAGAGATTATCAAAAGAGATTCTCTAGTGTCCTAGAAAAGAGCCCAAGAGCCCAACCTAAAAAATGTGGCATGCACTGCAAAAATATATCAAAACAAAAATATTTAACAGTTTAACTTTTTTTTCAACACACAGGATAAGCTTGAGGAGGATGTAGCTTCATCTTATCAGTTTGCTAGGTATAACCTCTCGAAAGAAAGAGGTAGCAGGGGTAACGTAACGGAAAATTAGTGAACTGAACAGTTTCATAAAATTATAACAAGAGCATATAATAAAGGATCATATAAAAGCCCCATAATGAAAACAGTGCGTAACAGTTGGCTGACACTTTTTTGGCAAGCATGCATTCTGATCATTTCAGAATTGTGAACAAAGATGTCTTTCTACTCTGAACTACCAAACTAAAAATCAACATAGATAGCACACATAGCAATGCATTATAATTTGAAATTTATAATAAAAAAATGTTTTCAGCTGTGCTCCATCTATTCTGTAAATTCTGTAAATTCTGTTTCGCCCATCACTATACATAACTATTACTCTGTATGTCTACATGCTATTGTTACTTTTTATTATTTATCTTTCTATTTAGGCCCTCTTTTATATCTTTTACAAACCACTGCCTGGTTTACTAAGATTATTTGGACCCTAGCAAACAAATTGCTGCTAAAATTTTAAAATTAAAGAGCTGTTGAGCTAAAATCAAAATAATTTAAAAATCACAAATAAAAAATAAAAAAATTAAGACCAGTTGCACATCGTCTCAGAATATCACCACATCATACTAAAAGTTAATTTACAGCTGAACGACCCCCTTTAAAAGCTCTGTTATATACAATTACGAAATGATACATTACGACCCTACTTTCACATAACCTGTCTTTCTTGACTTCAAAAGCATATTTTTACAACAATGTTGCAGTATTGTTTTTTCTTTACATAGCATTAATATATATTACATAGCACTTTATGGGAGCTGCACACACACAAGTTAGTTTCAGTAGGTCCCTGTCAACCTATCTGTATTCTGATTCTATCCTGCTCATACATATACCCATCAAATGTAATTACATTCTCGTTTGTAGCGGACCATCTAATATATGTTACTTACTTACTGTCTTTTTAAAATGCTGTTGAGCAGCTTTTCTAAAGCAAAAGTCATTACTTTTGACCTATGCTGCCAAGAACAGTTCTGGTGATGTCACAGAACTCACTAACAGTATACTGTATATGTGGTTATGTGTGTAAGCTGATAAAATTCCTTAACGCCTACTACGAGTGTCACCAGGTTCAAGCAGGGTGTTCTGATTGAGCAAGTCTCTTGTTTATCTAGTTATTTCAAGTAAAACTTGTTTAGAAACTTAAATATGTACATTCTGTTCATAGTTAGATTTTTGTTTGCTTTTTAAACTTATGAACAAGGCACACTCTATAAGACCGATAAGCCCAGGGCAAACTTTCATTGGTGGGTCTGCACAGCCACCCAAAGAAATTTGTTGGAGTACTTACATCATGCAGCTGAACTTTAATGTACTACAGGTATAGGATATATTAACTGGAATGCTTTGGGCCTGGGGATATCCATAAAAGGGATATTTCCATAATCTGATCACCATTCCTTAATGGGATTGTTCAGTACAGTAAATCAATAAAAACTGGGTAAATAACTGTGCAAAATGCAACGTTTCTAAAATAGTTAGCCAAAATGTAATGTATAAAGACTGTAGTGACTGGATGGCTAACATAATAGCCAAAACCAGGGTCGGACTGGCCCGGCGGGACACAGGCAAAAAACCCAAGGGGCCCAACCCTCATGGCCCCCCAACTGGCCAGACCCCCTCCCTAGAAGACTCCTTTCTTTAATGAAAAAAAACTTTTTTCAGCACTTCACACTTACGCACCAAGTGGAGCTTTCATGCGAGCGTGCCGGGTGGTGCGCACCAGTAGGGGGGCCCCCCAGTCCAACCCTGGCCAGAACACTACTTCCTGCTTTTCAGCTCTCTTGGTTTCCACTGACTGGTTACCCTAATAATCAAACAGTAACCAATCAGTGACTTGAGGCGGGGGGTCACATGGGTCATAACTGTTGCCTTTTGAATCTTAGCTGAATTACAAACTCACTAAACAGTGATGTCCCATGCTGCCCCCCTTAAAGTCAATGACTAACTCAGTTTTAGAGAGCTGAAGAGTAGGAAATAGTGTGCTGCTCTGTTTTGTTAGACATCCAGTCACTCCTGCCTTTATACATTACATTTTTTGGTTAACTAACTATATTAGAAACATTTTTTTTATTTTGCACAGCCTATTTATTTACCCAGTTTTTATTTTTACACTGAGCTGTTCCATTAAGTCTGCTAAAATCATTTAAACATTTGCCACCAATATATTAGTTATCATCAACCACAAAGTACTATTTTGTTATTAACCAGAAAAGGGAAATCAGTTTTAAAAATCAGAATTTTTTTTCTGAAAATGGATTCTATAGGATATAGTGTTTCTGAAATTCAGAGCTTTCAGGGTAAAGGGTTTCCAGATAAAGGATTCTATACCTACAGTATATATTAAAGCAACAAAGAAATCTCATCATTTGATTGCTTCAAGCTGAACGTCAAAGTTCACCTCTACATGCAACACCACAAGAAAAAAAGCTCTCCACTATCTCCACTAAAGATAGCCTTTTTTATTTGAAAAGAACCCCATCACACATTTATTCCAATAGAATGATACAATAAAAGCTGAAAAAATGGGGCCTGTAATTTCTGAGCAGGGTGGCATCTTCCATGAGGCAGGGTGATAATTGTCCTCTGACCTGCTCCAGTGCCAAAACTTATGGGCCAATGGGACACAGGGAAAAACCCTGGCTCATGTCTGCTACCCTGACCGCTCTACTCCTAAAAGTTTAAAGATGTAGAGGTGGTAAGCATGACGCAACGTGAAGTGACACAATGGGAGTTATTTATCAAAATCCAAATTTTCCTGATTTTTTTTAAATAAAAAATTCAAACTAAACCATAAGAAAAACCCCACAATAAAATCGTATCTACAAAAACCAAAACTTTTTCGGATTGTTCTAAGAAAAAGCTGAATTTTTCAGATTTGACTCTCAAAAAGTCAGAATTTTTTTGTGTAATCAGTGGAAAAGTCAGAAATGTTCCGATTATAGTATGAAACCCAGCGCAGACAATAATATCTTCAAATTGCAACTAGGGTGGTAAATGCCTTGTGGCTGCTGGATAAATACCCCATTTTGCCCATTTATTAAGATGTCCCTGCCATAAACCATTATTTTATACAATATTTGCACTGGATTGGATATCACTTCCATTGAATCCTTTATCCCAGAGGTTCATTAAGGGGTGATTCATTCTTACATTAACTTATAGGGGCAAATTTACTAAATTCACATGTATTCACATGAATGATTTGAAATTCGATCGAATTTACAAAAAGATTCAAATTTGAATTTCAAATATGCAAATTAGGTGACCTCGGCCAGGGAATTCTGTAAATTCGAATAATTCGAATATTCGACTATCAAATTACTTCCCCTTTAAATTTTTACTTGACTGCCTAGTTCGCCAGTTCGATCAAATGGTTAAAATCGTTCAATTCGAACTATTTGATCTTTCGATCGAATTTTTATAATTCGATTGTTCGACCAATCGAATTGCGGTAAAATCATTCGAATTCGAAGGATTTTTTTTTATAACTTTCTTTTTATTGGGTTTTTTCAAAAAAAATTT
>CM044432.1:94728188-94739203 GCA_024363595.1 Xenopus borealis | reverse complement strand
GTTTTTATTTGATCAAAAACATACCTTTTCAATCAATTTTCGATCGAAAATACCTTTAAAAAAATCTGATGGTCGAATTTCAAATTCTTTTTCATTCAAAATTTGACCCTTAGTAAATCTGCCCCTTAATTAAAAAAAGGCAAATATGCCAATTTAAAAAAAGTTATCATATTGTGAAATTGTGTGTTATTCATAAAAAAGGTGACTCAAAAATGGATTTTCAGCATTGGGCATGTGTTTCAAAAAATGAATTGAAGTATTGTTATAGAAGAATTCTATATACTATTGCTCACCTGCTGCGTTTTAGAAGCTTGTAGATTTTAGCATTTTTTTCCACTGGATGTTAATTGTGTGCATGTTGGTGTCTTCTGTTTTGCACAGGTAAGGAAAAGGAAAAATGTCATTGGCTAATTGCTAATCCAATGCAAATTCCCTGGTGCTAGTAAATTAGCCCCTAACTTAAGAAAGATCCTGCATGTTGAGGATATAGAGGATTTCAAGCAAAGGCGTGCCCATTTCAAGGGAGACTAATTTGTCCATAATTCTTAACCAGCACAGATGGTGTACTCTCCATTGTCTTGTGTTTCTGTATTAGCACTAGTGATGCGAGGATCTAGAGTTTCCAAACCTGCACCTGAGAAGGGACTAAAGAACCCATGTTAAATTCATCAGACTAGATTAAAGGATAAGTAAACCTTTAAAATAAGTGAATGTAAAATTAATAAGGGTGCTATTCTAAACGTGTTTGCAATGTACATTCATTATTTATTCTTTTTTTTCATTCCAAGATATTACACCAGAGCAGCCTCTTTCTCCTGACAACTTCCTTGACTACTTGGTGGTCAGACTGGTCAGAAACTGACCAGCAGGTGGCGCCGTTGTAACAAAATTCATTTAACAGTACATGTATCCCATAATATCTTATAGAGGGTTGATGTACATGTTTATAAGTACTGCAGCCCTTTGGCAATGAAGCAGAAAAATCTCAGCAATTCCCCATTTACAGTTGTGCTACCACATCTGTTCTTTAAATGTGTGTCAGCTGACAAGATACACACACTAAGTTTTCAGTGTTCTAGTGGAGAACACAGATACACATGACTTTTACATGCAGTTTATTGCATCAGTCACAATCAGAGACAGCAAATTTAAGAGATTAAGAGGGATTTTATAGTTGTCAAATGGTTTCTCTTCATTTTACACAGCATAACTTAATGATATAAATATAATTGTACTTTGTTGCCCTTTTTTCATTATATAACTTTTTATAAACGTTTTAATGTTTTTTATGTATAGATTTGTATTACACAGGGGGAGGAGGAAACCACATTGCTAATATGCAAGATTGCTGACTACACACTTATGTCTTATAAAAGTAATTCGTACGAGTGGCTGGACAGATCGTGGCTGTTTATTAAGCCTTCTAAGGTTTGTGCAGGGCCCCGAACTAGGGGTAGGCAGAGTAGGCGGCTGCCTAGGGAGCAGTCATGGGGGGGGGGTGCGCACTTTTGAAGGGAAATAATGTTTTTTTTTATTAAGTTTTAACTTCGGCCCTGTCTCCAGCAGCAGCATCCTGCTCTACTTCAGTCTACCACAGATCTAGGGCAATATTTTTGCTGCTGCTCTGGCAAAGGCTGGTGGCACAGGTACAGGCTTGGGGGCGCAATGGTTGATGGTACAGACTTGGGGGGCAATGGCTGGTACAGACTTAGGGGGAATGCTGGTGGCACAGTTACAGACTTAGGGGGCAATGGATGGTGGCACAGGTACAGACTTGGGCGGCAATGGCTGGTGGCACAGATACATATTTGGGAGGCAATGGTTGGTGGCACATGTACAGACTTAGGGGGCAATGCTGCCGGTACATGTACAGATTAGGGGCAATATTTTGGGTGCTGCTGGCACAGATACAGATTTGGGACAATATTTTGGGTGCTGCTGACACAGGTACAGACTGGGGACAATATTTTGGGTGCTACTGGCTGGCACAGGTACAGATTGGGAGCAATATTGTGGGTGCTGCTGACGCAGGTACAGATTAGGGGCTGGCTGGCTGGCTGGCACACGTACAGTTTGATTCATTAATGTGTTATAAGGTTTCTTTATTTAAGAAAAAGAGAAAAAAGTGAAAACGTGGGAAAAAAGTGAAAAAGTGGGAAATGGTAATACAGAACAGGGGGCGTTGATTGTACCCCTTGCCTAGGGTGCCAAACTACCTTGGCCCGCCCCTGGGTTTGTGCCTAATGTTAAACGTATCTGCAGTGGGTTTTTTCCATGTACCATTATGAATACTTATGCCAAATCAACTTCACCCTTCAGCTCCAGGGACAAGAGATGTGAAAGCACCAATCAAAGAGAGCATAGTGTGTGAAACCAATGTTTTGTAAATTACTTGCCTTAGTATGCCTTTAAGGTTAAAATCATTACATGTGTAGGCAAAGTACAGTACGGTATGTCTGTGCCAAGGGCATTCTGCTTTCTTGAAGCTAATTCCTTCTGTGAAATGTCCCTGCATTGCACTACTGATGTCATTTTCTATTGTATGAAGTTTATAGAGATCAAATTACAAAGGCTAGACCATTAAGGGGTGCAAAAGCATACCCCTTAGTACTTGCATTTGACTATGCCTATGTGCCTCCTCCAGCTGGCCCCTAATGAATATAGCATGTTTAAATGCTGAGGACACTTCACGGGTGGAGTACAGGTATCTATTCTCAGTGCTGGTCAGAGTGCACGAGCAAATAACATAGCCGTTTGCATTTGTTTTATGCACTTTGTAAATGACCCCTTATATCTACTGAACCTGGACCCATAAGGGCTTGTTGTAAACAGCAGGCACAGACGCACTTTGTAAATGACCCCTTATATCTACTGAACCTGGACCCATAAGAGCTTGTTGTAAACAGCAGGCACAGATGCAAAGTGATAAATCATGTAAACACTGTTCACAAAGGTATTCACGACTATACACGTACCTTGTTGCACCTAGTGATGTTGTGCTGGCTCAGCCTGGATGCACAAGGTGCAACGTACAAGGTCTATGGATATACTGTATATCATATGTGAAATGCCAGGAACATGCATTTTTGGAGGCTATGCATAATGTGGAGCACCATCCCTTAAGGCTACTGAAAAATATTTTAACATTAAAAAATCCAGTAGGGTTGTTTTCCCACCAACATTTGGTAAATGTAAAGGAGCTCGATGTTATCAAACCCAGCAATCATCCATGTTGATTGCAATAGAAGCCAGTGGGTTGTTTATCAAGAGAATGCTACGATTTATCTGATGCTGAAAATCTAAGAAAAAGTTTAACAGATGCAGAGAAATCAAGAGGTAGGCATATTCTATAATTTTTTTAATCTTTCATTTGGAAAATAAAAGGTTTCAGCATCAAAATCACTTTTTTCAATTTGCTCTTAGTCGCATCAGAAAATAATTCAGTGAGTTCTGGTGTTGATGGTCTAAGGGCTCTCCCAAGCTTTGTGACACACAGCTACTTGTGGATGGCTAGTATAGTTTTCATTATTATTATGTCCAATACTTTATCCCCACCATAAAAAACAAAAAGACATACAGTATATAGACAACTAAAAGTACAGAATCTATGATTTGTCATCCAATGACATAGTTCTCTGACTGTTGCCTGTATTATACAGAGGCCACAACACTGGATATTTGTTGTTTTGTATTTGGTGGTTTTGTTTATCCCTTAGTCTACTAGCAAAGAGTATGCTGATCCTAACTAGTTAATTGCCCTAATTCCTTGTACATGGCACAGTAAGGTTTATAGCAGTGATCCCCAACCAGTAGCTCGCGAGCAACATGTTGCTCTCCAACCCCTTGGATGTTGCTCCCAGTGGCCTCAAAGCAGGTGTTTATTTTTGAATTAGTGGCTTAGAGGCAAGTTTTGGTTGCATAAAAAACAGATGTCCTGCCAAACATTCTCTCTTGTAGGCTGCCAGTCCATATAGGGGTTACCAAAAAGCCAATCAGAGCTCTTATTTGACATCCACGTGGACTTTTTCATGCTTGTGTTGCTCTCCAACTCTTTTTTAAATTTAAATGTGGCTCACGAGCAAAAAAAGGTTGGGGACCCCTGGTTTATAGGGACCCATGTGGTGTTTTTTTGTTTCCCCAACCTAAATCCAATAGGGTTTGTAAAAAGAACATTCGTAGTCTTTAGCCTTTGTAAGGTACATCTTTCAATGCACGTTATACTTAGTGTGGATTCAGAAACAGTGTTTTCACTTCTGAGCTGATTTAAGGTGGTCATGGACGTCCCCATCTCCTGACCTGCCACTAACCTTCATTTAAATAATGTAGTAAAAGAACAGATCAGCCTCTGTTCTGCCCCTAACAGCAATCGTAGGAAAGTTTATGGCCGACAAAGCTGGTGACAGTCTCCCACTGAAAATCGTCAGATAGGCAATCCATGCAGAGATATTATCGGCAGCCGACAGAAATGTTCTAACCTGTCCGATCAACTGAATGACCGATTGCATGGCACGACAAATGTAGGGACACTCCACTCCCAGTCCAAAAATCATACGCATGTAGGATTCGTATGATCGGATGTTTGCGTCTATTGCCTGCTTTATTCATATAGAACTTTTCAATCTTGAAGAGGGTGATTTCAGATTAGTGGACTTCAGCAAATAATTTAATGGAGGTGCAAAGATGCTCTTGTACTTAACAGGGCTTTATTGCTTCTATGAAGATGTATAGGAGTCATTTCATAAATATGGGATAATCATAACCAAATTATGGAGTGTGTAATGTAATGTGGAGTGTCGTGGATATATTTTTACAAAGGAAACCCATTTTAAATAAAATTTCTTTCAGGAGACCATAGCAGTAATTTACAACATAAAACAGTGCAGAGTGCAATCTTACATGATTTTACACATCGCCACAGGGTGAATACATGGCTGCATGGCATGCATTCTGCATGTGGTGATGACACAGAAGTGCTGCACCTTCTGAAGCTGCGCTCTGGACATTGTACTGGATTCCACAATGAATTGCTCCCTGCACAAAATAGTAAGGGGCCAAACCTGAAGGTTGATGAAGGACATCTGCTTTATGGTAGGGATATTTTTATGTTTCGTTTTAAATTTTCAATATACATTCTTAGACTGCACCCCTTCAGAGAAGCAGATGTTAAGGGACAGCTGCCTGGTACCAACCCTCAAACCCTTGCTCTTCCAAAAAAAAACTGTGCCTGGAGAAAGTCAGTGTTTGGAAAAGCACAGCAGTGAAGCTCACTTACAAGTAGGATGTGTGGCCGGGTTGATGGAGATAAATTATCTCTGAAATGTGAGTAACAGTGTGCTTGCGGTAGACCAGAGCCTGAGAGAGGCATTGCGGTAGTAAAGTAAAGACAAAGACTTATTTATTAAGTTTTATTGGATTTTTTGTGTCTCATCTCGGCATAACAAATCCACTTGGCTACCATAATAAAAGTGAATTTCCCCCCAAAACTTCACAATCCACAATCCAATACAGAACAATAGTGAATATAGTCTGAGCTCACACGTCCCCACCCATGAAGTTTAAAATCTTGATCTGTATCATTAAAGGAAGTCTACCCATCCTGCACTAAACCCCTCCGCCGTAAGTCCCCTCCCCCCACAGCACAGGTCCTGACCATGGAGTTTGCAGCACCATCTTCTCTCATGCAGTCTTCTTCCAGGATCCATCAGCGTTTGGCGGTGCAAGCGCAATAGGAGCATTTGCCGGTTCAGCTCTACAGTGCATGCGCCAAAAGTCACGAAGTTTCAATCGGAAAAGCTTGCGACTTACAGAACATGCGCAATAGAGCTGAACCGGTAAATGCTGCTACTGCGCTTGCGCCGCCAAGCGACAAAGAATCGAGAAAGAAGACGGCTGGGGAGAAGATGGCGCCTGCAAACCCCATGGTCAGGACCTGCTCTGGGGGGTAAGTAGCAACTTAGGGGCATTTGCCCGGGGGGGAGGGGTTTAGTGCAGGATGGGTAGACTTCTGTTTTAAAGAGGTTAGGGTCATGCAAGAAGATTAGAAGTTCATATCTGCACAGGAAAACAGTATATGCAGAGATCTTAACCCAAAAGATGAAAGCTGGTATATGAAAGAATTCCAGGACAATGTTACGGACAAACAACTCTTCAACAAGTTCTTCTGTAGTCAGCTGTATGTCATATGCTGATGGTTCCCCCATTATTACTGCATGTATTTATTAATCTATAGAAAAGCCCAATGTGCGTTGCTGCTAATAAAGTGCCTTTTACACACTTTCCATGGACTACTTATTCTACCACTAGAACAAATACATTTTACATATATATATAGAAGTCTTTGGATAAACAGTAAAACAAACCAAACCAGAGAGCTTTTGCATGGGGAAGAACTGGCACACAAATATTAACTCTCAATTTAATTATTACATTGCTACTGAAATTATACATACTTGTATTATTACGTTTCTATAGAAATTATGATGTACAATTAGAACTGTAAAAACAGAATGTGTTCAGTAAAGGTCATTTACACAAGAACAGTTGATACACCATTCTTTTTATATGAAGCCCTTAACTAAGAAGGCATTTGTACTGGTCTTTTCTCCAAACTAAAAAACTATAAGCTGATACCATTTTTTAAGTGCAGGCATTAGCAAATTCAGAAGTGAGAGGAGCCGCAGATCCATGTATCTTCAACTGAAGTCTGTTCATTTGGCCCATCAGAATGTAGGACCTGGTACCTCATTTGGCAATCCACATGAGCCATTCTGGTGATTGGTTAACATTTGCATGTTCTCAAATCTGTACAAAAGCCATCCTCTCAGAGCAACCTAATCTTTATAACTATCCAAAACAGTGTAGCTACCTAAAAAATGTTAGCCAAAACATTTTTTTCATTGAGTTTTATTTATTTCCAAATATTACCAAAATAGTTAATAAAACACCATATGAAATATTTAATAAATATAGAAAGCAGTTTTGCCACATCAGTTGGAATGGCACAGGAAAGGCAACCAGTCTTCTTCCGAAGCAGAAAGTGTGAAACAGACCTAAAAAATTATTTAAGAGACTTGTTTCATAATGTTATATATAAAACAGAAATTGAAATCTTACAAGCACTTTAAAGGGACCGCTTGGTGTAAAGATAAAAAACTGGGTAAATAGCCTGTGGAAAAATAAATGTTTCAATATAGTTAGCCAAAAATTTTTCAATATAGTTAGCCAAAAATTTTACTTATAAAGACTAAATTGACTGGAAGTGTAACGTATTAACCGGAACACTACTTCCTGCTCTCTTGGTTTCCACTGATTGGTTACCAGGCAGTAACCAATCAGTGACTTGAGGGGGAGCCACATGGGTCATAACTGTTGCTTTTGAATCTGAGCTGAATGCTGAGGATCAATTGCAAACTCACTGAACAGTTATGAACCATGTGCCCCGACGCCCTTCAAGTTGCTGACTGACTCAGAGTTAGAGAGCTGAAAAGCAGGAAGTAGTGTTCTGTTCTGTTAGACATCCAGCCACTCCAGCCTTTATTACATATTTGGCTAATTAACTATATTAGAAACATTTTTTTTATTTTGCACAGCCTATTTACCCAGTTTTTATTTGTACACTAAACTGTTACTTTACATAGTTGCCCACATATGAGAACATTTTAGGACTCTGCTACTGCACCCCCCTTTTTAATTTAAAGGGAAAGGAAAAGCAGTGATTATAATCGCTTACCTTAAACCTCAGGCTACACAAGGTCGGGTCATGTATGACCATCTAAAAAGTATACATAAACTGCTTTCTGGAGAGTTTTGTTTAAATAGAGAAAATAATCGCTGTATCTCCCTTAGGAAATGGTGCATGCAAAAATCCCAGAGGCAATTTGTGATTTGTTGAGTAGCTCAGCTGGCAGGTGACAAAACACCCAGAATCCATTTCCATTCACTTCAAGAGCAATAATAACACCCTACCTTTGAGAATCATGCGTTCTAGGCAATTGCAGCTAACATGAATCGGAAGTAATTCTGGGTATTATGTCACTCGCAAATACAGCTACTGATCACAGTATATGCCATTGGTGTAGCCTCTACCTTACACTTAGTAAGCAAGAATAATTTAATATGGGTCTGTGGTTTAGACAAGGAATTGAAACTATGGTCACAAAACTGCTATGTGTTGTGTGAATGTAGCATTATGGTCAGGGATTTAAGACTGCCAATGAGGAGATGTTCCATTTAATATACTGTAGTTGGAGGATTCAAGGTGCTGTAGCAGTGGGGACTGACTGAGTAATAATTTGCAGAAGGTGCTGTAGGAAACAGATTATAATTATCTCCTATTGTTGAAAGGAATTAACTACACCCCTGGAAATAGAATGCTTATGCTTGATAAGTCCAAATACATGTGTATCACATGCAAGATCAAAATACTGCCTCACTTTTTGGGATTTTTGAGGACATTACTGTTTGTGAGAGTGGGCAGAGGCATACAACCCAGAGGCCATGTTTTTCTGCATCTGTAAAGAACATTTGGCAGTTCAGTACATGAGCAGTTTTGTGTGTTAGTGGGGCACTTCCATGCACAACGGCATGAACATTGTGCCACTATATAATAGGTCTGGGTCCTATAACTGGTCTTAGACCTATAATAGGTCTTGTATCCCTGCTTTAGGGAAATAATTCAACAAGTAGTTTGATGGTTATGACCCTCAAAATACACAAATAATTTATGAACCTGTCTTTTTTTCGCTATTAAGGGATCGCATTTAATTTGCCTAGTCAATATATTTAAATTGTGAATTAAAGGTCCAGAATTTTAATTAGTATTTTCTGCATTGAACCTAAAGGTTTTAGGTTTTAGAATTTTTCCAAATAAAACAACTAAAATGAATGTTGGGACCCATACATCTAGTATGCCCCTAAGGTTTTAAATCCCTACACTTCCTTACAGGTGCTGCTGCCCCCTCCCCTCCGATCCACGCTTCTAACTTGTAGCATCGGAGCAGGTCGAGGAGGGGCCGCATCGCTAGTACAGTGAAAGCTATTGCACTCGCTGCACTACAAGAGCCAAATTTCAGTTTTAAAAGGTCTCTATAAAAATATATTGCATAAAACAACTCATTTGTAAAACCCTGCTTCATGTTAATAAACCATTTTCATAATAATATACTTTTTTTGCCACCCCTGGTAACTGGCCACTCCGTGCCGCCTGAGGCAAGATTCTCACCTTGCCTCATGGCCGGAGTGGCCCTACTTCCTTATCTCCCTAGTTGCTGGGCAGTTACTTCATTAACATGCTTCTATTATAGGCCTATATGACTATGACCACTTCCTGCCACACTTTAATATAGCATTTATTTAGGGGAGGATCTTTCTCTTTGGCCTTCAGTTGCTGACCCAGCAGGATGTGTTCCATGAAGCCTGGGATCAACACAGTCCAGTTATGCTGTGCTGGCCTAGAGGAACCTGTACCTCTAGTGAAAGTTGGGGAGCAGGGGCCTCACGAATAAGGCTTTGCCAGCGACAAGTTTATTTAATAAGTTTATTTAACTTTTTCTAGTAAAGTGAGTCAGGTCTAGATAGACTGAGCAGCCTGTACTTCAACAAGGATTGATAGCAGGGAATAGCCCTTCCCTGTGCTATGATTTGCCAACAATGAAGAGCATTCAGGCATAGGGATCCAGACAACAGGCATACACAATCTAGATCAGTGGTTCCCAACCTTTTTTGTCCCAGGGACTGGTGTTAAGCCAGATTTTTTAGCAAGGACCAGGGGGGTGTCAACTGTGCATGCCAGCGTAAAATTTAGTGCCTGCTTCTTTGGTGCGTCAGTTCAGGTATGTCTGCCGCCCGTTAGTTAGGGACCCCTGATCTAGATATTTACTTTAAACTTCCTTAGCTGTCTGTACATGGATTTACTTTCCTGGCATTTACCATCTTGCACCACCTTGCCTCTCTGGCTATGTGATTATGTAACCATGTGGATCATTGTATTTGACAATAAACTTTGTTCTGTTTGTTTGCTACAAGAACATCTTGGCGTACATTTTTTTTTTTTTAATGCACAGCAGCCGATGTTACAGATCAACTACATCTTCCCTTCATATCTTCCACCTAGCAAAGGCCCATTCCTCCATGTTAGAGTCAAGTGTAACCCTTGTTCTGCTGTGTCTTGTTGGACTTAACCCATTATGGTTAATATAGCCCAAAATAATGTTACAGGAATTAATTATATACACACAGAACAACCATAATAAGCAGTGGGCTGAAGAAGTAAACTGTCAGTAAACTGGAAAAAGAGCTATTTCATAAACATGAAATTATTTCCTCCTTTCATACAGAAATTCTTCTTATTAAGAGAGCTGAACATGTGAGTGCAGATCCTCATGTCTGACCTTATAGGATTGTACCTGCAGGGCTTCACAACTATTTCCTAAAAAGGCTGCTACAATGAACACAGGAATAGCACATCCAAGTTTAACCAGTTTGTCTCATTTAATGGAAGTAACATTAGTTTGCTCATTTAAAATTGTAACCACTGCTGTGAACAGAGACTTTTCCAAATTCTAAAAGCAAGCTAGAGGGTCAAAGTTTCCTTGGGTAAGCTTAAGCTGCTCCCAGAAAGCTTAATGATAGGGCTAAAATTCTACTAGATCTGCAGTGGGCGGAAGCCCAAGGATACACAGAAAACACGTCTCTAAAGATGTCCACACTTGTGCAGATTTAAGATGATGATTTGGCAGCTTATCTGTCCATGTAAGGGGCCCTGAGATATGTCTACCCAACCAATATCTGGTCAACAATTGGGCAGATGTCGATTGGGCAGGTTTATTTTTCCCAATGTATCGAGGATCGCAATTGCATGTTGATGTGGTTCTCAATCCCACTGCCACCATAGTGTCAATTATCATCTGATAATTGGCCCAAGCTTGGAGATGGACTTCCAGTAATTTGGTGTTTTTTAGATAACTGGTTTCCGGATAACAGATCCCATACCTGTACAGGAGCCCTGCAGTCTCAAA
>CM044432.1:94684811-94709058 GCA_024363595.1 Xenopus borealis | reverse complement strand
ACTACAGGGGTTGCATAAGCACAAAAGGTCCCCATTAGGACCCATTAGGCGTCCATAATAGTAGAGATGTGCCTGTCAGAAATATGTGAGGGTGTCTAATTTTCACATCCCTACACTAGTATCTCAGTATTACCTGGAAAATTGAAATGGCGCATACTGACACCGAGATCACTATTCTCACATCTACTTTAGGTGCCAGGCGTCTGCTGTAGTAGTGATAGTAGCGTCTGTAGTACTCTTCAGGATGATCCAACATGTAATCATAATCCTTACGAGTTTCTTCATCCTGGTCAAGACATACAAGAAATGTCAAGTTAAAATAAAAGCAACCAACCAATACTTCTAACAGCCTTATGACAATGGCACATGGGGCTACTTTAATGTAAAATATCTGGCAAGCACCCTTGTCAGAGCTGTTTAAACACCACATGTGTTTCTAGGCTACTACCATCTAACAAATGCACTAGAACCTCAAGCACCTGTATTGTTACTTTACATAGGCCCTAACAGGACTTCTAGTGCATGCAACCAGGTACGTTTGCATTGTTGCTTTTCTATTAATCCACATTTCAGATATAAGCGTTGCTCAAATTATTTTATTCAGATCAGGCATTAATGTTTTACCGAAGAAACAGTGTGTATTTCTTTTTCCTAAAAATCACTTTTGGCAAGTACTCAGGGGCAGGGCTGCATATAAATGGTCTACTCTAGACTGAATAAAAGTTTTGTTATTTGCAACTGAAGATGTAAAATAAATGCTATGAGTAGCCCTGCATATGTATATAAATTCTTGTTTAAAAAATAAAAAAACAAACAGCATCTGCAGCTAAAATACACATGGGGTTAGGACAAGAGCATGTATATAAACATAAATAATATGTCATAATTTTTTTTTTCAACAGTTTCAAAAACTTGCAAGTTTCCCGCCAGGATTATGCTTTTTAACTGCTACTGTACTTTGCTTCAACACTCTTGGAGCATAGAAAGGGAGAGAGAAACGGATTCTCACTACGAGTCGCAATCACAGTTAACTTAAAAATTTCTGCCAATTTATTGTTATAGTCTATCAGAGAATGAATGGCAGTTACCACATCAGCATTTATTGCTGGCCACCAGTACAGTTCTCGTAGTCTTTGTTTTGTAAGTACAATTCCTTGATGACTCTCATGTGCAAGTTGTATGATCTTTTCTCTCAAGGTTTCTGGTACCAATAAACGGTGAGCTCCACGAACAACATTGCCGTCTACTAAGGACAGTTCGTGTCTAATACTGTAGTAAGGTTGAAGATCAGGACTGAGTTTCTTCTCAGCATTTGGCTGTAGTTTTACTTGAATTGGACATGTGAGGCAAGCTTGCTTAAAATCTGCAGCTGTAACTGTAGATGATAATATATCAGTCAGTGCTACAATTTCTATGTCCTCATCCAGTGTATCAGAAGCTGCAGGAAAAGATAAACGTGACAAACAATCAGTAGTAACTATTACTTTCACTTTCAAGCTGTGCAAAAAGTCCTGTGTATGAACAGTGACACCTGCAGGCCATTTGTATAAACACCACAGCAACCCACTGCCCAGTCTATAAGACCGAGCAAGGTGACAACCCTACCCCTAATTGATTATATATTCACCTGTCCGGGGGTTCTTCCATTGAGCACCACAGAGGGATCAACTTCCTTTTTCTTCTTTCTTCAAATTTCCTGGGGCAGACACATGCGCAGTAGAACTAAATAGCAGACTTCATAGTTACAGTTGGCTACCGCTAGGGTTGCCACCCAGCCAGTATTTTACTGGCCTAGCTGGTAAAATACCTGCCAAGGCCGGGGCTATAGTAGCCAGTAAATTTGTAATACCCAAAGTTACCTTCTCTCCGGCTTCTTGGAATCTCACTATGTGGCAAACCCTATGACTCCGCCCTTTTGCATTATGGTTCACCCCTTTTTGCATCAAGGTCCGCCATTTTTAAAAGGTGGTAACCCTAGTTACTGCGGATGCACACCCGTGCAAAGAAAGGTGAATGGAAGCAGATTATTCCAACGAGCACCACTGAGCGATTGGCTTCCTTCTCCTTTCTTTGCGCGGGTGCATGCACAGTAGCGTGTAAAGCCAAACTTTAACAATGAAATTGGCTATTTTATTCTACTGCACATGCATCTGCCCTGGGAAATTTGAAGAAAGAAGAAAAAGGAAGCAGATCCTTGAGGCTCTCAGGGAGAACCCAGAACCAGAGCACATATAATCACATGTGGGCCTAACTTTTGGTCTACAGTGAGATCCCCATCTACCTTTTAGACGCCCCTGCTTAGATTACTCTTGTATTTTAAAATGCTAAATTTTAAGCTGCAGCAAGGCCTTTTCGGATTTGTTTTATAATGAAAAGAAAGAATAATCTGCAATTTATTGCTAAATTAAAACCTGCATTATTAATGTTATGTGACTTTTCCACAGTTTAGATATCTGCAGAGACTGCAGAATGTCTTGTTCCTTGTCCTATAGCCAAATCAATTTGGGATCCTAAAAATTTGGTTGTTGACCGATATTACCATTATATTATTTGATTAATAACCCCCAAAATGTTTAAACCTCCCCACTTTCTGACAAATAAACAACATTGGTGGAATTCTCAGGTGAAGCTGATGATCTTTGGCGACTCTAGTGGGGGTTATTTATTAAAACTCAATTTTTTTTAGAGGGAAAAATTTCTTTTTTTCAAGATTTATTATGCCCCAAGAATGCTAAAAGTCTGAATCCAAACATACAATAGAACCCCTATTTTAGTTTTTTCTGGGGACCACAAAAAAACTATTTTAAATCCAGGAAATTGTAAAATCAGGCACATTTGTTAAAACAACTTCCTATTCAAGTACTGAAAGGATATAAGCACAGGACTAAGTTTTACTTTGAGATACAATATTTACTGGTTAATTACAAGTGTTGCAGCATTAATCTTACATTGTGGGTGGGGGTGTGTGTGTGCAAGGTCTCTCTGTCAGTCACATACACAACCTAAAGCAATAAGTGATTGGTGTAGGACTGTATAAGGGTCAGACTAATTAGAATTGACTATTTACAGGCAGAACCATGGCAAAATATACATCTGGTTACTATGTTAAACCTCTTTATATCACTAATAATAACATTCACAAACATCTGGACAATTTTTTTATGTAAAATCTGGGATAGCATTACTAAAATTGAGGGAAATGCACCAATTGATATGCATTATAAATTGGTGGGACCACAAATAAAAAATGTAATATGCAGGAAAACTTAAAATCAGGGTAGTTAAAATTGAGATTTCACTGTACTTCATCTAAACCTGTTGAATGCGTGTAAAAGTCAATTGCAGCTGTCCTTTTAACCATTTGAAGATGTTTTCAATTTGCTAATTTAGGGAGTCACTCGAAAATTAATAAATTTAAGTTTTTCAAGTGGTAATTCGATAAAGTTGTATGATTTAAATGAAAATTTTGTTTGTAAACTCAAATTTGATGAAACCTTAAATAATGGTAAATAAGCCACATTCGTGGATGGGAGTTAGGTGGAGTTTGTTTCTGGTAAAATATGAGAAAAAACAAGTTTTAGAAAACAACCCCCTTGATGCTGAGTACCTTCACACCTCCATCCATATGATGGGGGTGTGAAGGCTGTCACAGTAGAGTTAAGATGGCCATATAGTATGAATTGAGGATTGTGTGTGGAGTGTCTCGACATTTGTCTTGCCATGGTGATCAGTCGTTCAGTCGATCGGACAGGTTAGAAGATTTCTGTCGGCTGCCGATCATATTTCTGCATGTATTGCTGATCTGACGATTTTCAGTGGGAGATTGTCACCAGCTTTGTCTGATCTGTTCTTTTACTGATTTATTTGATCTGAAAGGTAAGTGGCAGGTCGGGAGATGAGGACATAAGATTGTTCGTCCGATATTGAAGGTAAATCTTTACGTCTATGGCCAGCTTTACTAAAGGATGAGATTATGGATGGAGCTCAGAAAAAATTGTATTACAGTGTAATGAGCTTCTTTTGCATAATAATAATTATTATTATGCTGTACAAATACTTGGCATGGCAATGGGGTCCAATGTGGCCCAAGCATATCAAAACATTTTTATGAATCAATTTGAAATGAGATTTGTATACACTAGGGATAGATCATTCCACTATTTTGGATTCCTTCGCTAAAAATTCGGTGCATCCCTAGAATACATTAGTCATTTAAAATAAACTGTAAAAAAATGGATGCGTTACAGCAATGACGTGTTTGCATTATGGGCCACTTTGGACCCTTGAAACGTTTGAACAAGGTATTAATAGTGTTTTACCATATATTAAGTTCTCTTTTAATGCATATTTTGATGAGATTCCCTTTCTTGATGATAAAAAAGTATATAAACACTGGGTTATTTTATTATCTGATCTCTATGTCAAGCCTACAATTGTGTTTTGATAGCCGAGAATTAGTAGAGTATAACAGTGCTTTATTAGCAGGCTCATGCAGCCATTACATAACAGTAACCTGAATTCTAATGCTCTCAACAGTATAGTAAATATGCACAGGATAAGTCTTGAGCTCAGTGACATCTACAGGCCATTTGTATAAACACCACACCTACATATCACAATTAGCTGCTTCACTATAGATCATTCCATCCACCACAATTAATGAGGGCTTTACCAAAGTCACAACTCAACAGAGTAAAGTGAATCATGATCACTGGTGAAGTAGTGGATTAAAGAAGAACTAAAGCTTAACTAAAGAAGTAGCTAGAAATGTTGTACATTATGTTTTGGGCTTCTGTACCAGCCCAATGCAACCACAGTCCTTTAGCAGTAAAGATCTGTATCTCCAAAGATGCCCCAGTAGCTCCCCATCTTCTTTTCTGCTGATTCACTGCACATGCTCTGTGCTGATTAATGAGCTTAGGGATCCACTCACAATACACAGTGCACATAGAATAGAAATGTCACAATATAAGGCTGATAAGCAATTACTACAGATTATTACTACATGGCAGCACAGAAACCCGTTCAACTAGCATCAGAATTTAATAATCAGCCTTGTAGCATCAGCTTATACTACAGATCAACCTCATTTTCTGCTTGATAATTTGTGATGACCCCTAAGCTTCTCAACAACTGCTCAGAGCCCACTGACCATGTGAGTGTCGCAGACGCTTTCCAAGATGGAGACCCCCCTGTGATAAGTTTGAAGTCCTGGATCATTGCTGCTATTGACAAGCTGAAACTTTAGGCTGGTGCAGTTGGTTCAGTATATAAAATATGGCATATTTAAGCATATTCCTTTTTAGGGTTTAGTTCTCCTTTAATAGAAAAATTCCAGGATCGTGGCTATCCAAATGTCCTCTTTCAAACACAATTAGAAGACATTAAAAGACAAGATAGAACACCAATGTTAGGTATAAATCCAAAAAATTTGGTAAATTATGTCACATTTGTGGCACAATATAATACTCTTAGCAAACATAGCAAATATTTTGTAGGGAGTACAAATTAGTACAATTAGGGAGTACATTAGGGAGTACATTAGGGAGTACAAATCAGCAATTAATACAGGCAAGAAAAGACAAGCTGTAGTTAGGGTAAACCAACTTAAGTTTCAGATTGGGAGACACTTGAACCCAAGCACAGAGGAGGTAATAGGCTCAAAGAATGACTGTATAAAGAAGAATTTTGGATCAGGAAATTGGAAAATTCGTATCCAATGTGTTTAAATAAAAGGTATGATTTGAACCCAATTTTTTTCATGAGTACCTCCTTTTAGTTTTTACCAATTATTTATATTTTTATTTTTTTCAGATGTGTTCAATTTACACATCCTTAACCTTTTTTCAAAAAGAGCATTAATTTGCCCGTTATAATCCGGATGACTCTATATACTGTCTTGTGCACTAATAACCGCTAGATGGCAGGGGCTGCATGGCCTGCAACATGGCTGTAATGCCCTAAATGTGCAATAATGACATTTCATTGAATTTATCCTGTGGTGCTGTTCCAGTTTACTTTAAAAAAAAGGTTATCTAAGACAACTGTTGTACTCTTCCTTTTATGATGTGTTTGTGACCTGCTGAGTATTTCTTTTCCCTGATTTATGTCAGATTCAGAGCTATGATGAGGAAGTAACCTTCCTGTGCATTCATAGCTAGAAGATAAGTTTAGTTTGGTGCAATAATGGAAAAGTATTTTCCAAATCTGTAGAAAACAATTCCCAACAAAAGAACAATTCTGATAATTGCTTTGGGTTAACATGCGCAGACAAAGGCTCAGTTCTTAATCTGTAGTCCACAAAATAGAATGATAAAAAAAATCTGCTATTGGTTGTTACGGGTTACTGCACTGGGGAATAGTTTTCACTGTAACAAGCAACTTTTAAGGGGACCTCACTTACTTTATATCTGTGCTGGGTTTGGGTCATTGACATCAGGGATGTAGGGGTGATGTTTCAGGGTGGGTGCCATCAGGGAGCTGGACTATGATGCAGCCATTAGTGATTGGCTTCAGAGTCCAGACAGATTTCCTAATCTGGACAGGGAGTTTTCATCTGGATTGCCCAGGTGATGGCTACTCTAGCCACATTATATTCTAAACTTTGGGAAAGATGAACAGCGGGTTTGCTGCCTTTATTTTTTCGAACTATAACTACAATACATTTTCATTCTTCTAACTAGCAGATTTAAATCTATTTGTTTTATGTTAACGTCCTCTATTATTCAATGTTTGTTGTTACTGCTGCTATAATTGATTATATATTCGCAGTTTTCACACCCCTGGGTTGCCTGGAATTGATGTTGTCTTTTACCAGTTCCATAAGGCAAACAGTATGTTTTCTTTTCTGTTTTCTTATGTTTCCCTGGAAAAAAGCTTCAATTTGATGAAAAAAACTTTTCTCCTAATTCCATTCCAGATTTTCTCATAGAGCCAGATGCAATTCTGTGAGAATTTATCTCACTGTGTACAACTCTATTGAAGTCTTTGGGAAAAGCTGAATTAGGAGAAACATTTATTTAGTTGAATGTCACTCATATTTTTTTCACTTGATAAACCAAACAATTTGCCCTGTGCACTGGGGAATAGTTGTCCACTGTAATGGGCAACTGTCAAGGGGACCACAGTTATTTTATATAAACCTGAAAGAATGCTTTCTCATGGATTTAAATCTAGCCCTAAATTTGGGTTCTATTTAATTTCTTAAAATCCCTAAATTCCATAAATACAAAGACAATAAGCTTCTCTTTTTATGCCACACAGTGCCAGGAAGATCTGAGATCTGTCCATATATAATTAGGACAATCACATTTTGAGGTTATAATTGAAGATAAAAGGAAGTTAAAATGGCTACTTCTTACACCTGCTTACTTCTTCATCATATAAATGGGGTCCATTATTTGATTTCAGACCATTCCACATGGTGTTTTCTCTTGTCTGTGTGGGTTTTCTCTGGTTTCCTCTTATAACCCATAAACATAAAGGCAGGTTAATTGGGGTTCCTCTAAATTAACCCTAGTGAATGTTTATCTATGCAGAAATACAACCGTTTTGGAAATCCCCACATCTGCTGAGCCTGCCAATATAAACTATGTATGTTTTCCAGTTTACTTTCTACTATAAACTAAATGTGTCTTGATTTCAGTGTTGCCCCAAGCCTGCATGGTACCAGTGCCAGTTGATTCTTGTGCGCACACCCCCCCAGATTGCTGCATGGTCCTAGCGCTGGCCACTTAGTGTGACCTCGTGCTCTGAAGCACCAGAGCTTTGAGTCCCCAGTGCTCCTTAAGGATGTGGCTGGGTGGCATGCTGCCCTTAAAATTTTGCCACCCTGGGCTCAGGCCTTTGTGGCCTCTCCACAAATATGGGCCTGCTTGTCAGCACAATATTACCAGGTGCATAATGGAAGAGATCCATTTCTCTCAGCCTACAAAAAGATGCAGGCTGCGAGCAACAGAGACAACATTCCGTATGTCTTCAGCCTAAGGTGTCTATGACAGTTACACACTGTAGTCAATTTAATCAGGAGCCAATTAACCTGCCTGTATGTACCCAGAGAAAATATTCACTCAAAGACATGGAAAACATAAAAACTACTTCCAGATAGAGCTCAAGCCAGAATTGAATACAGAACTCTAAAGCTGCAAGGCAGACACGTTTCCCACTTTTCAATTAAACTATCATTTAACTAAGATGAGTTTTTTGAAAAGTATGATGCCCACTATGCATAAAATGTATTACATAGGAACCTAAAATGAAAGTACAGGATCCATTATTTGGAAACCTGTTTACAGGAAAGCCATCTCCAATAGGGGCAGATTTACTAAACGGCGAAGTGGCTAAAGCTGGCGTCAATTCGATAGTGTTAAGGCCTGCATATGAACATCACCAATTTACTAATGATTGCAGGCACCAATTCACTAGTGAAAGAGATAGACGCTGTATTGAATGGACGCTACTCCACAAATTCATTAGACTTGCCTTAGCTAGCTCAAACCAGGCGAAGTGCAATGGAGTGCATAGATCTTCCTCAATCTTCAGTTACTTACATCATCATTTTTGAGTGTAATATCTTCTAAGTACAAAAAATGCTTTTCTTGTTTTCTGGGTGATAGGCTGCAAAAGTCCTAAAAAATGTTTTTTGAGTAATCTGTTTTCCCCATACATGTTCTAGCATATGGAACATTATTTTACAGTGGGCTCATGTGTAGGGTATTATAACAACTCTGTTGTCTTTATTAAGGATCCCTGGACATGTCTAGTTTTCAGTGTAAATGTAATGTATTTACTGCAACATTCAACTTAAAATTTCCTGCTGTATGCAAATTAACCTGAGTGCAAGACCTCTAGCGAATCTGCACTAGGCAGAAACGAATACTAGCGAATGTTTGCTTTGATGTAGTGAATATATAATTAATTAATATGGAGAGGAAGAGGCCTTAAAATTAAACCTCAATTCAAAAGACCAAGAGGCCCCCCCTTTTGAATTGAGGTTTAATTTTAAGGCCTCTTCCTCTCCATATTAATTAATTATATATTCACTACATTGATTAAGTGATTGTGGCAACTTATAAGAATGAATTATAATACATAGAAATTCTTTTTAGATTTATGAATTCTTCATATTAAATCATATAAATTGTAATTATACTATAAATTATTCTAGCACTTAGCACTTTATTATATAAGTTATTGATTGGTTTTAATAGCAATCAGGCGAACCAAGTGATTTTGGTAAAAATTCCTCACCATTTTTTATTAATTAATTATCCACTTGAGCACATGGCACTTTAAGTAGGCTATTCATTTTGGTGAATCCCAAGACTATTTGGTTTTTATAAACTAAGGTTGAATTATTCACAGAGCGATCGTGGGGGGTTGTTAGATATATAATTAAAAAAACTGTTTTTTTAAAGCTATTTCGGGACAGAACGGGGTGTTTCCTCTTTTAATTACCAATAAAAATCCTGAATTGTTACTTTACCCCGTTCTATACCCGATTCGATATAGGCGCTGTGTGGTATACACAATTTAACTAATTTATATATTCCTGTCACTTTATTGATAATCATTACCTAATTCATCTGCTGCAGAACATATTATGGAATCACAAGTGAATTGGGAGAGCAGGGAGTTAGTCCGAATAACCTGTTCGCTTTACAGCTACCTTTACTTATTCCATTTAAATAGAATCACAATTGCTCTTTTTTTTCATTTGCTTGTCTGCAACTACTATGTACAGGCATGGGATCTGTTATCCGGTAACCTGCTATCCAGAAAGCTTTGAATTACATAAAGGCAGTCTCACATAGACTCAATTTTATCCAAATAATCCAATTTTTTAAATAATTATTTAATTTTTCTCTGAAATAATAAAACAGTAGCATGCACTTGATCCCAACTAAGAAATAATTAATCCTTATTGGAAGCAAAACCAGCTTATTGGGTTTGTTTAAATGGTTTTCTAGTAGATTTAAGGTATGAAGATCCAAATTACGGAAAGATCTGTTATCTGGAAAATCCCAGGTCCCGAGCATTCTGGATAACAGGTCCCATACCTGTAGTTACTTGTCTCACTGCCCCAGCTACAAGAACGGTTGCCACCTGGCTGGTATTTTACCAGCCTAGCCGGTAATACACCTGCCAAGGCCCTTTTTTTCAGGTTTCTGGCCATCGTGCAAGTTGCCCTGCCCTCTTTTGCCTCACTGTGTGTGGCTCCGCCCCTTTTGCATCATCACCGGCCCCCCTTTTGTTCCCGCTTCCACACCGGATGTTAAAATTTTTTAGAAATGGTGGCAACCCTAGCTACAGTACGAGGCAAAAAAAAAACTACACTCCTTTTCAAATAAGGATTTCTTGATAATGAATTCAATCATAGCATCATTCTGGCATAAAAAATACACATATTTATAAATACCGTGATCAGGTCTTTGTTATGAACTATTTCTGTTACAGTGATCCATGGAGTTATTTCAGATCAGTGGAAAATGATAAACACACCCCTACACAATAACAACTTTTACACAGCTTTACAAACATGCCACTATCACTAAAAGTTCTCCTTTAGGTTTAGCAGTCAGCAGTCAAGCAAAACTAATGTGATCAATTCATTTGGTAATGATGGCTGACAGTAATATCATGTTAATATTGCTGTCACTTTATTGTGAATCATTAACTAAAATCTGTTTTCATTCTGATTATAAACTTTATATATCCTTTCACCAGTCAGTGTCAGATTGGCCTGCCAGGGTTCTAGGATATTTCTTGGTGCACTTTAACTTCTCTATTTTTTGTTAATTTTTCAGCAATTAAATAGAAGGTAAAGAGTTATTTTAAAATTCCATGATTTGGTCAGGAAGTCAGAGTCCAAATTGTGAGCAGGACCATATCTCTTGTATAGTTTATTGGTTGTTCTGTATGTAAATTTGTATTTTCATTGTATGCACCCATTTTTTTGTGCAGCACTGCGGAATATCCTGGCGCTTGATGTAATGATATAATTCCATGATAATAATAAGAAAGAGAATCTAGGGAAGATGCTAATTATATAGCTCTGGCAGGGTAAGCAGCAAACTTGCAAGAGCTAATAGATTATCCCAAATAACCATATAATCTGGGCTCTGTAAAGTGCATGGGGGTTAGAGAGATTCAGTCTGCACACTGTCTGTCTGTGTTATTTTCTGCAGTCTGTATGTACAGTATGCCTTTCATTGCTGTGTTCTCGCACTGGTTGATGTGATGATATTGCTATGCATAAAATATTTCCAATCAACTTGAACCAGCTAGTATCTAGCAGGCAGTTGCATTTGAGCAATTCATCTCTCAAATAACTGTTTGTTTTTTTTTCAGAAAGGAGAAAAACGTTAGGAATCTGGCTGGACTTAAGAAGTGAAGTCCAGTGAAGTAGTGAAGTAAGTGAATCATATAAATGCCTGAATGAACTGAAACAGGACTCCCAGGTTGTTTTTCTTGTTCTGTAAGCCCCCACCCTACCAATGTTTATGCAGAGAGCTTTACAAATTGGAGGAGGCAACCAAGGGGAACAGCAAGCCAAGGTGTTGGCTGTATTTCTGAATGCACAGCAAGCAAACTCATTCTATGCAGTATTTTCTGGATGAGCAGTACAGTTAAAAAACCCAATGGATCCTGCAACCTACGACAACACAGGGACATGGAAAAAACATGCCTTGATGGCCATTATTGGTGTTGTCACAGCAATCTTACTGATTGCATCCATTGCTCTTCTTACCATTGGCTACATGAATGCTTTCGGCAATGTTGGATTGGGTATCCTTGGAGCTGGAGCGGTGCTTTACTTTGGATCAGTTATTTTTCTATGCGCGAGCTGTATATGGGTAAAAAATAAGTATTATCCAGATGAGACGGACTTTACTGTTAAGCCACCATCTGCATCTGGAGATGATAGATACCTTCTTAAACAAGTCCCTAATCCACCTTGTTCAGAGATGGCTGCATCTGAAACTAGAGAAGTGTCAGTACCTCTGTTTTCAGAAAGCACAACATGAAGTCCTCCAATTTATTCTCCAACCTCTACAGACGCATGGCTTACAGATAATGATGGATGTTTTTCAGATTCTGATGCTTTCCTGCTTGCTCCTCTATCTGCCCAACACAGGATATCTAAGCCTGGATCAGAGCAAAGTCTGGAAATGGGTACTCACTTCATATATCCTTCTTCACTTGTAAAGAATTAATAGCAATGTGCTCACGGTGAATTCTAAGAAAGGAAAACCTTGCTCTACACATTCTACAGACTTCAGTAATAACACATCCAGATTGTTCCTGCTGCAGCAAAAAGGTAGAGTGGGTACTACAAAATGACACAAAAGGAAATTGCACAAGTTGGAATTCCCCATAATGGATCAACATTTTTGTGTCCATCATCAGCAAAAACTTTTAGCAACTATTTTATATATGTGAAATAAAAATGGGAAAGTCTGCCAAGCTGTTCACTCTAGAAAAGCTGTGCCTTGTATCACTAGTCACCTAAAACTAAATTAAGTGTTTTGAGGACATCTTATATCAGCACAACCTTTTCCAAACACAAGGCCGACAAGCATTACTGCAGTCATAAAATCCCCGATCCTCTACAAACAGCTTATATCACAAGTGGGGACTGAATTACAATTGCCCAGAGAGACCAACATCATGCAAAGTTATCACATTAAAATTATTGACTCTTTAATCATGCAGTTAAATACCAGGATGGGGTGCAACCATAAATTATTAATTATTTACTAAATTCGGAAAATTATTTTCTTAAAAATACTTTGATCAAACTCTCATCCACATTTTTACCATATTTATCAATAAATTAAAAATCCAAATTGTACGATTTTTTAGAATATGACACCTTAAAACTTGTTTTTCAGTTTATCGCCAAAAACCACTAATTAATCAGATTATTGTATGAAACCAGTGCAGATCATGATATCTTCCAGTTGTAAAAGGCACATCTGACATTGACTTCTTCATGACCTCGGCAGGTTTGAGATGGAGTACTTTTTTTATTTGGACTTTTAGCAGCCATGTGATTTAACAGATCAAAAAAAAATGCTCTTTTCCCCTTTAAAACTCAAACCAGAAAAAATAAATAGCCCCCTTTATGTGAGTAAAAAAGTATACATTTTCTAGAAATAATATTGAACAATTTCTGTTTGCTGACTCAGTGTGTCTAATGGAGAAGCTGGAAATCTATTTCTATTTTCATATATACCCTGTATATGAATTTTAGTTTGTTTAACATGCTGCCAAACAGCTACCTGACCTACAGTATAGTTTGTTTGATTTTGCAATTCGAAACACTGAAGGTTATGTTTTATCTTGTATATATTAATGTTTATATATGATTATTGGCACAATGTAACTAAAGGGAAACTATCTCAAACTGGTGTAATAAGTTCCTTATTTCCATGTGTTCAAGCATGTGTTAAATTTTATGCTTATGGTAGTTCTTTGTTTATGTATTTTTAGAGTGTACCATAATGTGTCACTTGTTAGGTGTATGTGTTTGTGTGTGTGTGTTTACATTGCCAATTGTTGATCCACAAATGTGAACTTGCACTAATGCAACCTGCAAGTTCTATAAGATCTCTTGCTGTATACCTCCTCTAGGTATGTTATAGAATGTCTTATTATTTTCCACTTTTCAGGTGGTCTTTTTCATTTCTTCATTTCCTTTTTTTTAATTTTTGCCACCTTGTTGTCTCTTCTCAATGCCATTTTAAGTAAATAATTATAAATTTTAAATCATTTTCTATTTCTCTGTAATAACAATTCAGTTCCTTGTAATTGGTGGTAACTAAACTGCATGAATCCATAATGTATCCAGTCCTATTGCTTTCATGAAATGTTTAAATATTAAATATTTAAGTTATGGAGATCTAAATGAAAGAAAGACTTATTTAAAAAAAAAAAAAACTTATGTCCCAAGCATTCCTGATAATAGATTAAATTAAATCAATTCCATACCTCTACCATGTGCTTTATGCTTAATAAGCTGAACAAATCATTGTTGATGGGTTAATTTCAATAATATATGTTTCATTTTTTTTTTGCAAAATCTTGGCAAAGGCAAAATTGCTAATTTATCTGCATTGCAAGCATTTATTCGCATTGCGAACTATTTTTGCATTAGCAACCAATATTACATTCCCCCATTAAAGTGTGGTGAAATCCTCAAGCTTCTGCATATTGTGTTGTCATACAACAAAGCAATGAAAATAATACTGACAAATAATACTGACAAAAATAACCACTTCCCAGTAATACAATTCATCTCCCTCTGACCCAGTCCTTTTCTGATGTCACCACTCTTTGACCTTTCTGTTTTTTTATTAAGTGTAAAAACCCTGGAAAACAGTAATGCAAACTTTTAAAACAAACCACATACCCCTATTTATTCTGCTCAAATCTCACTAAATCTCAATTTATAACTATTTTTCAAAATGTCCATGAGACACTAACTGGAGCCCTGACTTTCCAGAAAGTCAGGAGAGCAAAGCATCATGGGTAGAATCAGTCCTGCAGACTCCTCTCGTGATATCACCAGTTTGTGCAGTTGTCAGTGGCTGGAGTAGCCCACACAATGAAGTAGTAGCCCACACAATCTGAATAGAACAATAGAAGGTGTTTCAAATAATTCTCATAGAATATCAAGTCCTGGTGTGACATGAGTTATACAGAGCCTGTCTATCATAGAGTATACTCTGACTAAGCATGAATGAGATTTGGCAGTTTGGCACAGCCCACACACGGAAAACAAAGGGGTCCTGTTTAAACATGGCAGCGCCTATGAAGCACTTTTTACATGTAGGATATTTTCTAATCCGTTTCAGATATAGACAAAAACAGCTGACTAAAGGGTTTAACTAAGGAGGGAAAAGAAATATTTTACTCATGTCTCAAGGTGACAGGTGTGAGTCTAACTTTTCCCAATGGACCCGTTATCTTATATTGATACAATTACTTATTTGCTTATCTAGAAATTGTTACAAAAGTATCTTATCTTCTGCTGTCGCTGTTCTGTGCTCTCTGCCAAAAGTCAATTAAGTTAGAAACTTTGTTTCTTTTTCTGGCTGTTCAGTGCAGAGAAAAACTGGACTTTCCAGTACAAATGAGGGACTGGGTGTTGAGCTGTCAAAAGAGGGACTGTCCCTCTAAAAATGGGACAGTTGGAAGGTATGTGATGGTAAGCACACAACATTTTTTACAAAAATTAGGATTTTGAGGTTATTGTGTTCTTATTATTATTTGTTCCACATTTTTATTAATTTGTTTTTTTTTGTGAATAAAAAGACATTCATGCTTTTTTTTAAAAAGTGAGTTTTTTTCATGCTTGAGAAAAACTAATAGATCTACATAAATATGAATTGAGATAAATGACCCCCTAAATGTAAAGCTCCATCATTTAGACCAGTGCTAGAATGTTTAGCAGCCCATGTAAAATAATGTGAAATTGTGGGCAGGACAAACTGGAAATATCATTTATATCATTGCAATGGAAACTTTTGTGTCAATCTTTAAATTAGTGGCCATCATGGAATTGTGTCAGCTGTATGTTTCCTGTATCCATTTCAGATCTTCTGTCTCTCATTTTCCTTTATTACTTTTTTAATTAAAATGATACTGTTGTCCACAGATAACAGTAATAGCACCCAGGGCAGGAACTAGGGGTACACAGCAGAGGCACATGCCTAGGGCGAAATAATCACTATCATTAAAATACATAAAAAAATGAATAAGGCATCAAAACTATTTCAGATCAAAGGATCCCAGAGTAATCTTAGTAAAGAAAATTCAAGTCTTTAACCAAGCCAGAAAACCTAAATGCTAAAAAAACAAAAAAAAAAAAACAATTCTCTTTGTGTATTGTAGATTATTTACACCCACTGAAGCATGCACCTTGGTGTATTCTGGAAGCAGACATTTATGAGCTATTCTCTTCTCAACAACTCTATTTAAAGGAAAAGTAAATGTTTTTCTTTTTCTTTCTGTAAATTTGCTCTAAACAGCCCCCCAGATTAATGTACCTTAGTCCCTGCTGCAAGTCTGCTCTGGTTTCTGTGTTATCAGCAGCTTGTTTCCCCTTCTTCCTGGTGCAGAGTGAAGCCCAGCCCCTTAGTTTACTGAGCAGTCCATTTGCTGCTGTTCCACAATAGAGAGGAAGAGGGAGCCAGTGTTTCATTAGTAAGCTAGTTTCCCCAAGCAAAAGCTGCTACACACACTGCTCTCTGCTATGTCATAGTATGCAAATGATCTCCTGGACTAGTCCAAGATATAAGGTCAGCTCAGAAAGCTAAGGGGCTGGGCTTCACTCTGCAACAGGAAGAAGGTGAAACAAGCTGCTGATAACACAGAAACCAGAGCAGACTTGCAGCAGGGACTAAGGTACATTAATTTGAGGGGCTGTTTAGAGCAAATTTAGAGATAGAAAAAAAAAACGTTTACTTGTTCTTTAAAGCATATACGTAAAACTGTGACTCACTTATGTTTCATTTTTGCTATTGTTAAAGCAAATAGATGTCTGATGTGGTGCAAAACAAGCTTAAATTATTCATATTATTAGGTTCCATAAAACCCATTCTTATTACTCAGGAAGAAAGGTCACAGACTACTGAAAGAATGGCAGCATGATCATTTTAATTATAATTAGAAAAATACAGCACACAAACAGGTAAATAATTTGCTTTGGGCAAATTTTTTTGTTCTTTTAATGTATTACTCTTTTATTATCCATTTATTATAGTATTTTCATTTTTTAAACTCACATTTTCAAGCCTTATTATCCTAGTAATGTTCAATCTACCCTATAAACAGCTTCTTTCTACAGCAAAAGAGTCTGGTGAACAACAAGGTGCTGAGTCTGGGAGGGGGGTGAAAAGGCGCCACACATTGGTGTGCAGAGCGCATGCGCACAGTAACCACACATCGGTGGTGGCACCGCAAAAAATTTTTATTGGGTTCAGGAGATCGGGAGAGGGGACTGGGCCCACCAGGTCCAGAGTTTACATTCAAAACTCCAGCTAGGGTGGCTACTTCACCTCTTTAAAATTGAACACATATGAAATACACAGCATGGCTAATTAGCAATTCATTTAGATGTATGGCTGCACATAAATCAGTTCAGTCTGCATTTAAATGAATTGCTAATTAGCAATGGTGACTATGTCCATACATGTTTGGTTCTAAAGGGGCGAGGTGGCAACCCTATCTTCAGCTATCCTTTCACTTGCTGATGATGTAGTGCAGCAGATACTGAAATACTGAAGGGCATGCAGTTACTAGATAAATGCTGTTAATATTTACATTGAAGAAATATATTCCTGTTTTTGGCATCAAGCCATACATTGTTATTGTTTGTCAAATTATCAGTCTTATTGTGAACTGACTCTCCCATCATCCAAAACTTACCAGCCTATGGAGCTGTCAGTACAGCTTGCACCCTACACAAACTGATGTGGGCATGATTTTGCCAAACAAGCAGATGTGGCCATGTTTTGTATTTCACGTGCTGGGCCGAATCAGGTTCTAGAGCCAATGAATGAATCATAAAAAGAAACCCAATTGATATCTGCCCATATTTTGGCAGGCCTGTTAGTGGGTGCCATACACAGGCCATAAAGCTGCCCATGTGGTCTGGAGAGAGAGTTGGCAGTTATCAGCCAGTTTTTTTGTCCACTTTAGAAGGGACCAGTCTTGTGTCTTTCATTGCAAAAGTGTGAAAAATGGGTATATACATAATGGGTAATAAAAAAGAAATAAATATATACAAACAACTTCTATTTGGAAAATCATTTTCCTGTGAGCACGCTGCAGGGTCTGCTCCCTGCCCCAAAAAAAAACAAATTAAAAAGTGAGAGATGAAGTCATTCTGTCACTGCCTTAGGGCTCTTACTCACAAGTCAAAAAGATTGATAGCGGCTACAAAAAAGATAACAAGGCCTTTGAAGCGGTAAAGAAGAACAAAGAGAAATTAGAAGTGGAAATTAAAAAACTTAATTATGAAGGTCAGTGTAGTTTTTTTCCCCTCACAAACTGCCTCTTTTCCTCTTTTTTCCATGCTTTAGTTGTAGTTGTAAAGGGGCAGAAGCACTGCCTCTGTGCTTATTTTGAGCTTTTCCTTGTATTTATTCTACCTTCTGGTCCTTGGAGGATAACTATAGGAGAGGTCAACCCACAGCAAACCAGTAAGTGCAACTGAGCCATGATTCAAGTACAGCCTCTTTTTTACTTTTATGGCCAGAACCTTTCTTTCATGTATGCTGTAGCATAATGAACTGACAAAGACATAAGCATTCCTTAAAACAGCAATGTGTACAAAATAACGTTGTATGGGATCATGACTTGGTTTGAAGATGCCAAAAAAAACTATAGGTGGGTAATGTTACTTCAGGCTATAATATAAATTTTGCTGTACTTGCCTTGATCTTTTTATAGATAGAAGAGAGGAGCAGCTTTTGGAAAAACAGAGGGGTCTCTCACGAGATGTAAATCGACTTAGAGAAGCTTATGAGTCTCTTATGGCACGTTTCAATTTGAATACAAGTAAGTCATTGGGAAGTAGGAAGGGGGGAGGTACTTCAATACAATCATGTGCTCTGCTAAAAATGCACTGGCCATTATAAGGAAGTCTAGAATGCAACTACGTATTTACATTTTATTTATTGTAGTTTCTGTCACAAAACAAGTGTAGCTATACAGTATTTAAGAGGGTTCCAGTCAGCATTAAAATTTGGCACATGTGCTTTATTTGCTTTGGCAAATATAAATTTCTCCTAGCACATATCAAGCCTATTCTTCCTAATTTTTTGTAAGGTGCAACCAAGTTTCAAAGCCATTTCTATATTGCATTTATTTTTGTGGACTGGGGAAAATAGTTGTCAATCTCAATTCTTCACAAAGCACCTCTGCATAGAAGTTGCTACCTTGCTACCCTGTCATACACACAATTGCTGTATAGTGTACTCCTGATGGTGGACTTATGAACTACATTCACCAATGTGAGACTTTCAGTTGCTTAGAAGTTACCCTGGGTTCCTTTGTAACTTCTCTGATAACTCCAATGCCTTGCAGTTGGAGTTATCTTTGATGGTTGACCACGTCTGGGTAGGTCATGATCATATTTTGATACTAAACGCTACAGTTAGTATAGCTATGGGCATATATGGTTTGTGTTTGAAAGAGTGGAGATGTGTGTGTGTATGTATGCATTTTAGTATGCTTATCTACCTCTTAAACCACTAGGTTGCAAAAATGTTGAATGATTATGAATGGATTGCTTCAGAGAAACATCTTTTTGGACAAGCAAACACTGCTTACGATTTCAAAACAAACAATCCAAAAGAAGCAGGGCAGAGACTGCAGAAGCTGCAAGAGAAAAAAAGAGAAACTTGGTAGAAATGTCAACATGAGAGCAATGAACATGCTCACCCAGGCTGAAGAGAGGGTAAGTGCACATTCCTTGCAAGACAATGGAGGGTGTATGAAAGGTTGGTATCAAATGATAACCTTCATAAAGATGGAATTCAAATGAAGATTGGATGACTCATCTCAATTGACATGGTGAAGAGGGAATGTTTTACTGAGCAATTTAATGCTTCACTTGAAAAAAACCCAATTGTAAAACTAGAATATATCAAAATACCAAAGTTTTGATTGAAAATGAGTTTATTCAAATCTGTTGATAATTTTGTTAAGGGTGACTGCAAAAAAACAAATACCTGGTTTCAGTATATTATGTTGACGCTAGGTGTTGACAGCTTCAAATTAAAAATAAGTATACGATTCATCAGTTTCAGCATTTGACATGTTATCTTTTTACTAGTTGCAATCACATATGACTTAAATTACTTGCAAATCACCCCATTCTCTTTTAATTTACATTTTACACAGTGCCCCGGTTTTTTTGAGAACAAGGTTTTTTTAATGAAATGCGACTACCACTAGTGATCCAAAGCTACAGAATGAACTAACTGAATACTTGTATTTCTTTTTAGTACAATGATTTGATGAAAAGGAAATGAATTGTAGAAAACAACAAGTCAAAAATTCTGACCACTATTGAAGAACTGGATCAGAAGAAAAACGAGGCACTGAATATTGCATGGCAGTAGGTGGGTTTGCATTGCCATAAATGGGCTCAGCGCATTGTTACAGTACTCCGAGCTATGATAAACATAAGTAAATTGTTCCCAGTATGTGCCCATATCACAGCTTGCAGTCATTTATTTACGGCAGGTTCAGTGTGCAAATTACACTTTTAATGAAATTGGCATGGTTTTAACTCACAATGCATTGTATTCCCAGAATTCCAATGTAACATATACAGTATGAGACCTGTTATCCAGAATGCTCAGGACCTGGGGTTTTCCAGATAAGGGATCTTTCTGTAATTTGGTTCTTCATACCTTAAGTATACTAGAAAATCTTTTAAATATTAAGTAAGCCCAATAGGCTGGTTTTGCTTCAAATAAGGATTAATTATAGCTTAGTTTGGATCAATACAAGATACTGTTCTATATTTACAGAGAAAAAGGCAATCATTTGTCCAAATTTGGATAAAATCGAGTCTATTGGAGATGGCCTTTCCGTGATTTGGAGTTTTCTAGATAACAGGTTTCTAGATAAATGATCCCAAACCTGTACTGCTCAAATTTATTTTAAATGCAGTTGCCACAGTTTCCATTGTTTGATGAGAGTAACCAAATTCTTATGGCACATCTACCCTTTCTACTCACAAAGGGTATTGTACAGAAACAAAACGCTTCCGCACCCCTTTTGCTTCAAGGCCAAATGGTATCCAGCAACTTTGTATGGAAGACGCACACCTGCACCTGGACTAAAGTATTCGATACAGTGCCACACAGAAGGTTACTGGTTTAATTAGGAATGTTGGCCTGGAACATAGTATTTGTAACTGGATAGAGAACTGGCTAAAAGATAGACTACAAAGACTGGTGGTAAATGGAATATTTTGTAATTGGAACAGTGTTGTTAGTGGGGTACCGCAAGGCTCCGTACTGGGTCCCTTGCTTTTCAACTTGTTTATTAATGACCTGGATGTGGGCATTGAAAGTACAGTTTCTATTTTTGCAGATGATACTAAATTGTGCAAAACTATAGATTCCATGCAGGATGCTGCCACTTTGCAGAGTGATTTGTCTAAGTTGGGAAACTGGGCAGCAAACTGGAAAATTAGGTTCATTGTTGATAAATGCAAGGTTATGCACTTTGGCAAAATAATATAAATGCAATATATACACTAAGTGGCAGTGTGTTGGGGGTTTCCATACCTGAGAGGGATCTAGGGGTTCTTCAGACTAGAAGAAAAGGACAATCATTTGAATCAACGTAGGTGGTTCTTCACAGTGAGGTTGTGGAATGCACTGCCGGGTGATGTTGTGATGGCTGATTCTTTTCATGCCTTTAAAGGGCAAGGAAAGGCAAAGAAATAAAATACCATTTTTACTTTCTTTAATGAAAAAGAAATCTATCTCCAAAATACTTAAATTAAAAAATGTGTACTGTTTTTATAAGAAACCTGACCATATGCAGTGAAATTTTCCCTTCATTTACTTCTGTGGATAGGAATTGTCAGACGGTCCCTAACTTCGAATTGTCAGACGGTCCCTAACTTCTGGCAGGGAAACAGTCATACTTATGAACAGCAGGGGGAGCCCCCACCTTATTACCAGCCATGCAGAACTCAAGCAGCTCTGTTTTTTTGATCATTTATGATGATCCCTAAGAAGCCCAGACCACACTGAGCATTTGTATGTAGTCTAGTCTTGCAAAGATATATAACAAAGTTACAAGATGGCCAACTTTGAAAGCATAAATCCTTTGTTTGATTAAGCTTGTGGTGCAGTAAGTTCATGTTTATGTTTAGTATACAAAATACACCATTTCTAGCCTTATTCTATTTAACACTTTCCTTGCCCTTTAAGAGGGGCTTGGATGATTTCTTGGACAGACATAATATCAAAGGCTATCGTGATACTACTCTACAGATATGGGTATATATCATTTATGTGAAAGTAGGTGTGTGTGGATGCTGGGTTTTTATTTGGAGGGGTTGAACTTGATGGGCTTGTCTTTTTTCAACCCGATTTAACTATAACTATGCATATATCGACAATTGTATTTTACTGCATTAATTCAGCAGAAAATATGGCACAAGCTTTCAGTGAACATCTCCTTCCTTAGGTGCACCACATTTTCTGCTGAATAAATGGAGTAAGAGGCAATTGCTGGTATGTAGCTATGCATCTTCCACACAAAGGGTACTGTTCCCCTGAGTCAAGCATGTTCATGTTGATACAAGTACATTTAATTAATACAGTTTTTCTACAACTGTGTTTGTGGCTGCAAATTAGCCCTTTTCTTTTGCATAAATGTCATTTTAAAAATTAAAGCTATTAAAAGAATGGTTCACCTTTGAGTTAGCTTTTAGAATATTATAGAATAGCCAGGTCTTAGCAACTTAACTCAATTAGTCTCTTGCCAGCTTTCAAATGGTCGTCACTGACCCTCTTTAAAAAACAAATACACTGTAAGGCTACAATTGTATTGTTATTGCTATGTGGTATTACTCATCTTTCTTTTCAGGTCTCTCATATTCATATTCCAGTCTCTTATTAGCATCAATACATGGTTACTAGGGTTATTTGGACCCTAACAACCAGATTGCTTGAAACTGAAAACTGGAGAGCTGTTAAATAGCTCAAAAACCACAAAAAAAATTATAACCAGTTTCAAAGTGTCTCCAAATATCACTCTTTACAATAAAGTTAGATCAAAGGTGATCACATTCTCCTCTATTTCAGGTAAATAAGGACTTTGGATCCATCTTCTCAACCCTGTTACCTGGGGCTAATGCTATGTTGGCACCTCCAGAAGGGCATAGTGTGCTGGGTGGCCTAGAGTTTAAGGTTGCTCTGGGCAATACGTGGAAAGAAAATCTCACAGAACTGAGCGGAGGACAACGGTAAATATTCTTAAATAGATTTAAAGCTTAAATGTTAAATTTTATTTAAGGTCATGTTTTGATTTCCTTTCATTTCAGCTCATTGGTGGCTTTGTCACTCATTCTGGCCATGTTGCTTTTTAAACTTGCCCCAATCTACATCTCTGATGAAGTTGACGCTGCCCTGGACCTTTCTCACACACAAAACATTGGGCAGATGCTTTGCACTCACTTCCGTCACTCTCAGGTAACGTATAACAGGGGCAGCTGTTAAGATGGGCTGGAATAAAACATTGTGTATAATAAGACATTAACACATGAGTTTAATATTCATCATAAGTTAAAGAGTACTGTTCAACTTTCAGGAGGGCCTGTTTTATTTAATACAGTTACAGTATTTTGGACATCATTATGGTTCCATTATAATTCAGACCACAAATTAAGTCTGTAAGTGGCCATATAATCCATTGAAGGGACATCCCTGGTCACCTATTGGTGTTTTTTTTACATAGACATGTTAAATAAATCTCACTGGCAGGCATGCTGCTTACATGTTTCATTGCCCTCTCACTCCCTTTTAGGTAGGATAATGGCATGCCCTTATTTTGACATGATTTGAAGATTTTTATTTCAGTCACATAGACGGACAAAGCTTATTGGTAGGAGTAATAAGCGCTTGCTGAAATTACAGAGAGAGGGAAAGCCATGACTGGCAATGTGCAATGTTTAATCAATATGGTTGCTTTCACACCTAAAAAAAGACTAAGTGCCTTTTGGCATTTACATTTTTATTTTACCTGCATTTTAATACTTATCCGTTAATTTTTAGTTCATTGTGGTGTCACTGAAAGACTGTATGTTTAACAACACCAATGTCCTCTTCAAGACAAAGTTTGTTGATGGGTTCTCCACAGTGGCTAGGTTTGCCCAAAATCAGAACAGCGTTGGTTCAGTTGGGCAGCAGAAAGCAGATAAAAGTAAAGCGAAGGAATCGCATGGAAGTTGATAAATGATGAAAAAAACTCCTGTTATAGACGTTCATATCCCAGCGAAGGAAATCTGGATTGTGTCTATCTGTCTTTATTATAGATTTTATGTTAGATCTTTGTATTTCTGCTGCATTTTGGCTACTTCTGTTCATCTGTGCTTTTCATTACATCTTAAAAAACTATACCCCCCGAACAATGTAGGTCTCTATAAATTGATATTGCATAAAACAACTCATATGTAAAACCCTGCTTCATGTAAATAAACCATTTT